>OY982580.1:10111493-10494405 GCA_963859945.1 Euplagia quadripunctaria
TCACTATTTCTAAGGTTCTATTAAAACAACGGAACCTTTATAGGATCATTCGTGCGTCTGTCTGTCTGCCCTGTCACAGCCAATTTGCTCAGAATCTACCACATCGATGAAGTTGAAACTTGGTACACATATCAATTCCCAATGTGCAACATAAATAAATAAATTTTGAATATGGGAAGAAAAAAATCCCCCTAATGGTAAGCAAAAAGTACATTATAAAAAACGCCGCGAAAGTCGCGGCAGTCTTTGGATTCTTTCAAATCGGTAAACATGATCTAAGACAGACAGCGCGTATTTACGAGCGCCTCGGATTTCTCTTGTGAAGGTT
Source organism: Euplagia quadripunctaria (assembly GCA_963859945.1). Lineage (NCBI taxonomy): Eukaryota > Metazoa > Arthropoda > Insecta > Lepidoptera > Erebidae > Euplagia > Euplagia quadripunctaria. The sequence goes on from OY982580.1 coordinate 10,111,822, forward strand.
CTTTCGGTTTGTTCTTTTCCAAGTGGATGGGCATCATCAGAAAAGCTGGACAATATTGGTCATTTATTCGACGCGCGAGTGGGGCAATGAGGCACCTTCTAATTTTACTGGTTTTCAATAATGACAATAATAGCCCTCGGAGGAATCGCACCTGAAAGTTTCCATTCGAAAAAAAAAAGGAAATGTAAGCCTTACTTTGTCAGAACGATGTGACTTCTCACGCGTACGCGATGTGGATCTATTGCTTTCTGCGCCCGATACTTCCCCATCCTTTTTCGGTTTCGGCTCAGCCGCTTTTTCTGCACCTTCCTTGGGTTCCTCAAAAAAGTAATTTGGAAAATATAAACCAAACTCTGTCTTGTTCAAATAAATGTTTTCCAGTAACTTAATAACTAAATTGTTTGTTTTATCACATACCTCACCCTCATTGGGTTCCTCTTTGCGTTCCTTACTTGATCGCCGCTCAGAACGTGCCGAAGGTTGACGACGCGACGATGATTCTGATTCTGACTTCGCCTTTTCCACCGAGATCATACGTCCATGCAGTTCTAAAATTTGGACAAAAATAATAGATGGCTTTTCTACAAAAAACGTTAATAACAATAAAGTAAATAATTTACCCTGTCCTATGTAAATTCTTGATACAATTTTCGGCATCCTGAGCGCTTGCCATGGTCACATAACCATAACAACGGGACCCAGGGGTTCTAGCATTGGTTACTACTTTAGCTCCAATTACCTGAAAAATAATATTGAAATATAAGAATGATGATTGAATGTTTTAATTAGGAAGTAATCTATTTAGATTCAATGTTCATAATTGACTTGAAGTCCCAAAAGCAAGAATGTGTTTAAAGCTTTGCTCAGAATTAGAGGAATCTTTGTTACATAAACAAGTTGTAATGTAATAAATTAGAATGTCAAGCAAGTCCAGTTTTCGTTAAGTCATTGTAAGAAAATTTACCTTTCCATGTTTGCTGCAAAGTTGCTTTAGATCCTTAGCACGAGTGTCGCCAGACAACCCACTGACCCACAGATTCCTTGCGCCACCTTCTTTATTGTCATCTTTCTTTTCCTTCTTGTCACTGTCGCTTTCCTTTTCTTTTTCATCTGTGGTAATGATGGGTAAGTAAGTGTTATGGTAAATTACTTTATTAGTGACAGTTATATTGTTTTTACGTAGACTGAAAATATTAAGAATGTTATAAATAGGATTATTATGATAACATAATAAAACTATTGTAATGTCCACTTTACGGCTTGTTACTGAGACAATATGTTACTGTGTGAGTTAACACTCTTCATCCAGCCTAAAAAAATCTACTTAATATGAGCAGTGACTTAAGCCTTGTTTATACTTTGATTACTTTCGGTGAGAAGTAAAAGTATAATATAATTATATATTTACACAGGAATTAACGCGATCACGAAAATGTATTACATGCACCACTGACTCAGTCAGCCTGTGACCATGGTCAGTGCAACCTGGTCGAAACGTCAAGCAATTCAGAGGTATGTAATACCTTTTCGTGATAGCGTCAATTCCCGTGTAAATACATAATTATATCATGGAAAGCGAAAGTTAGTAAGTACAAGTATGCATTGCGTATTGGTGTATTCTACACAGCGTGTAAGTTTCGGCTTCGCGAAAAACTTACAAAAACGCAGTTTTTGGTTGTATGTGGTATTTATTGTTTTTTTTTCGGTAAAATGTTCTGATATCATAAAATTGTATTATCTTAATTAAGATTATTGTATAACTGTTTTTTTTTCCTAGATAAATAAATAAATCACTTTTAACTAAATAAATTTAAAATTATGAAAAAAGTTATTGAATTTTCAGGCAGAAAATTCCAATTTTCGTCATAGAATTATGATCTGAATTCACTATTTCAGTATTTGGCACAGTGTCTTTTACACCCTGTATATAGATTCTGGAAAATGTATATTCAAGAGATTTGTAATGTTCTTTTACTTTTAACTTGCACTAATTAATGAATAAACTTATATTATTATATAGACTAGGAATAAGTACCTTTTTGTTCCTTGTCAGTTTTCTCACCCTCATTGCTGCAAAAACAAAGATGAATTATTCAATAATGAAATGAAAAAATGGTTTAAAAATTTTTAAAGAACAAAATTTTAACAAGATTTTGAGCACAATCCGTAAATAGCGCGAGTTTCGACGACATATAAGAATTTGAGATATGTTGTTGCAACACTCATCATCTACAAAGTTTTGCACCAATAGTCCACAACATTTCATCAGGACTGGAGAAGCAGTTTCACATTGCACTGGAGTTGAAGACTCACGATGTACTCGTAGCCGACACGATTCCATGTTCGCCGATCTTCTAACAGCAACCAATTACATATAACGTGTTGCGGATGTATAATTCGGATGTTGACCACCAGGTAGGAAGATGTCCATTATCTAATATTTGCTCACGTCGATCTTCCAATCCATAAAGGCGCCAGAAGTCCAAAATCAAGTGGTGCAAAACTTTGTAGTGATTACGAAAAGATTATCGAATGTCGAAATTATCGGAGTAGATATAGATGCGCGGGCGTCGTCGTCGTCGTTCGACGGTCACCAACCTAATGGCGGGGGCTTCGGAGTTTACTTGATGTTCGTTGTCGGCAGGCTCGTCGTCTCCGTTGGTCGCTGGATCAGCTGGCTCGGAATCGGCGCTCGCTGGCTCGGCCGCCTCGTCGTCCTCCCGAACCGCCTCATCTAAGTCAGTCGCATTATCAGCTGAGTCAGCGCAGGTCGCTCGCCGATACTCGGGAGCGGCCCACTCTGTCTCTTCAGGGTCTTGACACGATGTGTTGCTAGATTTCACGTGTGTTTTCATACTTGCATGTTGTTTATACTAATATTCCTGACCTGAAAACTTGATTCGACATTAGCACCACCATCTGGATATGGCGTAGCATAGTATCTATGTCCATAGTAAAGCAAATATAACTGTAGGACATTGAAGCTCTGTAGTTACTGGAAATGCCCTGTCACTTAGATAACATAAACACCAAAAGGAAGCCACCTTATTGTGAGCTTTTCAAGGTGATCCTCCACTGTAATTAACAATGTCTGTTGTCCTTTCTCAGTAAGCTTTAGTTACAGCTTTCTCAAGTGGGGTGCTTGCAGGTCTCAGGGTTTTTTCTTCTTGACTACAGAACTCTCCACTCTTGTCAATGCACGCAACAATATCAGTCTTGGTTTTGTATATCAACCATTGCACCATGAGAAATGTGGCATCAACCCCAAGCATTGTCTCAACAATTTTAATGCTAAAACAGCATCATCACCTGCTCTCAAAGGGACCTCTATACTGCATCAGTAACACCATCAACAAGGGAATGTTTTACTGACTCACAAAATTGGAACAAAAATAACTGATGTAATGAAGTTCTCACAAAGAATTTACATTTCTGAACATATTATATCTTGAATATAAAAATAATTAATTAGCAGTTAATTTTGACAGTTAAGTTTATTACAAAATAAGCTATGGGTCGTCGCAAAGCTTACCTTTCTTAATTACTTTTGTATTGTTGTCAGCCTGAAAAAGATAAACAGATGTTAGTAAACATAATATTTATATACATTAAACTTGGCAGGATTCCAGTATCTTACTATTAATAAATTATAGAAGCAAGACTGTAGTAGTTTCTCAATACTTCAGTTCTTAGATTTATGTTGCCATGGTATCACTATATTTGTTAGATACAAATTGACAATTAATAGAATAAAATACTTATAATAATATAACATTTTTTATAAAAAGATATTGTGTAATGTAACAATATATTTTTTAATTTCTTTTATAGTTCTTCTTCTAGTCTATTTCCATCATGAAGCCATTGGTGACTTTTGATTTGCCTGTAGGCAATTTAACTGTAACGCTGAAGAAATAAAAACGTACCTCCTCATTAAGCAGTTCATCATCACCAATATCCAAGTTGATACTATCCTCTGCATCAATATTATTCTCTATTTTAGGGTCATCTTCATTTTTTGTTTCTTTTTCAAGACAAGTTTTTTTAGACTCGACTGCTTCAGTTTCGTCTTTTATCTCTCTCTTCCTATTAACCTTTTCGGTTTCATCCACATCCATGTTAACCTCAGATGGAGTTTTAACACAGACTTTTTGTTTTTTTTCGGTTTGTTCAGATTCTTCTTCTTCACCAGCGTCGTCTTGAACAATCATATCCTCCATCGCCGGAGTTTCTTCTGACTCCTGCTCAGCTGTGCTCTCAGACCGTCTCGTCCTCTTAGCAGGCGTTTTAGGTTCAACAGTAGCTAAGTCAAACTTAAAAGTTGCTGGGTCATGACCTTCCTCTTCTAAATGCTAAAAAATCAGAAGTACATGTAAATATTATGTTTAAAATAATTAAAACAAGTAGATAATATAATAACACGTCATGATGAATACCTTCGATAAGCGTTGTATGAGCACACCGCGAACGCCGCTTTTATCTAGATTTCGTTTTTCTAACTCTGCACGTAAGTCTATTACTCTCAGATCATTCAGTAAACGCTTCTTGTCCGACATCGCCTGATGTTATTTTAAGACACTTTCTAATAATAACTATTAACTTGGCTTATATTTTCAGTTTAGCGTAAATTAATATTCCCAGCTCCGAAATTAAATCCCATACGCACTTCACTAGAAAAATAAAATGGCGTCGTTCGTTCGTCGATAACTGTGTTGCCCGTTGGGATATTTACGTAACATCGAAATATCGAACTAACCGATGTTTGGTATACGATATATCAGATCAAATCGATGTTTTGATAAATATTTTTTCTATTCGATGTATTTTTTCATAGAAACATCGAATCTTTGTTTTTTTGTCGAATTTATTAAATAAACAAATTCTGGCTAATACCCTGGAGTCGTCGTGCGGATTACAATAGTAATCCACCGTTGCAAAACTAAGTATTTTGGAAAAACTACGCATAGGTATTATTTGCCGTTCCGTGTACTTTATATTGGATAGTTGATGCATGCGCTCAATGCAGCACGTGCATCGAATGTTTGTGGTTGTTTGACAGCAGTCCCGTAAAGTTTTTGGATTACTATTGTAATCCGCGCGACTTAGTACGTAAGTATTTTTGTCAAGTTATTATTTGTGTTTTTTAACATTTTATCGTTATTTTGAAACGCATGTTCTCATGTACCTATTTTTTTGTAACTGTAGACGACGATATACATAAATTTAAGCTCAAAAAGTACTTGCTTAATGCATATTTTATTTAAATATAGTTTATTTTAGAATCTTCATGAAACAAAAGCGTGCTGATGAAATCAAAGCTTGGCTTAATGAAGGTGATGAGGATAAGGAAGTTTCAGAAGGTGGTTCTAGCTCGGATGATAAAGAATACTTTGTTGAAGAGCAGAACCACGAGTCTAAATCTGAGCAGGAGGCAGACATCTCAAATGTCAATTTATTTTCTAACACCTGAAAATAATTCTATATCAGTCGATGACCAATATTTTGTTGGTGTAGACAGTACTGACTCGCAGGCATAACATTCTATACGTGTATACGGCGAACAGAAATTTCGAAAAAATTACTCGCTACTAGTTTCTCATTTCACTCTCCTAGACATGGGTGAACCGTTGGCTCACCTGAGGATACAGCAGAAATCAATACCATGGAATCTAGCTTTCAAAATAAAAGACTTCCTGAAAATTTCTGAAGTCGAAGCCCAACCATCTACCTCAAAATCATCGAATAGTAGGTCGATAGGTCGCAGTCATGAACTGCGGGAGGTCACGGAATAAAAGCACTCGCTGATCATGTAATTCTTGTCACGAATTCGTTTGCCAGTTCAAAATATATATGTTCTTCTTGTTTAGAAACAAATTATTAGCTTTATTATTTCATTTAAATTTTGTGTTTGATCTCAATTTGAAACAACAGAGCCCTTTTTATATTAAAAAAAGCAGAAGCTTTTTTATTTATTTATTATAAGTACTTAAAGTGAATATTTTATGTTGTGTTCATTTAAATAATTAAGAATACTGTATGTTACTTCGTTTATAAGCATTATAAACCAAATTGTTGAATAAATTCAAGCTTTATTAGTATTTTTAAATGGATTACATATGTAATCCATGCGACTACTTAAGTTACTTTTGCATGCGCGACGACTGTAGGGTTAACATAAAAACAAAAGTAAATTTTTAACACTAGGTAATTGATGATTTCAATTTTAAATAAATCATTCATAAAATCTTAAGTCATTAACAGATAGTGACATCAAAAAATAAATAGAATGAAAGGTAAAAAATTAATGCCGCGTTCCAATAAACAAGAAACGATTCGTTTTGCTTACGGATAGTAAAATTTCGTTGAATTTTCAATGAAAATTTTACCGTCCGTAAGCAAAACGAATCGTTTCTTGATTGTTGGAACGCGGCATAAGTAAACTTGAATTTTTGCAAAATTTGCCTAAAGACGAATGTCTTAAAACGGTAAAGTGAAAGTAAATTTATGCAGGCGTATTTAGACTAGTAGTAAACTTCTATCTTTTCCTTTTGCTGTTTTGAAGTGTTCCAGTGGGCCGTGTGTGATCAAATATTTCTATTAATTTGTCGTTTTTGGCCACTTACAAACACTCACACACTACACTCATCTGTTATCTCGGCACTATCATAGTACAATTTCTATTCAAGTAACAGTCGAAACTACACTAGAAAACAACTATTTTTGCACTATTAGTATATTTGTGTTACTCTGGTCTCTGACTCTACATTCACACAAGGTACAATGTGTCACACATCTGGAGGATCACACACTAGGAGTTGTGGTCTGTACTCTCTTCCTCTTGTCTCCGCGCCCTGCTAATGTGTGTGTTGTGTCGTCTCTGCTGGATAAATAAATCCATGTTAATTATAAGCCTCCTAGTATTTATTGCGCCCGAAGATAATAAACCTTAACAATTTTGAATTATTTAAATTATTAGAAAAAAAACAGAAGAAACAGTTCAGCGGGCAGTCAAAGTGAACAGCTGTAAAGTTGCTGCACCATATCTATGAAGCCTAAGTTATTTTTTTAAATGTAGCTAGTTCAGTCGACAATATAGTAGTCCTGATTCCTCAGCCTTTCTAAATTCACACCCTCCTGCGTCAACATCTCAACCCCAAATCCTCTCAGCTAAGCGAGGTTTTGCAATATATGTGTTTGTATATATATATGCTTGGTGTAATCATTTTATTCAGTCAATAGACAGTACAGTGAAGAGGTCTTGTATCATTGTTTATATTTAACTTGTAATTCATAATGTGATCTTCGGGAATCGGCGATCCGCTGTCCATCATACAGTCCATGTCCATCGTTGACGAAGTTTCGAAATGAACTGAGCTGTTGCAAGACATGCCGATCCGAAGACGATCATGCGTGCATGTCAGTCATAGCTTGGAGGATGAAAAATAAAAGGAATTGTCAATCATCTGCCAGCACGTAGTTTGCATGTGATTCGCATCAATCAATACAATTAAACGGTCATGCATGCGTGACAGCACGTAACGCTTGTCATGTGACTTGATCGTCTAAGGTCCGCTTAAAAAAATGTCTAACGTAATGTTTGTACCACTGACCTCGGTCAGTGGTTTGTATACTCTTTGGGCTTAGTGGCAAAGAAGGCGCTCCGACCCACAGCAAATGTGTGATTATTTAAGGTAGAAAGTAAGGAGTTTAAATGAAAAGGTCCGGAGACGTAATGGAACGCTTGCATTCTTCTGAGACATCTTTGAGCTTAAGAACAGAAAATATATCAACACTCAAAAATTTCAACATCAATGGCAGATTGTTAATCGTTAAATCCATTATTAAAACTTTTATCGATTTAAGGTTCTCAGAAACTTGGCTTTCACAAGAAAAAATGGTTGTTATTCACTTTACAGTTTACAGGATATAAATTTGCAGCACATTACTGTCGTAATACTCGAACAGGTGGTGGAGTCTGTATTCTACTTCAAGAACATATATGCAAACCGAAAAACGACATCACAGACATCATGTCATCGTGTACTTAACGAAAATTTATTAATTATCACTATGTATTGCAATTAGAGGTAGGGTTGCGGGAAAATCCCCTTTGAGTTAATACCCGGGTAAATTTCTAAATGGGAATTTACCGGAAAAAACCCGAGTAAATACCCTGAGCATGGGTAAAATCATTCTGTACAATGTTGAACAATCAGAACAATTGTTTTAGAACGGATGCTCTAGAACTTCATATTTGTGCATTTGCGTATTAAAATTCGATGGATAATTGTGTCGCGTAACTTCAAACGTAGGTAAATCCATTTTATGTCATTGCGAGATATAGGTAAAAAATCAATTATTATCAAGATTTAGACTTTTATGGGAAAAATTAAATTATATTTGAGGAAATAGATAGTAAATAATTGAATTCTGTAATCAAAATATATATACACATCCCAGAAAACAAGAAAAATGCTATTTACTTTGGAGTTACCCTTGTTCGTTAGAACAGGGTGAGATTTAGCCATTATTGAAAAAGCAAGGCGAGGAGTTAACTATGTACCTTAGTGGGGATACAATTTTTATAAAGTTCTTCTATTTAAGTACCATTAAATTTACTGTAAATTTAATTAAACACGTAAAATCCGAGAGATGCGATGAGAAACTTCTGACGTGTCTAAGTCAACTGACGGCCATGTTGCATAAATGGAGCTTGCTCATTGGTTCAAATGGATTTGCCTCACTGACCTCTATTATACAAGTACGCGTACTTGTATAATAGAGGTCAGTGATTTGCCTTCATCAGGTAAAAAGGTCCTAATGGATTTGACTTTGTTTGATATGATTTGTAGATTTAATTTGCATTTTTCTTCAAATTTAAAGGGGTTTAGCTTTATTTGGTAAGATAGGTAAAAAGAAATATTTTTCAGCAATTTCGGCGTACCAAAAAGTCAAATATTTTATTTTATGGATTTACCTACATTTGATGTTACGCGACACAATTTATGTTAATTATTTAACATGCCTGTGTTAATTTGACCAATAACTTTTAAATAAATGATCTAAAATTAATTTTTTTAATATTAGTAAATTGTTTGTGTTGATTTTACTTTTTATTTCTGATTCTCTCGTAGGCTTCTCGTGTGAATTGCACACACACACACTTTTTTTAATAATCATTTTCCTTCTCGTATCATCATATCAATTAAATGGGGTCGGCACGGTCTTATTTCCAGTAGTATGTAGTAGAAGGCATGCTGCAACTGATTTTGCCCAGTTTTATGACCAGCCGCATATCCCGCAAGCCTGACGTCAACCCTCTTTGTCATCCGCCAGGTTCAGATTTTAACATACATTATACATCCAACTAGCATGACACAAATTAAATTGTTTAACTCAATCCCTATTTTTAAATTGTTCAAGTCATTCTTTAAAATACACACCTAAGGGAAGCCATTTTATGCACCAATGTGTTTCTAGGTATGCGATTATTGTGTAGGTAGTTCATAAACTTTTAGGAGCAATAATTATTATTAAACTTAATATACTTTACGTGAGACTTTACGCTATGCTTAAGTTAAGTTAAGCAAGTTTATGGGCTAGTCTAAATATTGTTATGTCAATGCATCCATGCGCGAATCATGTGATCCGTAGTGTTTGTATACTCTTTGATGTGATCAGGGTCTTGTCTACGTCTCTGTTAGCAGTCTGTACTTCTCTATAGTTGGTAGAACGGTTGTCAAACGAAGAAAAATACAATATTGACAAAAATTGAAAAGTAAAAAAAGTTTTAATTCAAAATGGATAAACAGGAGCAAGGTAATTAAGAATGTTTTATTTTTGTAAGCTTTAATTATGAATTTATTATTTTTAAAAGTTTAAGCTCAAGTGTTTTTTGAAGTGTTATAAAGGTTTTATATTTTTTTACTAAATGAGTCACTAGCGTATTTAATAATATAGATTAAAGTAACCACTTTTGATCCAGATTTACCTTCAGAAGCAGTAGCGTGTGAATTATTGGACAAAATTGTTTTGAAGCAATTGCATCTGATAGAAGAAAAAATGTGTTGTGAATTAAACATTGAATCTAGCATCAATAATGGAAGTATACATTTAGCAAAGTCGCGGTATATTATGGGACAGAGTTCGGTGAGTACTGCACGATTACCTACAGAGAGTAGCTCCGATTTTTCAGCGTCTACAGTGTGTGAAACTGCTGAGGAAGATGGAGTTAAGCAGTTAAAAGTGGTAGAAAATGAAGCAGAAAATACAGTGAATCCACTACGCTGGTTTGGGGTTTTAGTTCCTCAAAATATGCATAAAGCTCAAAGTATATTTCAGAATGCTATTAACTTTGTAGTTGAATGTGTTAATGTCCAACTGCAAATTCAGACTAATCAGAAAAATATTGAGGTGTTGAGGAGCTACATTAGTTCTATGAAATCTTAATAATATTGAGGAAAGTGTCAAGTTCAAAGTAATATTGTTTTTAGAATGTTTTTGTAATGTGTACTGTATTAACGTTGTACTTTTAAGTAAAAAAATTAACAGTTTGCTACAAGTTCGTTAATTTTTTTAAGCAGTTGCTATCAGTTTAAAAACATGCTGAATTGTATTTTTTATGCTTAATTTAAAATATACTTATAAATGTTTCTGATTGAATGAACACATGTATATTTTAGAGGTAATAAATTAATTCACAAGTGGAGCATGTCATACACATATATTATGTATATTCAGTTGTTAATAATTTAGCAGATAAGGAAGTAAAAAAGTAGTTTATATTAATAAAAACCAAACAACAAAAATATTGTAATCATTAAAGAGGGGCAAGGTCTGCAGGAGTTCCCGGAGGCTACCTTCTTAGGGTAATCCCGGGTCCCCTGCAATAGGCTCACTTGTGACGGAAGACCGTGTGGTTTTAGTCGGTTCGATTCATACACCACTTCACCATTAGCTCAGGTGAGGTGATGACCCGAGGGGGTTCCCACACAAAAAATACAAAGGTGATTCTTTCTGAAATTTAAGGAGTTTATATTATTACTTGTTTACGTATATAATACTTATTTATTTTTACGCGAAACTAAAGATAACAAAATAATATAAAATTCTCAATTATGATATGGCGCTAAACCTATTATGATATTGTACCTCACTTGTATTTATAATTTATAACTATTGCAGCTTTGTGCAAAAATAAGTATACTATTTATTTAACTTAAAATTATTTACTATACTGTAACACAAATGGTATGTTTGTTATTTCTAATTATCTTATTTTTTTTACAAAATTCTGAAACATACAGTAGATGTACAATGACTTGTGAAATTTATATTTTGATTAAATGTATAGTTTATCATAACGCCATCTATTATGAAAGACTTGTATTACAATAAACCTGATTTGTATTCATATTTTATATTTTAGTTTTATTGTCGCATGATTGACTTTTATTGTCAACTTGACACTCAACACTTTCTCCCTTTTGTAGTAGGTCCCACAAAGCCACAAACTAAAAGTTGAAATTGAAGTAGTAGGTCGGGCCAAGCAAAAACGTGTTCCCATATAAACTTTGCCACCTCTTTTCAATCACTTGGGGGTTTAATTTTCAAAAATCCATTCTTAACGGATGCCTATATCATATAAGGAATACGTCCTCTAAATTTCACGTCTCCACGACCTACGGTTTAGGCCGTGCGTTGATCCGTCAGTCAGGACAAAGGATTATTTATCTATAGATAGATAGATTGACGTTTTGATGGTGTCCGAGATATCAATAGCCAGTCCAGTGACAGCGTTGTGGAAAAACACGAAGCATGTGGAGGCAAGAGGGAAAGTGGGACAACAAGGAACATGTTCCTGACTGTGTAATCTGTTAGCATACACTTTAAATACCTACACACTTTAAGCCGTGAGTCGAACTCTTATCATTGCTGGCGTTTTAGCACAGAAGGCACAGATTACTAAGTAGTTACTATACTATACACCAAATTTGAGTCTAATCTAGGCCTGCCATCACTTGAATTGCCAACGCCGGACATGTTCTTCAAAAATCCCTGACAAATGTGTGAAATCGAGATTCTTTTCCGAACACCTTAAAAAAAACGCCGATTCCATTTCTTTTTATTAAATTAACAGCTTGTTCATCTAATAATTATAAGTTGCCCCTGGCACAGAGTGTTTGGGTTTTACCCCGACACTTTATAAAAAGCCCGCCCGGACGCTCCCCGGACGCCCTCTAAACTAGGACAAATCCGGGGAAACCCGGACGGATGGCAGCCCTAGTCCAATCGGACATCGGGAAGTGGTTCTAATTTAGTTTCCGAGATTCGTGCCGAACACACATTGCAAGTTAAATAAAAGCTTGTAAAAAAATAATTTAGCAGTAATATTTTTATATTTCAGAAAACAAATAAATTCATTTTATATAATGTATATTCTTATTTTTATTTGCGTATTTAGTACCTACTTAGGTACTTTATACATATGTACTCAAATAAAAGTAAGAAAATTAAGTAGGTACAATGCAATCAAAAGAATTGGATAAAACCACATTAAACGTCTTCATGTGAATTTTGTAGATATTAAAATTAAAATATTTTACACCTTTGGTACCTACTGAAGCGATCCTATATAAAAAACTGTAGATTATTTTTGTTAAAAAGCATGAGTTCTCTCATATTCTTCTTTCGCTAAACCAGTAACTTAAATGGTACTACTGCGCAAAATTTTAAGGCGGCAACACAATTAAAACAAATAAGTTCGTGAATTATCATTTATTCTCATTGGTAAGATGATCACTAGGTGTCATGTCAGTGGCTTAATATTGTACTGCATAAAGCATTTTTATTTATTCTTTTAATCACAACAATCTGAATAGCCTTTGTCAAGTTTTCTACAAGATATTTCGTTATTAGTTTTCCAAATGGCACTTTCATCATACACGGATAAACAAAGATTTATTTATTGATAACATTATTTATATAATTGATTTTAATTTAATTGGTGTCACATATTTGCAATTTACTTAAAATACAATTGCATTTCATACATCATATAAATGCATGCCTGGACATAATCCCTTTAAATCATAAGGTTCATAAGCGAATCGATCAATTAGCTAAGCTCTTTGATATCCTAATTCCACCATCGCAAGGTTTAATAACATGAATGGAAGTATCATAATCCACTAAGATAATGAAACAAATGTACAGAAAAAACTACGTCAAAAAGCAGTTTATTGTAGTATTAATTGTTATCTGAGTAATTATAGTTATAAGTATACAGACTTTTCAAAACTTGCGGTGGGTTAATTTCATTGCCAGGTTTAAAAAGATGCAACGACAGATAAGGCCATGAGGTGTTGCCTGAAAACCCGTTGCATCAACTTGAGGGCTGTCCCACCTAGAACTAGGCTTTTAACAAGTTTCAAGGTAGGATGCGAAGATGCGGTATTTTATCCTTTAGGGTATTTTGTTTCTGTCCAGAGATTTTTGTCGTAATTTTTTGGGCGTTGCAAATTACGGAATGTAATTAGGACATTAGCTTTAGATCACTTTATTCATCAGAGATTATAACGAGTCAATTTTTTTGATTTGCTTTTGGCCCTTGTAATTCAAAGGCGATATAATAATATGCAATTTTATATGATATTGAATAAAATATATAACATCATTTCCACATAATACGTACAAATAATGTTTGGTAATTGTCTACATAATATTTACCTACATATATATACATAATTTATATCCTTAGGTAAATAGTAATTATACATATGGAATGTTTTCTTGATTGTGGTAGGCATAAACATGTTGTATACAACAGATATTTGCGAAATGACATGGCAATTTATCGTAATTACTTAAGTACAAAGCCTGCAACCCAAGCGGTGCTATAATCACCCGGGGTCATAAATGTTCACCTTTTACAGCAGATGTAAAATATCTGGGATAGGTCGGTCCGTTAAATAGTAGTTCTCTATCGACCACTTGATTTAGAAGTAGGTAAGACCACGGTGGACCACAGCGGAAACCCTTGTCAAGCGAATACCACCTAACTAGTAACGCACTTCGATTTTTTACACTTATTTCAAAATCAATTACAACCAAAATGTTGCTGAGCGAAATTTTGAGATCTTTTGTAGGGCTTGTAAGGTGCTGTTACTAGACGGTCCAGTTGTATTTGACGGAACACTTAATAATATTTAACGGAACACTAATAATATTTTACTACGGTAGGCAGTGGCATGATGGTGCCCTTGACATCTCTTTTATCCATGAGCGGTAGTTACAATGTATCGTTAGGTGCTCCATTGGCTTATCTACAGTCACAGGCAAAATAGAACATTAAATTATTACCTAATGGTATTAGTATGTAATAATAGGTAGTTCTAGAATTTTGGCATGGCGAGTTGATAGAAGCGGTTTTGCCTGTTTATCAGCAGAGTTTCTAATACAGTTAATTCAAATGCTTATGCGTTAGCATTCAGATTTTTTATCTTTAGTTATAATGGCACAACTTTAGTTAAAACTTTATAACGGTATCCGTGGTTCTAGTCTATGCAGACTCACTCGGCCTACTCTCATACAAATAACTCTCATTCATCACCAAACCTTAATCGAGTTTCTTGAACAGTAAAACGTTTCTTCTCTATTAGGAATGGCGCTGTGAATGTGACAGCCAGTGATAGTCATAGTTTAGCATAGTGCATATGCTCGATTTGTGTTCATTTAAAATAAGTTTCTTATTTTGAAACTTTTTTCTAACTTTTCTTACCTAAGAACAGTGTATACTATTGTATAAAACAACATACATGACATACATTAATCTATAATAAGACAACATAACAATAATAATGTAAAAACGAATAATATTAGTAATTTATAAACTGGAAATATAACAATATTTTAATAAAAATACTTTATTGCAACTAACAAGTACATGTTAATAGAACTTTAAAATCTCTTTAAGAAGTAAAATGCAAATATTAATGAAAATAATATTCTCCAATTTTGTGCAAATTGTGCGTATAATTACAAGATTTTTTTGGTATTCTGTGCTTTTAATGGCTTCATGACTAGACTCACTTTAAGTTTGGACATTATTTAAGTAACTTAAATGTGTCCATTAATATACATTATACTGTCAATATAATTTGACTTAAAAGACAACTTTTATTCACAGTTACATAGAGCTACTAGCCAAATATAGAAATAAGTCTAGTTTTAATACAATGATGCATTCATAGTCACATTTTAAAGCTCCTTTAAAAAAAATTCAAAAAGACTGAAATATATTTTGACGAATAATTTAAAAAATGATTAAAAAAACCCTAAAATTAGATTGAGAAATCAACGTTAGCGTTGTTAACTTAATAAAAATACAAAAGTCAAACTAGAATGGAATGTTTAATGTCTGTCAATTTACGTGGTTTTAATTAATTTCCTAATTACATAAGCGATTCCCTATTGTTCCAAACGTTGAAAAAAAAAAACAAGATCAGGTCTCGATTAAAATAATTTCTCAAAGGGCCACGTTAGGCGCCAACGACACATTCCTCATTAATATAACATAGCCCTTTTTATGCTTTACTCGTCCACGTTACAAACATAGTAGGGAAAAACTCGAACGATGACATT
The DNA here is from genome assembly GCA_963859945.1 of Euplagia quadripunctaria. NCBI lineage: Eukaryota > Metazoa > Arthropoda > Insecta > Lepidoptera > Erebidae > Euplagia > Euplagia quadripunctaria. The sequence goes on from OY982580.1 coordinate 10,127,464, forward strand.
TTGAATGTTTACACTCAGGGCTGTCACTATTGAACCGAGAGGAAATGCATTAACAAATGCGATCACTATTTTCCAACTGTAATAAATATTTTACAAAGATTTACTATAGTAGAAATTGTAACTGTAAGCTCGTCACTATAAACTGTATATGTTTGGTGGAACCTTAAATCAGTCTCGTACCGAGCCCCCTGAAGCAATTAATCTAAATCTGGCGCGGGTACATAAGTCCCTCTTTACCCCCAAGAGGGACCACGTGATGTGATGTTGAAATGCAGAAGTAATTTTTGCCGCACTTACATGCGCAACGTACAAAATAAGGAGTTCAATTTCCTTCTAACCGTTCGCTTGAATGCGGAGATCACGCTTATCACACAAGGTTAGAATACAGCTGTTCATCAGTTGGACGATATGAGAGGTGGGGCGACGGTGTCCCTCCCATCAGTCCCACGCCAGAAGGTGGCGCGCGTGCAGGTGCCGTCGCGCCACCACGCCTGCACGTCGCTGTAGTGCGCGCTGCGGTGGCGCCGTTCGTTCGCGTGCACCATCGCACACACGCGGCAGAAGAAATATGTATTTATAAACTCACCCGTACCCTGCAAAACATTCACTTTTAAAAAGATTGTCACATGTTATGTCAGATCTTAAACTTAACAATAGATGTATACCTACCTACTAGATGCAATGGTTTTGGTAAGGGTTCAGTAGGATCAAGGTTTAATGTTTGTCATAATAAATAAGTAAACTAAAGAACAATTTCTTATAAGTTGAGTATCTTCGGGATATTTTTCAAGAAGAGAGGAAGAGCCGCTAAGAGGGGTTTACACATCAAAGTTCCAACGTCGTACCTACATTAGGTAGGTACGTTGGTGAGAATGAGTAATTTTAGAGTATGTGTGCAATCTCACCTTCCACTTGAAATAGGAATTATATAAATTATCATCTTCATCGATTCGCGTCAAGTACGCCGCAAGTTCCTCGGCGCTCGCAAACTCTTCGACATGTATGTAGGAGTTATGTGGTGCCGCTGCAGCGTACTCCGAAGAGCGAGCACCCATTACTATCGGCAGAATGTTGTGCCTGCGACATTATGAATATTTGTAGATAAATAAGTTTAATTGTACTTACACAGCATTACAGCTTATACTTAGTATTTCAAGTGTCAAGTCAAGAATCATAACACTACAAAATACTTCGTCGAAGAATGAATTCACCCGAAGCTCTCGAACAAATCAATAGATATGTAAGTACCCCGTAATAATAGTTGTGTATTTTTTATTATAATGATGGTAATGTCGATCGTGTATCTTTTAAAATAAAAGCAAGTGAAAATTGGTGGCGTAAACATTGAATCACTTACTGCAGTCCATTGACAAAGAATTTCTCTGTGATATAATCGCGACAGTTTGAATTTTCGAATGCGAGGTAGAACTTATATTCTCTGTCGAGCATTTCGAGGCAGTTGGGGTCAGTTCGTGGGCAGTGGTGGGACCCACACGCCCCATAAATGTCCACTTGAATATACTTGCTGAGCTGACGAGCATATTGGAGACGACGATTCCTAGCGTGACAGTTTGACACGAACCAGGCTACCTGAGAGTAAAAAAGCATTACTTGCAGTAGTTTTTTTTAAATTGTATTTATAAACAGTTATTAATTGATGGCTTATCTAGGTTAGGTTCGGTAGGTAGGTAGATTAGATAGCGGAAGAAAAGAAGTAGTAGTGATGCACTGTTGGTGCCACCCTCTGATGTTTTGTCGTAAAGATTTTTTGGATCAGTAAGTTATTGAAAACCGTGGTATTCGTTTGGCGTTTTACCCGAATTTTCTATTTTATTTATTAACCTGTTAAATAAAAATTAGAATGTCTAAAGTATATTTTTTGAGTATTTTAAATAAAACATATTCGGGGAAGTCAGATCTTCAAAACTGACAAAGTTATAATTAATTTTTGTTTATTTTATTTACAAAATTAAATTTCATAAGATGCGCAGTAGCGAAATTACCGCAAGCACTCCTTCTGACTCACGATTCCTGATTTACACATTGAAAAAATAATGTTTTTTATTACTTCAACTTGCCTAAAATATTGTTGCGGTAGCTTAAATAGACACGCGAGGTGCCATCTGTTAACGAGTAGGGGAACTAATAGAATGTTCCACGTTGTTTTTTCTTTTTTTGAAAGTTCGCCGGTAACCGATGTGGATTCATTTGAGTTTTACGATCAACGCGTGACAAATGCGAAGAATAGCGCATAGTACAAGCGAGTGTAAGTGAGAATTGCTGTTAACTCTGAATTATTCTAATAAATTGTGTCTATTTCGTAAAAAATTGGTGTATTAATTTAATCACAATATCTTCCCCAAAATCGTCATCAGTTCTCCGCCCATAACTAACGTAATTATTTCTGTTATATAAAAGTACTGAAGATTGACGTCACGAAATGGCGATCGTCATTATGGCGCCTTTTAGCACGCCATTTAAAAGTTAAATTAAAAATTATTCTGTAAGTACAAAATAAAGACAGTAAAAGATGGTTTTTTTTGGAAATGTAGTCTACATTACAAGTCAAGTCAATAAGAATAATACAATACAATATCATGTATCAATCATGCATACTTAATATTTGGCTTTTAAAATAGTTTAATTAAAAACGTATCATAAAATGATAAGTGAATGATAAATTAATTTATTTTGCAAATAGGTTGTTTTAGACACTTTTGCACTTCGATTTCTTTTTTAACGCTACATAGATGGTGCCGACATTTCCTATGACTTGTTATACCTTGAGAAGAAACGCCGAAACAAAATTAAGGATCCAAGTCTACACAAATTCAAACTGTGCAAGTGCCATGTAGGCGTCTGAGGTGGTCTTTTTACGAAAGAACCATTTAATGCTAACCAGTCACGACACCCAGTAGACTAGATAAGTCGGTAATCAGAAAATGAAAATGCTATCCCAAATGATACTTTCATTCACAAACATAATTACTATAATAATATAAGAAATTAAAAATGAATAACATGTCAAAGATTTCAAACAAAAGAATACAGAATACTATATTACAGATACATATGAAAAATAATAAAAATAATAATTCTGGATAGTACCTAAACATATTACATAATGTCAAAAATACACCTATGCGAAGAAATTAGAGAACATATAGAGAACAGTGTAGTGTGCCTTATAACAAAGTTTCTGTTTGGTTAAAGTTTTAAATTTATTTAAGCTCGTATAATAGCCATGTAGGTATAGTATAAGAAAGTTCCTCCAAACGTATATAATTTTCCTATGGGAACTTTCAAGTGGAGTGGAGTGGACTGATTTACTTTTACTATAATACTTCTGTCTCTAAATGTATCACTAAAATGTTATACTTCTTATCATTGATCTGTGGTAGTAGCCAGATATGTACAAAATAGATATTATCTAACACTTAATAAAGATTCACATGCGATAGCGACCGAGTGACTAATCGCCGTGACCGGTGATAGTGAAATATATCAAATATACGTGGTGTACGTAAATGTATACCTAAATTCCATGCATGAAAGATATTTGTTTAGTAAACTGTCGCCACGTCATAGACTATGTCACAGTCATCATTAGAACACAAACCTTCTTAGTTTTATTTGCTGCATAATTCCTGTCGAGTTCTTTTTCAGTGACCTGGGGGTTGTAGTAGACCCAGCGTTCATATGGAGCAACAATATCCGAGTCGCGTCGGTACGTCGACGTCCAGTTGAATACGTCGAATGATGACGGTCTCAATGATGCTGTGTGGTAAGGACACTCCAAATAATACAGGATCCAAATCTGCAAATTGTCAAAATCTATATTTGTAACTGATGTTTAAAGGATTCCGTGCTGTAAGTTAATAATTTTGCACAATATGTATCACAAAACAGAAAGTTGTAAGTGGACTATTGAATCGATCCAAACCAATACAGTAAAAAAAAATAAAAGTTTTGAGGTGCTTGACTAAACCGAATGAACAGACGTCTAAAAGTACTGTAAATCACGAGGATAAACGAGGATTTTTTGATACGATGGGTGTTTTCGGGGTGTAGTACTAAGCCAAGGCGAGAGGCGCGCTACTGTCCTTGGCCTCTTTAATTACTACCCTGAGGTGCCTAGTGTGACTTTTGCTCTGGTAGACCATGGCTTCCAGAGGCTTTGCACACTGATAGCATCCTTAGGAATGCTCTAGGTACTGGCCTATCTCTCGGTAGTTTCTGGAGTGGGGGCATACACGTGGCCCAGGTACTTCTCGTTCTGCGGAAGGTAGTGCGATTTGTTTGCCAACTTTGCTGAATAAAAAAAAATGTGGTAGCGACGAGAGCAACATTTATGAAGTATCGAAATTATCGACATTTTCATCGAATGTATAGTTAAACATCATCATCAACATGTTAGATAATAATAGGTATATTATTAAATATTTCATCATTATTGATAGTAATGAAGCGGATCAATAATGCCATTATCGGTGCTTACTCTAGAGTCTAGAAGAACAATTTCAGTATCACCGTATGCCCAAATGCTTCTACCCCTACCTTACCTACTACCTACCTACTTTCTGGTGCCCCTACTCACTAGTAGAAACAACACTATGCTAGCAGTGCTATTAAGCGGCGCGGCAGTCTTCTGGAGGGTAGATATAAATACCTTACCTAATCCGGAAACCAAGCAAAAACTTGCCGTACATATTATATATATTGCCATCTAAATCGTCAACAAAGAAGACATAATTATAAATATGGGTTGCAATGTAAATAATTAATTAAATGTAAACAAGAACGCCATAATTTATGACGACCTCAATTTTGTTTGTAATCTATACACCCGTTATTAAAATCATTTACTTATAGACGAGTGATATACCTGATTTGGGGAACGTTTCATATTCAAAACTGTGTGATGGTCTTTGTAAAGGATGGCATCAGCATTAGTGGCATCCCTCAGGTCCGCTGAGAGAGAACAGCGGTCTACCGGACATTTGTTCCGAACAAACTCCGTCCTTCCTCCAGCTACACCCCATGCTCCGAAGCCGTTTGCCAGTAAAATTTTCTTAATAGGCACATTTTCGTCTTTTGGTAACGTATACATTAATTGTTGGACTATCCTGTAAAAAGAAAGATAACAATATTAGCTATATTGGCAAATGTATTCCTAATCCTAATAATATTACTAGCAAGGTTCAAACGGCGGTAGCGTAATGGCTAAGGCGTCGGACTTGCGATCAAGTGGTTGCGGGTTCGAACCCCACCCAGTGTACTGCCATCGTGAACCCACTCCTAACACAAGCGTTAAGCTTAGCTGGAAGGGTTAACGAGATTACTAGTAATGTGTGACCCACGTTACGAGTAATTTTTTTTTTTTAAATAAAAAAAAAATACTTGCTAGTTTTCAAAATTGACAATGCTTGTTACTGTGTTTTGAATTTGTGAAGTTCATATTAAATGTGGGGAATCAATTTAGTAAGTCAAGTGACTTGGCGCAACCTAGCGTTTCTCCGTGTTTTTTATAATTTAAAATGAGACCAACTATTTTTTTTTATATACCTCTGTCTCCCTAAGATCGAGTAAAGTGTAAACTCGGCATGTCAGTTCTCTATATTTCCTTTCATCCTATACGTTCGATCTGTCAATTTTACTCTATCTACCGCCGGTAATCCAAGTATCCGATCCGGTAAAGCCAGTATGTCTTTAGCGTCTTTTGGTAAACGCTTTCACGCCGAAAGGTAGTCCAAGTGTTTGTGTGTTGTGCAAACAAACTGCACCAATCACTTTTGTTCAAGGCAGCACAGCTTTCAGTTGGCCTTGGTCTGTGTCTAAAAAGGGAGCCAGATTTGCTCCAAAAATATCGCAGTGTGAATCATGTGCTATCGACTGCTCGGTTTAAATCATATAAGAAACTCCAACTATGCCCATCGAATTTTTATTTTTCACTGGAAATCGTTTTTCGCATTTGGCTTTTTGGCGGCCCTTACAACCTCACGTCTTGAAGCCACTGCTCCTCTCGCTAAACCCTAGGGGCCGGCGCTGACTCTAATAAAGAAACAGAGTATATGTACAGCCAACGACTCAACGACCTTCCTGTTTTGTTGAAATTTTGTTTTAATTGAATTGAATTTTGAAAAATCCACTCCTAACCAAACATTTACTCTCAGTACAGAGTAAATGTTTGGTTAGGAGTGGATTCACGTCGGTAGTGCATTGAGTGAGGTTGGAACCCGCAAAGCCTTACCCATTAATCTACTGCTCGCGGCTTATTGTTTACATCCTGTTTTAAGAAATAAGCCCGCAGAAATTTAAAATGCGCGCGGATGAGACCAAGAAACTGCAGTTTTTAAAATCTACTGTTAAAATCATTTTGGACTTTGAATTTCAAATGTATTATGTATATCACATATCGCGACAATATTAATGGAAATAAACACAACTTTGCGCTACCAGGTGGCAGAGCCATCGTTGTGCGCGTTCCCTATACCTATCATCTATTTACTGTCATTGATTCAGTTTGTAATAAGTAGTTATGTTATTACAATTTAGAATTAAACAATATGCAAATAATAAAAAGTATTCATGTGGTTCTAGACCTAAAACAGCCCTCTATACACTTTGGCAATATCTGCACTGATAATAGGACCAGTGACTTGGCCGTAGGGTCGTGTCCTATTTGTGTCCAAAACCATATAAAATAAATACTTATGTCTATTGGGATACTGGTAATATCGTGATCAAACTCCACATAATATTTAATAATATGAAACATTTAATGAAACAAGAAAAAGTAATGTAAAGAAGATTAAATAGAGAAGTTGTAAGGTACACAGTAGACATACCACAGAGGGATACATGGCTGGAAGGCCTCCAATCCAACAAAAATGGGAGTCACGGGTGGTACACTGATGGGTCTAAAAAAGGCTTTGATGTAGGTCGTGGAATTTACGGAGAGAGGCCAAAATTCAGATGGAGCGCCAATCTGGGAGCAGAGGCCTCCGTCTTTCAGGCTGAGCTCTTTGCATTAAATCGATGCGTGGAGATCAACCTTGAGAGAAGAGTAAAAAATCAACACATCTACATCAACTCAGACAGCGCTATTGGCACTATAGCACACAATTGGTTTAAATCGTATCTGAGCAATAGACAACAATATGTGGAAGTAGATAACTATGAACTTAACCTCAAACAAATTATTAATATTAGATCGGATAGAATAACAACAAACGCGTCTATACCTCAGGGTAGTGTTATCGGATGTCTGCTTTTCTTAATCTACATAAATGACCTTCCAAAAACCGTCAAAGAACAGTGTGTACTATTTGCAGATGACATATCTCTGCTCACCCCGTGTCAAAAAATAGACGGATTAAATGAACGGCTTAAAAATTTTTTTTAAAAAATTACAGAATGGAGGAATGAACACAATCTGGAAATCAACTACGAGAAAACTAAATTAATGACATTTTATCCATATCAGAAGACACCATTAGAACTTGAATTTTCAATAAACAACACAAAAATAGAAACTGTTAAAGACTTCATACTGTTAGGTATAACGATAGATACGAATTTAAATTGGAAAACCCACATTAAAAACATCTGATCCAAAATATCTAGCTTCACCTATGCCCTCAGAGAAATAAAAAAAACCACTGACTCACAAACGGCATTGACCACCTACTATGCCTACCCATATGCGTGGCTTAGCTACGGAATCGTCATGTAGGGAAATAGCACTGACACAACTTCTCTTTTTATTCTTCAAAAGAAATTAATCCGAATCCTAACAAACATAGAACAAACCGAAAGTTGCCAACCCTATTTCAAAAAATATAAAATACTTACCTTACCATGTATCTATATTCTGGAAATATGTAAATTTGTAAGAAACAACATTACCTTCTTTACAAAACGTGGAGACAAACATGCAAATAGATCGCTTAGACATAATAATAGATTATTGTTGCCTACTTCTAATATGACCCTACATTCAAATAGTCCATATGTAATGTGTATAAAAATTTATAATGTACTTCCTGAATCTATAAAGACAGAAAATAGTGATAAAATATTTTTATATAAATTAAAACAAATGCTAATTAATAAAGCTTATTACAATATCAAAGAATACATGAACGATAAAGAACTTAAATAATATAATATAATCAAATAATATATATATATATGTATATATATGTGTGTGTGTATGCATATATATATACATATGTATATATTTGTGTATCGTGTATATATATAATAAAATAAAATAATAATAATATAAAATAATACTTGGACATAAAATAAGTATATAATAATAATAACTTCACACATCTCACACATGGCCGTCTGACCCCAAACTGGGCAGAGCCTGTGCTATGGTGACCGGACAGCTGATAAACATGCTTATGTGTTTCTAAATACATACATTATTATAGGTAAATTACGCGCAGACACAGAACAAATGATCGTGCTCATCACACAGTTATTTGTCCTGGGTGGGAATCGAACCCACGACCTCTGGCTTAGCGGTCGGGGTCACTAACCACTAGACCAACAGGTCAATAGTCTATTTAGACCCAACATTTAACATAGATCTGTGATATAATTAAATAAATAAAAAATAAACAAGATTAACAACGTTTCCTTCTCTCTTCTATGTTGCCGTGCCCTACAGGGTCCATAATGTACTGGAATTATTGTTTCAACATCCTTAAACCATTTGGAGTGCAATAAATTGATTTGATTTGATTTACAATTTTGAGACTAGCTCAAAGCTAATACAAAATTGCAAGGGAAACCTGAACACACTGGGGCAATCAAACGAAATTACATTAAGATGGGTACCAGGCCATTCAGGCATCGATGGCAACGAAAAAGCCGATGAACTCGCCAAAGCCGGTGCAGCCAACCGACAGTATGGCCCAGAACTATTCTGCGGCATCAGCAAACAGCGACCTTATTCAATCATAAACGCCCAATATACATCATTGGCTATTAAGAGATGGAAGACCACGACTGGTCTAAGACACTCGAAAGCATTTATAAAGGGCTATGATAATAAAGTATCCAAAGAACTTTTAGAGCTCAAAAGATACAAAATCTGTGCAGTAACAAGAGTCCTCACCGGACACTGCAAACTGAACAAACATATGTTCCACCTAAAGTTGGGTGAGAAGAAGAAGCACAATATGCAGATTCTGTCAAGAGGGAGAAGAAACTGCAATGCATATTCTATGCTCTTGTGGCCCACTAATGCACATCATGCAACCGCAGGAAATACAAAAAATCACTGCTGAAAGGATCTGGAGGTTTCTCGAAGCCATAAGTCTGAGTAGTGAACTGTAAAGCAAAAAGTGCGCCACAAAAGACTAGAAATGGTCGAGGTGGCACTAAGCACTTTAAACAACAATAATAATAATAATAGAGAAGTTGGGTAGAGAACTATAAGTACGGTATTATAGAAACGCACGCGTTATTACGGCATCACAGACAGGTATATCGACGTGAAGTCAGTTAATCTGAAAAACAATCTACCTGTCATCTCCAGGGGCGTCTTCAGGGAATAATTTAGCGTGTGGGTCACTCTGCCAGGGCCGTTGCTCCCCTCCGCGTATGAACCAGGGCCGGCGAGACACTTCGTCGCCTCCATTTTCTTGGTTTGCTACGTAGTCTGCGCTTGTAACGACCTCGTTCTGAAAGACATGCTACACTTCAGTACAAAAAGAATTAAATCATAGCTGAAACACTAACATTGTTGGTTGGTTAGATGATTCTGTCAACATCGTCTTTCCATGTCTAAAAGGTAATTTTATTTTACGGTATGTGAATGAAATATTCTAGGTAAATACTTCTTGAAGTAGGGGTCTGCAGACATCTGCTCGTATTAAAACCACTCGAAATGGGGATGAGGCGAGAGTTACATAGTAGTATACACTAAATATATCTATACGAAATACCGTATATTTTAAAATTATTTAAGGTAATATTTAAGGTTTAATTAATTAAAATAATTAATGTTGAAGGTAGTAAGGTGCTTAATTTTATAATGAATTTAATTATTAAAAGTACGTATTTATCTAAAGCATTTAATACGCACGAATGCGTAAATGAATGTACACCCTAACACATTCCAATTAAAATATAATGTCATAAGCACAATAAATAAACTTAACACAATTAAGAATGGATAGAATGATACCTAGGTACTTATTGTATGTAAATAGTATAATAACGTTATATTTCAGGAAAGCTTGTGTCGAGAAAGTACTTGCTTCTGCTATGCATGTAATTTTTTTTTTGGCTGTTTTTTGAATAGGTGACAATGATAACATTTTATTTTTAAATTAATTACAAGGAACCTCCTTGTAATTAATTTAAAAATAAAATGTTAATAATATACAAACAAACACTCAAACCGATTTAGTAATTATTCTAAACAAATTGTGTTTATTAAGTACATGCCTATATTGTGTTTTACTTTCTTAAACGTTCAATGAGTTCGGCTTTATGCATATATTTTTATGCCACTTTACAACTACCATTTGGAAAGAATAAAGTGTAAAATTGGCTCTCAGATGATTGTAAATGTTACAATATGTTGGAAAATGACTAGAGAGAGAAAATATAAGCATGTTTTCTCCATAAGGTACCCTACAGAAAATCGTCATCAGGTTGCTATATTGGCGCACTGGCATTCTGAGGTGGATTATGGCATAACTATTGTCTTATCTGTGGTTATGGTGTTAATACGTAGGATTATTTTCTAGCAAATCATAAACTCGTACACAATGTATAAGAATTAAAAGACTGAAGTTGGCAAACGTGATAATTTAATACAGCAAAATAATGAATAGTCTTTTAAAGCGGTATACAATGAAGATGATTGTTATAACCAACTAAACTACGTAATGTTCGACTATAGAGTACATTATGACTTTTTCTTAAGCACTAAGCGTTTGTTACTTCAAAACATATTTCTGTAATAACCTTGTTTTCTTAATTTTAAGTACAAATTAGGTCTTTATAATTTGTTCGCTTCTTTTAACGTTCCGTCTTTTGTTTCACCATGGAAAAAGGGAAAGTGCGCATTTTTCGCATAGCGCCGCTTTATCTCAAACCGCGTCTGAATTAATAGCAGTTTTCAATGATAAAACGATACTCACTCATCTACGTCACATCGGAAATATAGTGTTCGGCAAGGCACAAAATCGTGTCGAAGCTTACTTCAATTCGAATATGAATATAACAACAACAACATAACATAACATTTTACGTGGGAGACTTACGGCTCGACTCCGCTCGATACCACGGCCTCACAGAAAACCGGCAGTGAAGCAATGATTGCATTGCATTTCGCCGAGTCAGTGAGGTTACCGGAGGCCCTAACCCTTCCCTCTCCCTTATTCCCGTTCTTCCCCTCTCCCCTCTTCCCACTCTTCTCCCCTCTCCCTCTTCTCCTATTCCCACCTTAAAGGGTGGTAACGCACTTGTGACTCTGAGTTATAGGTGCCCATGGGCGGCGGTAGTCATTTACCATCAGGTGACCCGTCTGCTCGTTTGCCCCCTATACCATAAAAAAAAAATATATTATGTATTCATTCAACGTATTAACTGGACACAAAAGTGAGATACAGAGGTAAAAAAAAAAACGCCCTACTTAACTCCTTCACGACAACGCTCGTCCTTACACCGCACAAGAGTTGTGTGATTGAATGGACTTTGAAATTTGAGAGGCCTTTTGGTCTAGTGGTTACCGATGTTGACTACTGAGCCAGAGGTCGTGGGTTCGATTCTCACCCAGGACAAATAATTGTGTGATGAGCACGATCATTTGTTTTGTGTCTGGGTGTAATTAATCTATAAAATGTATTAATTTAGTAATATAAGTATGATTATCAGCAGTTTGGTTACCATACTCGTAGTACAGGTTCTGCCTAGTTTGGGATCAGACGGCGGATATTATTATAAATTGAAAAGCACTTCGCCACCTCACATACTTAACAAATTTTGCTCCTGATTGAATAAGGTTATATATATATATATATATATATCAACAATTGCATTCGATTCATATTCAACCTGCGAAAGTACGATCATATTTCTACTTATCGCACCCAACTGTCATGGTTACCCATAAGGCAACATCGCAGTTTAAGGGCGTTAACTACGTTGTACTCTCTTCTATACTCTCCGAACTCCCCTTCTTACCTAGCGTCCCATTTCCAATACCTGTCCTCTAAACATGACAGAAATCGCCGCTCTTCTAATAATCTTCTCCCTCTTTGTCCCTCCCATAATTCCAGTATAGTCCATTCCTCCTTCACTGTCCAAGCTGTGAACCTTTGGAATGCGCTCCCACTAGAAATCAGGATGGCCACTAACCGACATACTTTCAAGGTTAAAGTACGACAGATCTACACAGACTTTTTGGCAGAGTCATCTGAATAAGTTTTTGTATGTGTATTGTATGTATTTATATGTATATATGTAAGTGTAATTTGTATATATAGTATACATAATTATGTAAGTTTATTTATGTAATATATTCTTTATATTATATTCTCTTATGTTGTTCTTCTTTTAAACTTACAATTCTTCTTATTTCTATTATACACCTGCCACACACATCTCTATATCACTCAAAGGTTGACTGGTAAAAAATGCCTACGGCATTAAGTCCGCCTCATGCAATGTATCTGCAGGAAGTGTTTTAAAATAATAAAAAAATATATATAGATAGTACCCTTAGGTTAGATTATCTATATTATTAGAAGAAGTCCGCTTGCCATCTCGGGCTGGCGCAGGGTGGACCGTTGAAGACATAAAGAATCAAATTATATGTAAACAAGTTTGTATTCATTTATTTCTTTGTTGTACAATAAAGAGTTTATCTATCCATCTACCCCCGAAGCACTAACTCTGTGATTGCAGTATGATACAACGTGTGGTTTTAGTCGGTTCAATTCCGACATACGGCCTCATTGACAGCTCTGGTGATGTATCACTCACACATTAAAAAGTAATGTATATTACAAGAATCATCACATCATATTATAGAATGTTGTTTGGTATCCATTAACTAGTCACTCCTGTTGACAAGAATTGTTAAATCAACTGTGAGAACATCCGTTTTCATCTGTTACGATTAAGCGTGTACAATGTTGTGAGAAATCAAGGAAAAATTGCGCTAGCCTACACATCCGTTTTGTTTAGTCACATCGTACTGTTTAGGGCTAACATTAAAGAAATCCGACAGCCAACTGCTTCTTATAATTTACTGGTAATTAGTAAGAACCAAACCGAATGATTTCGAAAGGGATTTAGTTAAAGGGAAATCTTGATTAGTCATACTACCATTGATTACTTATAAAATGATTTAACTACAGATTGCAGAACCTCTTCTAGTGATTATATGTATTGATGCTGCGTTCGAGACGATGAAACAGTAGATGCTACTGCGAACAACGACAATCGAAATAAGAAACCGGTGCAGAGCTTCCATAGCGAATGAGGGACGTCAATTTGAGCAAGACTTAAACTAAATGTAAAAAAAATTAAAGATTTAATTATGTAACCGATGTTATTAATTAAAGAACACCAGGTTTGAATTGATCGTTTCATTATTATCACCTTTGCGTTGATAAATTTCGCAAAACATTTAACTTTCCACATTGGTAGAATTTCGACGAAATGATCCGGCTAAGTAAAAAACAATGAACTCTGGTTACGAAAAAGATATCAAAGCACACAACAACATACCGTCAGAAAGCTCATACTCTAGAGATGTTTTAAAAAAATCAGTCTTATATCACTTCTAGTTTTTTTTAAATGCATCGCGAAGTTGACCTAAAAAGTTTTTTATACTTTTTTTTACGTTTGAGGGCCCATAACTTTTTCTCTAGCAATAACCTGCAACAAATTTTAATTTTAAAAGATCCTGCCAATAATTAAATTTGTAATAAAAAAAATTCCAAATCTGTCCATAAAAAAAAAGTTATGGGGGTTTAAAGGTCTGAAAGTGACGAAATTCCGAAAATTAAAAAAAGAACTTAAATAAAAAAATCTTGGGCCGTAGGTCAAATCTTTAGTGTTGAGTAAGTAGCAGACGACCACACCTACCCCCCATTTTCGTATGTTCAACATTCCGCCGAACATCCTGTATAATTTAAATAAGTTAATTGCAGCTTGTCAACCTGGTAGAATGACGATCTGCGCAAAACGGCGGGAAAAAACTGGATGAGAAAAACTAATGATCGAGCTCAGTGGCGTACATTAGGACAGGCCACCCAGTTGACGATGAAAGTTTGATGATGATTGATAGAATTTTGGAAAGTTTTATGACTGTGTAGAAATAAAACAACGTGTTCGGCTGCGGCCACTGACCTCTATTACACAAGTACGCTGGGCTAAATATTCTATAAGAAATGACAGTTGTTTTTGTGCCGTTTTGAAACGCCCCACACGAGCGTCTCGGTTACTAAAATTGACATCTGTTGCAAATGGCTGTTGTGTTCTGTTGATGCGTCTCTGTTGATTTACTTATTTATCCTGAAATAAGACATTACACTTTGTGTTTGGTGTTTGCATAGTGATATAAAAAAACATTAATATAATAAGAGTTTGTGTATTTTGTAAAACTCGGTACCAAAAAGGCAGCTGAATAACGTTTTACAAGTAAGTGAAATTCTTGGCAATAAATGTTTCAATTGTATGTCTAAAGCTTTTTAAAACTATTATATACTTATTTTATTAAATTTCATCATATTTAAATGTAAATAGGATTCAGATTTCATTGTTTAATGAATCAAAAAAATAAACAGTTACTGAATAGGGTTGCGATTATTCCATATGGATAATGTGTCGATAAATTTCTTCATAATTATTTCTCATTATTATTTCTAAATCGTAAAAATTAACCATAGCATCTAACTCGCTATTTACAACAGTATTCTGTATATTTTACTTCTTTGCTTTATACTTTCAGATTTCCCACCGGCACATTTACTAAGCAGTCATGGGTGTATAATATCCATCTGTGTAGTAAACACTTCACCGATTTTTTTGTCACGTCAAATTATTTGGGCTCGCCAGTGACAACAAATATAAATATTTTTATTTATTCTATGTTTTATTTTTCTTTTCGTATCCCATGAATTTACCCTTTCAACAGGAAAATGGAGTCAGGTTTCTTATTCATCGAGCGAAGCGAGATCTCCGTTTCAAGAGCGAAAAAATGGAGTTTGTATGTATCGTGTATGTATTTATTTGTTTGATGATAATTAGAGTACCGTTGATCCGATCTTTACAAAATTTCGCAAGTAGATTTCTAAAGCAAATATTTTTTTAAGATCGTATGATAGCCAATTCGGTCAAATGGTTGTCGAGATATTAAAGCTACCTCTTATTCACTTTGAAAGCCGCCTCTTAATCATTATGAAAGCCGCGTCTTACTATATAAGTCACCTCTTATTCACTATGAAAGCAGCCTCTTATTCATTAGTAGTTTGCAGAGGGTTACATTTGATGAACTTAAAAATAGTTTGTAAAGTTGTTTTATTAATTAAATGCTAATAATGTATTAATAGCTTCGTGAAATTCTTTTTATGCCTCGTAAGTATACATATTATAAAGTAGGAAATTACACCAAGCATTTATATCGATAAAGTGATGCAATACTTTTTTATCGCGTTATGTCTCATCCCTAATATTAGTTCCACAGACGTTCATCCTATTATCAGCGCCAAAATGGCGAAAATCAAATGGGTTCAGTTTGATAACGACGTATGCAGTCCAGCGTACTTGTGTAATAGAGGTCAGTGGCTGCGGCACAATGAATAAGAGACAAAAGAAATTTATTACATAGAGTAAAAAGTTTACATCCATAGGGCATAGATTCCATTAACAGAGTACCTAATGGTATTTTGAGTGATTTCAACAATGATGACGATGAAAATGAACCACAGATAAAAGTTTGATAGGATGGTACAATTAATTTGGCAACTGTTATTAATAAAATTAGAGATCTCCTGGGGGTCGTATTTCAACCATAATTCATTGTTTTTTATCGTTGACTAGTATAAAGTTCAATGAGGATCAGTCACGTTTTTTGTTAAGTATGCAGATTTATAGCTATAAAACAACCAATAAATACTGTGTTTAAAATTTTTTTATCGGATCAAAAATGACCAAGGTACAGAGATTTTAGTGCACCAACTTAAAAAACGCTCGCGAGAAAAACCGTGAACGCTGTGACGTCATTCATCACGTATCGGCAAAAGTGGCGCGTCGCCAGATTGGTAAGCTTTTAGTCTAGCGCAGTTAGTGCAACGACCTGACAATTGCTGATTTTTCAGATTATTTTTAAAGTGATAATGCCGTCAGATAAGTATTGCATTGTCCCAAAATGCAAAAATACAAGTGTTAATGCATCTAATAAGCTTTTTTGACTGTGCCGAAAGATGCACAAATAAGAAAAAAAAATGGTGTAAAGCAATGCGGAGAGATGACAAAACTCCTCTGTCATGCCGAAGTGGTTTATAGGTACTGTTGCGAAGATCATTTTGACGTAAGTAGGTACCTACAGTATCCTAGCTAGAGTATCTACCTAATATCAGTAGGTACAATATGGTCAACGGGTCTAGTGCTAATCATTCGTAAAGTTAGCAGTTTCGATGCGCAGTAGACAATTTAGGATGAAAAAGCTGCACTGCGCATGTCAAACAGCTAAAATTCACGAATAGATCCACTGACCGTATAGAGTATAATATACCTACGTATCGTGCATCGTTTCTATAATTTCTTAATAACATTTGAATTTCCGAGAATAGCTTTGATGTTCGTTAATTCATGCCTAATGCCTACCTACTCAAATAAACAATCGAACACAAGGATATTCGAGACCAGGGCTGTATTCAGACCACCACCGCGATGTTACAGAGAGGATTTTTCGACCAGAGTGATACCACGGCCTCACAGAAAACCGGCAGTGAAGCAATGTTTCATTGCTTTTTGCCGCGTGAGTGAGGTCACCGGAGGCCCTAACCCTTCCCTCTTCCCGTCCTTCCACTCTTCCCACTCGTCCCCCCTCTCCCCCTACTCCCACCTTAAAGGGCAGCAACGCACTTATGACTCTTGAGTTACAGGTGCCCATGGGCGGCGGTAGTCATTTACCATTAGGTGACCCGTCTGCTCGTTTGCCCCCTATACCATAAAAAAAAAGCCCTGAGCGGGCAGGTGATTTTGTCATGTGATAAACGCGATCTGTGATTATGTGTGAAAGCGCGCCTGCCGCCCGACGCCCGTTACTGACTGTTGAGTATTGTCTTATTTGTATCCTCTCCCATTCGGATGAAATGGTCAAACAATAGTTTTCGTCACAGTCAACTTCGTGTATAGCTTAAAGATTTATCTTGTTCAAACTGAGGGCTCGGTACACAAAACAAGCATTTTCTTTTTCCTGCGAAAAACATGCTGTTCGGTTTGTGCTTTGCACCTGTTAGAGATAATATTTGAATGATTTAAATAATCCAGAAAAATCTCATCCTCAGAACACGCAGTTAAAGTGGGTAAGTAGGTAGTTAGATACATATTTTAGGTACTTAGTAGGAGTAGGTAGGTATAGACTTACTTACCTTTTCATTTTATCCCTACAAAACCGACCTCCATAATAGGTAGCTACCTACTCGTATCTATTTAGATATCAATAGATACTCACTATCAATATAAATACTGTTATACTAATAATATAACATCAAATTATAGTAAAAACTAAATAATTAACATACCACGACATAAGCGAAATGGTGAATAATCTGAACCAAACTGACCAAACTAGCGATTTTGCACGAGTGGAGGGGGCAATTCGTGACGTGTGACGTCATCATACCAAGGGCAGCTCCGAGCAAGCGTTTCGAAATAGCCGAACAGAAAGCTTTAATAACTTTGTCATTTCTTGTTGGATTTGAATCATTTAAAAAACGAAATGATCAGAATGTTATAGCGCATACGCTCTAATATTTAGAAGTCTAATATTTTGTTATGTGAATGATCCTCATTGTCACTGTATAGAGTTTCCTTACCATGACAAGTTAATATATATACTGAACCCCTGTTGGTTTTTGTAGAAGTTTTCGCATAGTTTTTAAATTTATCAATAGAAATAACTAAAATTGAAATGACTGTTTCTAATGTGTGTAAATGTACATGTATGTAAATTAGGGTTCCGCGCAAAATTTATAAATTTGAACACGCGAGCGAAGCCGTGTGCGAACTGCTATGATATTATGCTATATATGATTAAACATTTAGCTTTCTGTATTTCTTATATAAACTTTAAGTATTCCAAACTTCACAGCCCTTCATCTGCCAAATTTGCTTAAAAAGGGGTTCAAAGAACTCTCTTCACGTGTTATTATACAGTAATACTGATTTAGATTATATTCCATCTCTAGTCAAGGTTAATATTAACTAACCTCTAGTTCTTGTAGATGTATATCATCTTTCAGCGCTGCGGTGGGTATGGAGTTCGCGGGCGAGGGTGTGAGGGGTTGCGGGCGCGGCAGCAGCAGCAGCGCCAGCGCAGTCAGCGCTAGAGGCAGCAGCAGCGCCGCGCGGCGCAGCGCCCGCAGCGCCCTCGCCGCCCGCACACGCATCACGAGGGAAGGTTATCCCACCCGAGCTCTGCTGTACCCAACCCCTGCCTGCATCACTGCGTCTATTATCGTGCTGTGTGGATCTGTGACATCTGAAAGTGAAATAAAGACTTGCATAAATTTTGCGTTTTCTGCAGCAAAAAAATCAAAGTGGTAAGTAGCTATTGGATGATGGCAGGATCTTCCTTTGTGGAAATTTATATTCCGTGATGTAACGATGTAACTACAGTATATCTATTCAGTGACTGGGAATAGCTTATAATGACCGCTTGTGTGGCGTTTTTAGGGGAAAATAGATGACTCTTTAATAAATTAATGTAAGTTAACATAACAGCGGAAAGTCAGTGGCGTGCAATTAATCTGCAAACAAATCTAGGTTATATATTTATAAAATACTCATGTTATGTTTCGCACTCGGTATAAATAATATTTATATTATCATTTCACATCTATACCACTATTATAAAGAATTAGACACAAAGAGGTATTTTTTTTTATAGTATAGCGGTCAAACGAGCAGACGGGTCACCTGATGGTAAATGACTACCACCGCCTATGGGCACTGCAACTCAAGAGTCACAAGTGCGTTGCCGGCCTTTAAGGTGGGAGTAGGGGAAGGGTGGAAGACGGAGAGAGGGGGAGGGGGGAGGGAAGGGTTGGGGCCTTCGGTAACCTCACTCACTGGGCGGTAAGCAAAGTATTGTTTCACTACTGGTTTTCTGTGAGGCCGTGGTATCACTCTGGTCGAGCTGGCCCATACGTGCCGAAGCATGGCTCTCCCACGGTAAAAAATGTTTGTGAGTTTGTGAGATTACACACAGAGAGGTACACGTTAATCTCCAGAATTACTGATCGGATTTTGAAAAGTCTTTCACTAATAGGAAGCTGCCTAAACAGCTACAAACCTGAGAAAAGTAGACTGTTTTTTATATTTGGTTGGTGTTTAAGCGACAAATAAACTAATCATTTAGCTGTTTCGTCGACGTGTTTTTGATGTTTTAACATAAGTTAATAAAATTTACAGAAAAAATAAGATAGGATATATAATGTGAGTGAAACCGCAGAGAACGGTTTTAAATAAACTGCGGTTTTTAATATATCTAAGTATGTATTCTAAGTTCCGGACGGAAAGAAAGGGACGATAACCAGAATCAAGCACAAGTTTCTACTTGTCATCAGCCTATTGGTTACGTTTTTAGAGCATATTAGATGTGTAAATAGGGACTACATTGCGGTAAAATTTATAAGGTCATCCTTTATAAGGTAATCCTTCCTGTTTACCCAACGTTTTCAAGTTGCACCAGTGCGGCGTACGTCATGATCGTAGGACTCTGTCTACGTCACCGAACAAATTTTTCATCAAGTATTTATTGTGTTGTTTACGTCACTTTGTTTTTTTTTTCTTTTCAAATTGTTTATTAGCTTCCACGTCGTTTTATGGTTTCCTACTTATTGGTACTTTATTCTAGAATTAATTAACAAACAAGTCATTCCCGTCTTAATTCGAAGCCTAAACCCTGCTCTGTACACACACTCACAACTTTACAACAAAACTAAAATGAAAATTAAAAACGACAAAATACGATTTTCACAGAATGGAACCCACTACGGGTTGATCTTCAACATATTTACTTCTAGCCACCAGGTTATACTCACACGTTTTCTCACATGTATGTATGAAATTGTATGAAATGTCTCATTAAAAAAATCTGTGTAAAAGTCGATGCTGCAGTGGCCTTTAAGGCTGAACCTATGAATGAATGAATGAATATTTATTCATTAAGAAACATGGATAAAAGATATTACAATATAGATGCAATGCACAGCATGTTTCGCCTAAAGTGGGCATACGAATTTTAACTTATTGAATTATAACAAAGCAAAACATTTTTTCTTAGTCAGGGATATAATTCTATCGATTTATATAATTTTAATAATTTTAATTAGATTAGATTATTTAATTTGTATGTCAACGAACAAGTCCACAAATAAATAAAAACATGTCAACAAATTAAATAGGTATTATAATTTATTGCATTGTATTGTACATAATCGACTTTTAATTATTTCCAAAATTGATCTGGCTGATATTGTAGAATGTAATAAAATTACATACTATTATTTGTGGTCCATAAAGGCATATTGTTTTAGTTATTATTTAAATGTTCTTATGAAGTCTTACCAAACAATTTTTGTGTGGCGACCCTGGTTTCTTACAGGGCACAGCTTGGCGTTCAGGATAACATGGATAAGTAGTAGTAGTATTACACAAATCAATATTTTGAAAATAATTCAAGTAAGTGCTTGTACATTATATAAACATTGAGAGTGTAATATTGTTTTAAATCATAATTTCTTCATTAAACTTATTTTATATATACAACTCAACATAACGAACATTAAAAATGCAAAGATTCGAAAAGGTATCATTTATTTTGCTATAAATATAACTTAATTTAGATGCAAATAAATCTTAAAAACCTTCTGTATCAAAAGTCAAACTAGAAATGTCAAGATCAAAGACTAAAAGCACCAAAAGTACTGTTGAAAGGACTCAACAGATCAATAGTAAATGCTACCTCTATGGGTACAATTGATACCTACTTTTTATAGTTTGCGAAGGATTTCCAGATATAAAGATGGCTCTCATCAATCCACGACCGATGTAACTCCAGACACTGCATCTTAGGGCAAATAATTTACCAAACACAATACATTTGCTACAAGGTATACATTAACCGATTGATACCATTCGTATCGTCTCTTCTATGAAGTAGAATGGGAAGAACGTTAAGAAAATTGCTATCTATATTAATAGGTAGCGTCGTTCGTCAGAATCGATTTTCAGACTTTCACCTGGTCAAGCCGTAAACACTTCGGTTTGGAAGAATACCTCAGCAAAACAGAGTTCCTGATGGTTCCGGTACGGGCAGTTCGCTGTCCAATTACCTTGTCGAGGAATTTGGAAGCTCATGTTTCGTGTTCGCTTTGTGAGAGAGGAGGAGATTGAGCTCTCCGTCAAGTGATAAACGGGGCCTGGAGTAGTGGCCAGGACCTGTCAGGGGTTGGTGGAATAATTGCCGTGTTCCTTCCGACAATAGGTCTGATATCGAAGAGACCGTGTAGTTTTAGTAGGTTTGAATTCGACATAATCGCTTCTAATCGACTTTTATTATTTCATATTTTATAGATACTTAATACGATATAAACAATGTGTGTTAGTAGAGCATTCGACTGCCACGCCAATCAAATCCGAGACGAGTTGTATTCATGAATATTTTTATTTGAATTGGTGTGGGTATTTACAAAAAAAATGCATCTAAGTATGTTTATTAGTTCTAGAACCCATAGGAAAAGCTGTGGTATATTTGGGTCTTGATTTGTAATATAGACCCAGAATATTGTATAAATAATATAATATCATCTATCTATTAAAAGTGAAAGGATACTCACTCAATCCAGTGATTGATTCATTCATTCCAGTGAAGACATCACGAAAAGCATTCGACTTATGAAGATGAATTTTGGCATGGAGGTAATTTATGGGTAGGAAACGTCAGCTGAGACCAGATTTTGCAACGGCCGCGTCAAAAAGTCTAAGGGTAAGTTCATATGAAAGACATTGAATTTATGTACTAGAGATTTGAAATTTGGCAGGAAGGTAGTTCATAGTTTTGACTGCCCTGTTGGTCTAGTGGTTAGTGACCCTGACTGCTGAGCCAGAGGTCGTGGGTTCGATTCCCACCCAGGAAAAATAATTGTGTGATGAGCATGATCATTTGTTCTGTGCTGGGTGTAATTTATCTATAATATGTATATATTTAGAAATGTTTATCAGTTGTCTGGTTACCATAGTACAGGTTCTGCCTAGTTTGGGATCAGACGGCCTTGTGAAGTTATTATTATATTATATTATATATTATTATTATATAAGTAGAACACGTCGGCTTAAAAGCGGATTTTTATGATAGCACCGGATTAAATTTTTATTCCGGATTCCAGATTGAGGTCTAAGGGCTCTTGTAAGTTTATATGAAAGTATTTCATTTTTAGTAAGTAGACCGGAAATTTGGCAGGACACCTGAGCTTAGAACGGGCCGGATTAAGAGAGTCTAAGGGCTTGGTTTTGTTACTGATATTTATTTACACACAGGGATCTTCTATCTTTCAATTTTTTAAAACTGGTATTTTGTTATCATGTAGTTTATGGGTAGGAGAAGTCAGCTAAGAAGGGATGCTAAGCTAAGAACAGCTATGTTACCTTAGACCTAATGCAGAAACCTTCTTAGTTTTTTTGACACTGCTCTTATTTTTTTGCTCTTTACGTATATGTGAATAATGGGCCAATTCCTAAAACAATCAACTTTTAATACTCTGCCAGTTGGAGTTGCCGGTTGCCACTGTCAATTTACAAATGACATTAAATTCCAAAATGCCATTTTTAAAAAAATATGTTAAAAAATGATGTAAATTTTATAAGTTTACCGTTAAATTTTAAGTCGTGGGTAACAGATGGTGATATTACAAATTTTAAGTGTAAGTCGCGGGTGACAGATGGCACAGATAACATAATACTATACTAGTACAGATGGTGATATTATAAATGCGAACGTGACTTTGTTTGTTATGTTTTCACGCATGAACCGATCGTTATGAAATTTTACATAGGTACACATTATAGTAAGGTGTAGGTATAAGTACAGAGAAGTTTATGGGGTACCTTCATCCTGAAAAAAGTACTGTACTAAGGCATAGAAAAACTAACGCGAGTGAAGCCCCGTGCAAAATCCTAGTAATATTATATACTTACTGACACACATTGTCCAAATTGGTATAATTATTAAAAAAAAAGAAAAAAGAATGTAATGGATATTCTAACTCAAGATTTATTTACTTCTAGACATTCTTTTTGTTTCAACTAACTTTATTGTAAACGAGTATAATATAAGGAAAAAACGACAGTAGGAAAATACTTTCACTAAAATAAAATAAAAAAATAATAAAGTTTAATAAATTAAAAATATATTTAATATTATATATACAATAAAAAAATCAAATAAACACGACTGTACTGATTATTCTATACTAGTTAATTGGTTTTTGATTGTTTAGATGCTTATAGTTTTCTAAAATCTACATACACATTGTAGTTAAGGTACAGTGTGTGTATAGGTACAGATAAGTTTATGGGGTATACATTAAATCAATAAAAATAATAAGATAATTTTTCTATTAAAAAGGCACGGCAAGCGTGAACGCGTGATGAAACTTCTACGTAACAAACAATGGGGTAAAATTAGAAAGTGGAAACAGTACAGGCAGTTCCCGCCCGTGAGCGTGACGCCGAGCCAGTCATTACTTTATTTGTATGCCGTTGTTTATTGTTATGCACATTTAAGAACCAACGTGATTATTACAATCGCAAATCCACATACCAATATTATAAATGCAAAAGTAACTATTTACGCTCAAACCGCAAAACCAATTTTGATGAATTTTGGTATAGATGAACAACACCTTGGGAAAGGAAAAGACTGCTGCTTGTAGCGAATATAAATCTTCAAGGTGGCAAAATAGGGTATCAAAGTTTGTACGGGAGACCAATAATTTGTCTAGTTTATTTGGATGGATTTTGGTATAGGGATAAATAATATCTTGGAGATGATATCTGCTACTTTTAGTAGCAACGGCGACGGCTATCGGTGCGGGAAGTTTCTCGGGTTCTGCCTTGCCAAAAAGGCGGCGATAAGTTAACGGGAGGGGACGAGACTCTCCTCTCTCTCAGAAGACACATTAGGCGTCGGAGTGTGCAAAACGATCTAAACGATCTTTGGGCAACAGGCAGGGTGCCCCGAGACCGCGCGGCGCAGGCGGCGCGACTCGCACTCCACATTAGAGTCGCCTATTGTTCAACAGGCGACAAAATCTGTCAGGGTTTATAGGGATTTCCTCTCTAGGGTATATCTGAGACCCCGACAAGTAGGACTCAGTAATGGAACACCGTGTGGTTTTATTCGGTTCGACTCCGACGTACCCTTGTAATTACCCCGGTGAGGTGATGACCCGTAGAGATTTCCACATGTCAAAAAAGGTGTACATATAAAAAGCACATGGGCAACTACACGTGGCGGGCTCAAAAGTATCGAACCCAAAAAAGACGGGAAAAATCAAAATGAAATAATGTAAGCTATGCTTCTTAATTATTTATAGATATAGATACCACTTTTTATAATTACTTAATAAATGAATATAGAGAGTGATGGAAGCCTTGATAAAAATAGACGCAAAATAGAATAGAGTACTTAATTCTACGCAGACGAAATCGCGGGCATCACCTATTACATCTATACAGGGCTGTTACAGAAAGGTGTGGTCAAATTTTAGGAGCGTTATGTGTAGCGAAAGATAGATGATTTACTTTAAAAATCTGGCTTAAAAACAAAAAAAAAAGGCAGTCATTGGACTGCCGACAGAAGTGAAAACTTAAACGAAACGACGAACTTAAAACGTCACATTAGCTGGTTGGTGACATTAATTAATAAGGAGCTGATGGAACTCAATGTTTAGATTAGCGCCCTCTAGTGGATCTATATATTTATTATTAGCGTGACGGTCACGAGTGCCGACTCGAAAATTCCTTCAACGATTAGAAAAGAGCTGATAATCTTCGAACGGCTGAACAGATTTTTTTTAATCATATCTAAGAACACTCGATGAAGTCACCTTTCAAACAAAAAAAAAACGCATTTAAATCAGTCCATTCGTTTGGAAGCTACGATGACACAGACAGACACAGACACGTCGGGGGTTAAAAAAGGACATACCAGTACAACAGGAACAGTACTGACAACGAAAAATAGAAAAAATAATTTTTACGAGAGCGTAGCTTCTAGCAAAAGCTACTGTATAAAATTGTTATAATAGGTATGTATTTGGATAGAAATTTATTATCCTGTATCCGTTCATCATCATCATTTCAGCCATAGGACGCAGGACATAGGTCTCCCTTAATGACTTCCAAGAAGACCGGTTGGAAGCGGCCTGCATCCAACGACGCGGACGGCGACGGCCTGCGATCCTTACTATATCTGACTATATTTTGTATCCAAATAAAAAAACAAACTTATTTTCTAATATTCGGATAAAAATTATCTTTATCATATTTATTGTGTGATTAGCACAACTTTAATTCTGTACGATTGTAATATTGTTTTTATCTAAGAAATGGGTTTAGAGTACCTATGTAGTTGGTTGAACTTGATTCTAGTCATTGTACCGTTGCAGTTGGCCGAACCATGCTAATTGAAACCGTTTTGTCGCATTGCGCTTACTTGTTAAAAAGTAACGTTTTACCTGAAATAGTTTATGTAGATTGATATTTACTTTCTATTTATATAAAATACTCTAATAATATTATTTATGTACTTAATATAAAATACTTTTTTGTCATGTAGAAACTAGGAACATGCGGAGGTGAGTTTATCGGAACCCGAGTCGGAATCTGAGTTTTTAACTTTCACTTATCGGAATCGGAGTCTGAATCGGAATCGGAGGCGAAGTCAGAGCCGTCGCCATCGTTAAGTGTAAACGTAATAAAATAATAAAAATATAACCATAATACAGTAATCAGTCTCTTTCCAAACCAAATTCGAAGGTTCGTAACATCCCTGGTAGAAATCCCGACAAGTCGTCACCTCATCGGGGCAACCCACACGGTGTTCCATCACAATTTGGCCCATCGCCAGGGACTATTATTACCTAAGAAGGAAGACCCCGACAACCCTTAAATTAGTTAAGTACTTCGGTAATAAAAGATATAAGTATTTGCTTCAAAGCGTACGTGAGGTTTTCACATTAAAGTACATATTTATTGAGGAAAAACTACATAACTGGGTATTGAGCGTGGGCAGTCTGTCACTTGTTACACTATTTTTACGACCAAGCACAGTTATCGGACCTAGTTCTTTTACGCATATACGCAGAGTTTTATGACACCAATTAACACGGAATTGCTGTGTGTTTATATGTTTTAGTGTTTGTTTTGAAACTTTTGCAAATCATTAGACATTCAAAAACATTGTTTGTTCCATATTGGAAAAAATATGTTCCAATTTTCTTATTGTGTAATAAGAAGATGCTTGTTGAAAACATAATATAACTGGAAAAATAAGCTGCCCCTTGTATTAAAAAACATATAAAAGGGTTAATTAAACTACACTGTAACAGTCTATTTTTCATAGTGTAATTTGAGATGTTAAAAAAAATTGGCAAATTAAAAAAAATACCAAGAAATAAACCGACTCCAACGAACGACGTATTGGGAAAAATAAAAGATAAAATAATACAAATCTAATGTATTATACACTAAAACCTTCTTGAAAATTTGTAGAATACGTTAGTGAAACAGTAATGAAAATTGGTTAATACGTTTTAAGAAAATTACGGACATACAAACCGACATATATATATATATACAGATCGAATACAGAACCTCCTTTTTTGAAGTCGATTAAAAAAACACTGTCACTGTGTAGTTTTAAGCTAGGGTCACGGTATTTTGAGACTGACCTAACGTGGAAACATTGTAACGTGTGCACATTTTAGAATACTCCAATTAATGTGCTCATATTTTAGTGCATTCATACTTAATAATACTGGCGTGTTAACTACGGCAATAAAAACTCTATCGGCTTATCTGATGTTTATGCAATTAAAGCTTGTTAGCAGTAACCCTGTTAAAGATATATTTTATTGTTGTATTGCGATGGCTATAATAAGGTTTACGATAGGTGTTTCATTATCTTTCGGCCTTAATTTGACCCGGATTACCAAAATTTGAATGACATGAGCCTGCACCGGCGCGCTGGAACGACATTCAAACCCGCGTCGTTTAACGTTTGAAGTTTAAACCGATGTTATAGAGGTGTCTCCTATTGTGTATGCAGGATGGACTTAATTTAGACAAGTCAATTAAAACTAAAAAAATAAAACACTGCCAATCACTTCTTCCTCTAGCTAAGGGTAAGGCGTATCGGATTACATTTTCGTACTCAATCAATATTTATTGATATTGAAGTTGTTTTATGAGCCATTTTTGATACGATACGATTGTACTACAATAACTCATACAATCTTTATGGCCACATGGTAATGTTTCTATGAATATTCTTCAAAGCCCTAGGGCGCTGCGTGTTCCACTTTCAATACCTACCTCGTATATTGGTTGCACTCAAATCTGTCTGGCTTTATGAGCTCAAACTAAGTTGTAGCACTTGTAGCTATGCAGTTATGTATGTCCGCTCAAGTCTAATATAATTAAGGACGTTAGGCAATGCTCATGATCTTGATGCAGTAAGCTCGTGCAATTTCATTATAATATATAAATAAAAAAAACAAAACCCCGCGTACTGTATGTGGTACTCGTATGTACTCTGTACCTACGGGACAGGCTATGACGTTTTATAGTTATTGCTATTAATACATATAAAAAATTATTGAAATAAATAATTCACAGACAAGAGCCACCGGCCAGCATCGCTCTTTGTCTGTCATGTGTTGTTTCTTTCTGGCATGTTGTCTTTACATAACATTAATTCATTTAAGCTAAGCAATTTTTTGGATTGGCTTTTTAAGATTTTTGCCTAGATTCTAGGTGTGAGGGTGATGAAATCCCATCTCGTACCTCTATTCGTTTAATCAACGTTTTTAGAGAAGTACCATCGTCTACTGCTCCTTTTCTTCTCTATATTCCTTTAATGATTCTGTAGCAAATGTTGTGATATGTTTATAACCTATGAATAGTAATTGAGTGCAGTAGATACCTATATAAGTCTATTTTTTTCTACTTCCCTTTGATGTTCCTATTTCCTAACATACGAGTAAGTTACAATTACGCTCACTGATATTGTATTTACAATGTTGAAATCTATCTTTAAACTAAGGATTGTGAAGAAACTGTGTCAGTTGAACATTTTAACATTTACTTCTTATTATAAGGACCACAGTTATTTAGTTGTTATACTTCAGTTCATTGAGTAAGTTTCATTATGCATTTTGTAAATAAGTTAAGCAACAACCGAATCAATTAAACATCACAAATATTGTTATTAAGTCTACAGGAATACTAGTATCGTCAGTCTCGTGTACAGTAAATACAGACGCTCGAAAACAAATACAACCAAAAATGGGTCGCCAAAATAGTGGCTTTAGCTGCTGGGACCTGGTGAGTACTCCGTCCGTGGAAAACCCGTTAACTAAGGCTCTAAACATACGGGTACACCAGCTGTAATTTATATCCACCAAAGCACAGTTTGCTTGCAGTTTGTGGTTTTAGTCAAATGAAACTCGGATCTAATCACTTCGTCGATCGTGTCTTTTATAGACTATAAATCGAAACACAACACATCTGTTACAAAAATAGTTATGTTGTGTTTTATGAATTTAAATAACCTAACAAGGAAGTATGATCCGTAATATCCGTATCCGTAGTATCCGTATGGAAAAAAAATCAGTTTTTAACCAAAAATTGTTTTTTTGTAATTATAAAAATAAAAATAAATTTTCAAAAGGGAACTCTTTGGAAAATAATGAAGTAGTTTAAACCCTTTAATTAACAAAGAACGCAATACACGTCTACATCCAGGTTTGAATGGTATATATTACTAGCAGCGCCCCGCGGTTTCACCCGCGTAAGGTCCGATCCCGTGGGAATATAGAATATAGATAAAAAGTAGCCTATGCGTTAATCCAGGTCTCCAGCTATCTACATACCAAGTTTCGTCGCAATCGGTTCAGTGGTTTTTGCATGAAAGAGTAACAAACATCCATCCATCCATCCATCTATCCATTCATCCAAACTTTCACATTTATAATATTAGTGAGATTAGTGAGATGACTTAAGGGAATCCATCATTACATAAAGAGTAACTTTTCTGGTCTCTGTTTTGGAGTATCGTTTAAAATCACTTGGTATAGAATGGATAACAATAATATTAGTTGTGAAACTCATAACATGATCTCTACTAGCGATTAGCTTCCTTCGCTTAAAAGTTATTTTGCTGTCCGTTGGGAATAGTAATTTGTTCGACTAGCTTCCTTCGCTTAAAAGTTATTTTGCTATCCGTTGGAAATAGTTCTTTTTTCGACTAGCTTCCTCCGCTTAAAAGTTATTTTGCTATCCGTTGGGAATAGTTCTTTTTCGACTAGCTTCCTTCGCTTAAAAGTTATTTTGCTATCCGTTGGGAATAGTTCTTTTTCGACTAGCTTCCTTCGCTTAAAAGTTATTTTGCTATCCGTTGGGAATAGTTCTTTTTTTCTGGATAAAAGGTATGTCTAATGATATGACCTTTCCTGTACCCCTGACACCTACACGTTGTATGCAACATTTTGTCACAATCGGCTGGGTAGGCGTGAAAATGTAACAAATAAACAAACTAACTTTCACATTTGTAACTATTAGTTAAAATTGCAAGTTGCTTTGGCTGATTCTATAACTTGTTAAACTGTCCAACGCTGGGAAAGAAAGATTCCTGAATGGTGACCACGGACTGAAATGTGCAGCGTTTAGACCTACCACCTGATTAAGGTGGTAAACCTGAGGCTGTATTTTTAACAAACTTAACAAATCACCGCACTAGTGGTCAGATTGACGTGGTAACAACAACTAGGTATTAATATTCGCAATAATACTGGTGCCAATCGCGTGTTCCTCATCCTTCGCAGTAGAAATACAACTACAATAATTGGTCTATTTTACAGCTAAATTTACAAGTAACGACAAGAACATTGATAGCGTACAGCTCTCAGCGTGAACAACAAAGACCTAGCTATTGGTCTAGGCTGAGAATGTGATGGTGATGATGATGGAACTACCTACAACATAAGTTGGTAAACATGCACACGTACGCTACTCCTGATGGTAAGCAGTTATCTGTACCCATATAAACTTGCGACTTAAAGGGTGTTATATTTACGATATAATTATCTTTTAAAAAAAGTCTCACCGACTTCAATGCGGCTCAAAATACCCAAATCGCTTCAAGTGGGCCTATAAAATTTGAAGAGTTCCCTCGATTTCTCCAGGATCCCATCATCAGATCCTGACCTGATGACCATGGGACCACCTGGGAGTTATACCCTTTCAAACAAAAGAAGACTTTTCCAAATCGGTCCAGGCGTCTTTGAGTAATCGGTGAACATACATAAAAAAATATATATACAGTAGAACATAGAACCCTCCTTTTTTGAAGTCGGTTAAAAAGAGTTCTTTAAAAGAGTCCTTCAACTATTCCATTAATGGTTTTTTTTTGTATGAGTCGTATTATTTACACTACGGTTGTTTCACGGCATGAAAGTATTACTGATTTTAAAAGACATGAAACAAGCGATAAACTGTAAAATAACAAGAAATATTGTAAATATTTTACGATAGCGATAACTATTAATGGAACACGTGTTGCCTACAACACGTGAACAAGTAACAGGAATCCAGACTGCGAAATGGTAACATTTTCATGCAATAATATGACAAAATACTGTTATGTGCTCATTCATTTAGATAATGCACAATGCACATGGCGAGCCCGCCGATAAGCCCAGTGAAAGCCGGCCTCCGAGTAAAGTACATTTTAAATTATAAGCATTTCATCACGATTAGAAAAGAGAACTTTTGTCGAACAAAATAATACTGTGATGTGAAATGTGTTGCAGATGGTTCTCTTCCGAAATAGCACGCATTCGTTTTCAACGTCAGTACAAAAATATATTTTGAACGTTTAATTTTATTAGACATGCATGTTTTAAGAGTCGCTTATGGTTTTAAAATAGCCATTTGACAGGCCTGTTGGTTTAGTGGTTAGTGATACTGACTGCTGAGCCAGAGGTCGAATTTCCACCCAGGACAAATAATTGTGTGACGAGCACGATCATTTGTTCTATATCTGTCTGTAATTAATCCATAATATGTATGAATTTAGAAATAGTACATAATATATATGTTTATCAGTAGTCTGGATACCATAGTACAGGCTCTGCCTAGTTTGGGATCAGACGGCCGTGTGTGAGGTGCCTTAAGTTATTGTATGTAATTATTACAGAGCCCGAAATGTAGACACATAGGAGCTGCCTTGAGGTTTAAACAAAGGATATAAAAACATTAGCTACAAAATCTATTACTATTTGTAATAATAATAGTAAATAATAGATTGATAATTATTAAATTTACATTGATTTGGGGCTTGAGAATGTTAACGTGTGTATGAATTATATGAAAAGACATTGGATTAATTATTATTCTTTGCTGACTTCCTATTGTATTCATTAAAAAAAAATATTTATATTTTTGCGACATTGTTAATTATTTTTTAATCTAAATAGTGTTTCACCTTGTTTCGGAATTATTGTTCGCACAAGCTTTTAAATTTGCATTCCGAAATGAATAGGCCAAATATGAAGAACATTATAAGATCTGACATTAAATCGAGATCGCTAGTTCGCTTCAACGCCGGCCTATGGGTGGAGCGAGTGGAGCGCTCGCTTCAGACGCCAGGTGGTAAGGGGCGCCAAAAAGCCAAACGCAGAAAACAACTTATAGCGGAAAATAAAATATTGATGCAATACCTGCATAAGTGATAGGATTTTATTACATATTTAGAGACTAAAAGAAAGTTCCTACCGCTGTTTGTGTTAATTTCAACAATGAACACCATTGCGGTAGGAACATTTTAAATGTTAAAGAAGCAGAAGTAAAATAATTAGAGCTACTTAATTTAAGTAAAGTTGAGGTGTGAAATTTTTATAATAATATGTATTTAACATTAGACTGAAATACAATTAATGTAAAGATGAATAAGAAAATAAAATGGTCGCTGAAATACAATATCGCTCTACCCTAATCTTTTGAGTGAAACTCTAAAAGGAGATTTGACTGCGTGTTATTTTGAAAGCGCGGGAATATTTTTAATAATAATATACACACATAGATAATTATATTTTGCAATCATCTTCTATTTAGCACAGTAATTTCAAGCCGAAAATAATCGATAACGATCTTTTATAATTCGTCATATCTCTTGAATTAGACATAGTGTCTTCAAATCTTATACTGTTAGCGTTACAATAGAATCATGTAGAGTTATTGTTTCATTGTATATGCGAAATGCGCTTATGTAGCTTTTAAACAAAGTTTCTTCATTGGCTGTACAGCCACTTCACCTACATTTACAATAACGTCAAAACGTTGTATTATTTGAAGTCCAACTTCTGATTATAAAGGTTTTAAAAGCGGTTATATAGCGAAAGCGAACACCAGTGGCGGATTTACCAGCAGGCTGAGTAGGCTGAAGCCTAGGGCGGCAGATTTTAGGGCGGCAAATTTGGGCCCTACATTATTTTTTATGTCTTGTCCTGGGGTATCGAATTGGATAGACCGACCGGCAAAACTTTAATAGCCTACTGGCGGCAAATGTGTAATTCCAGCACTGGCGAACACCGTCATATTATAATATACTATTATAATATAGACATATGTTTAGAATAGCACTATTATTTTTAGACTTTTAATATGCTTAAAAGATAGGCCTAGGTAAGCATAGTAACAGTCATTACTTATTTACTTTTACTTGTAGCATGTTTCTAAAAACTTCACTTATATCTAGAGAGATCTGATCTCAAAGACGCATTACATAAATAGATTTCGGCAACACTATTATTCTGTCGCTGCAGCCGATCTGTCTTATGGTAATGAATACATAAATAAACCTGAATAAAACACCTTTTAATTGATATGTTAATGGCGTAGATTATGCGACCAAGAGGTTTCGGGAGCGAAATAATAAACTACGTTATTATCGACGTGATAAAGCGAGTGTTACAAACAAGTTGGTAAGCTTAGCTGTAATGGTTATTAAGATTTGCAGTGCGTAACATATATTACTACAAGATATTTCTTATGTAATATGTAAATAAGTAAAAAAATAAAGAAAAATCTTTTTTTAAAGTATGTGTTTATACTTATGACAGTTACCGAAATACATCGTACAAATATTGTTTTTTTTTTTTTAAAGACAACTCCCGCATTAGGAATTACTCCTGTGTCGCGGGGGACTTTACAAACATAGAAACAACGGTCACAAAGAACACCCAGACTAAGGTGGGAATCGAACCCACGACCTATAAGCATAGCGGTCAGGGTCACTAACCACTAGACCAACGGGCCAGTCAGTTTGTTTATTAATATACACTTTAACCTTTATTGTATTAGGTCATTATCATAACTATCAACAATCATAAATACAAATAACTTAGTTTAAGTTCAAACATGCAAATACCTCAATTTAATTGAATTATGTCTGTCGAAACTGCTCAAAGATCGACTTGAATGTCAGATTGCCCAGTTACCTACCTACCCATATCCAATCGATTACGTTGTTGCATTTTGTAAAGCTCGATTACTGAGCATTAGGTACATAAAACTAGTGAAAGAGAGCCACAAATACTTTTGATTTTTTTAATTTGGGTTTTTGGGTTCGATTCCCACCCAGGACATATAATTGTGTGATGAGCATGATCATTTGTTCTGTGTCTGTGTGTAATTTATCTATAATATGTATGTATTTAAAAATATATAAGTATGTTTATCAGCAGTCTGGTTACCATAGTACAGGCTCTGCCTAGTTTGGGATCAGAAGGCCGTGTGTGAGATGTGTGAAGTTATTATTATTATTAATTAAAATCAAATTAGGTGGATCGATAATAATACTAGTTGTTTATACAAGTAAATCGTGTTACATTGCACTGCATAAGGAAAATACTGATTGGGTTTGTTGACTAGAGTCTGTAGACTAAAGTAAGCTGATTGACATTTGCTTTTGGTGTGTAGCGTTTAGAAAATCCATTGATCATAATGTAGGCATTATTGGATAAATAGGGTTATATCGGCAGGTCTTAAGTATTAGAGACAGCTGAGGGATGTTTTAAGATGCGAGAATATCGGTCCACGCCAATTAATGCACGCTCATTGATGCTAGGCTGTATTTGTATTGGTTGCCAATGCATGAAGAAAACTTGGTGCTGTTGAGAGCACTTGTTTAATTCTATTACTTTATAATCTAGATCAGGGATTCCTAAACTCTTTTGGGCACGAAACCCCTTTTCCAAAATGAACTGATACCTCAGACCCCCATAGACAAATTACTTTAAAAATCCTATCTCTAGCTTTTTTCCTATTTATACAAAATAATTACCAGTTTAAAAACTTTGCGGTTAGTTAAGTAAGTAAACTTTGTCAAGTTTACTTACTTAACTAACCGCAAAGTTTCACCGCAAAATGATGTCTCATTTTGTCATCAAAATTTAACAAAATAAATAGAATAAAATTCAGTAAATAGCAAGTGTAAATAATAATTATTAATATACATTACGTAAAAATACTTAAGTAGGTAATTAGTTTATGAAAAAAGCATTAAAATCCCAAAATAAAATCGAATAAAAAAATAAAAAAGTCAGTATCATCACACTGATTTTTTTATTTTTTCAAATCAAATCTTTAGGATTATCTACAGAACTTGGCAATCATTTAGATCTCAATTCTTTTGTCGGCGTACTCGACAACCACATTGCACATTTATGTTTTTGATGGGATATCGTTACTTTTTGTTACGAAGTTATTATTATTCATCACTCAAAAGTGATCTGTAAAATGACCATTTTTCTTGCGTTTGTCGCATAAAGTTTATCACATTTTTATTTCAATATTCTATGCTTCATTCCAAATAATTAGATATGAAATGTATAGCTGTTTGGCCGGATACCGGATATCCTGCACTTTTGAGTTGTTTAAGTTTTAAGGGAAAACCTTTTGGTCTATCATGCCGCAATAAAACATTTTTTAATAATAAATAAAAACACTGTCAGTTGTAGGACTGCACGTCAGAAGTGAAAACATAACTTCATACTGTATGCACATGTACACACACACACATCTGTATATATAACAGTGCTTTTTTCCCATACCGACAGGGCCCAAGCAACGCGCCGTTATACAATATTGTCAGACCTCGCTAGAGCCTGGAGAGGAATGCTCGAGAACGGTGAAAGCTATTGGTGTACCAGCTGATTGAAGGATTCATGTAAATAGGATGAGCACATTTCGAATTTCACAATGCAATAATTAACATGCTTTTTGACATAAAAAAATATCAGAAACTAATACGTCTCTTCAAAAGAAAAACATACACACATACATCTGTACATATGTCATCTGAGCGTGACGGTCACGCGAGTTCAGTGCTTTTTCCCTATACTTAAGTGTCCAACGTGCCTAAAGAAGTTTTGACTTCAAATAAGTGTAAAAAAATTCAAACACGGCAGAAGTGAACCTTCTAAGTTAATTAACCAACGAATTTTAATGACACAAGAAAGCTTCGTAGTACGCAGGCGCAAAGACATGTGCTAGCAATCTAGCATACGAACGCGCATGCAGTTTTCGAATTATGTATCTATTTCAAAATTATGAAATAGGTACAACTAAATACTAGAATTGAAAATTGACTGTTTTTATGCGATAATTTTTTTATTGTTATGTATTATTTTATAATTAGACAATAGACAAATTTATGAGAAATAAAGTAAAAAGACGTAAAAAAAAACGAGCAAGCCTTACAGTGGTCGCTTAAGATGTGGAACATCTGACAACTCACCTTGGTAATAAGCAACATTACCATTATATCCTTTTTTTATCATAATTAAAAATATCAATTGAGCAGCGACAGAAATTAACCTCAAAATTTAAAAAGCCATTTACCATCGGCCATCTCTGCCATCGGCGCGTTTCCTCAGCTTCCTGTTATCTTCCGTCCCTTTTCACGAAATCGCTCCCACAGATTGTAGGAAAGCGTAAGGAAAGATGTTCAACATCAATTTGTACAAATTAGACTGTTGTAGTTTCTCACATGTACCTATATACACAAAGACTAGGGATAAAGAAATCAATTGCTATTGAATACATTAAATAGCAATTGATTTCTTTATCCCTACCTAATCGGAAAAGACGAAAACTTCCAAGTCTTCCATCCAATTCTATTTCTATTATTTAGTGGTTTCGTATTGATAGTGCAGAATCGAACCCTTGTAGATATGGCTTGTATGGTAATTAACACAGTAATGATTTACTGTTCTTTATTGCGGTCATAGTAGTAAGTAGTATCTATGTCGACATATTTTGTAAATTATTTTTACATCCGGTCCAAAATGCCACATTATAATGTTTAAATTCAACATGCCGCATTTAGAACGGAAATTTAGTGATTTGTTGATTTAAACAAACAATTATTATGATTGTCGCAAATGATCACGCTTTATGTTTTGTTGAAGGTTGTTTAGCTATTTCGCAAGAGCCGTTTGAGGACCGTTTTTTTTTAATTTTAAATTAGAGAGAAAAGTTAGAATATCTAATATTCTAACTTTTGGTTCAAAAACTGCAACGATAGTCATTTTTGTTTATGATTTCTAACAAAGCATATTTTTATTGGTGTTAGACAATAGCAATTGACGAAAGTTACTTATCGTTATAAGTTTGTTGTTAATTGTAATGGATGATGAATAAATACACTTTTATTTAATCATTGTTTAATATATTTTATTTTTATGTTGACATTATTTTAGCCATGGGTTCCACTACTATTCTCCTTAAATCTTCAACATAATATGGCGTTATTTTTTATGAACTACAGACCGCCCAGAGGTTGAATTCGACCGTTATTCATAAAATTATTGAAAAAAATAAAGCTACATTGACAAGAGTACAAAACTTCTTAATGTAAAAAAAAATCAGTTGATGTATAGAGGAGGAAAAGGTACTGAACTGGTTTTTTATGGGACCCTATCCCATAAAAAACCAGTTCAGTACCTTTTGATGATAAGTGATTACCGCCGTCCATGGAAACCTGCAACTCAAGAGTCAAAAGTGCGTTGCCGGCCCTACATGTGCCTAGATGATTTTCTTTTAGCTGCGCCCCGCGGTTTCGATGCCGTCGGGAATATGGGAACAATAAGTAACCTATGTGTTAATCCAGGTCTCCAGCTATTTACAGTTTCAGTAGTTTTTGAGTGAAAGAGCAACAAACATCCATACATCCACACAAACTTTCAGGTTTATAATATCAGTAGGATATTAGGTAAAATAACTACGATTAACCTTATACGGATGGCTGATCGACTACAAAATGTCAATGTCTCTGGACTTCAGAAGGCACATTAACCAGTCCAGAATTACTACCTAACTTCACCCAAAATGTGAAAATGCTTTAATCCATTCTAAAATAATAAAACTGAAGAGTAAGTTCTTCTTTTGGGTAATCTCTGGAACTAGTCAGATTTGGATAATTGTTTTTGCACTTGATAACCCGATTCCTGAGTAAGGCTATAAGCTTTTTAAAATGACGCTACGACCTTCAAAGGCGAAGCAGTGACCGTAAACACTCCCTGGTGAACGGCTAGTAGTTTGCGCAAAGTTCATTATTCTGATATTTACAATATCATTATTTGAAAATAGAATATATGTGTGAATATTATTGTTTGAAGATATTCTATCGAACCTTATTGAATGTGTGCTTTACAACCAGTGAAGCAAATAGCATTTTTGTCCGACACAACTTGACAACAGCTTTATCTATGTAAACATTATAATAATTACTTTGACATTGTTAAATCATGTCTTCCATGTCGCAGTCCATGAGTTATTCCTTGCATGAATTGTATTAGGTATATAAATAAAAACAAATGCATATTTCTATATATATGTAGATCCGTAGATCTATAACAACCGCATGGTTACCTTGTATGCAATTTTTATTTACTCGTATGTATATTATAAATGCGGTACTAAATTGCGAAAGTGTGTGAGTGAAAGTTTACCTATGTGTGCGTGTGAATTTTGGCACAGTGGTTGGTTTCGAACTATTTAGAGCAATTCGTTCTGTAAAAAAAGTATAGCTACGCTAGGTGTTTCAATTAAATTTTACTTACAAGAAGTACCTATTAACATAAGTGGTCTATTTTTATCCTGGTATTTAAATTAACCCTGTCGGGGTCACCATACTCCCATAACACAGACTTTGTTCAATCTTTGCTCATTTATTGGTGGGTAAGCATAAATTTATGCGACACCGCCTTTTTCTGGATACCGACAATTGTGAATGCGTCGGAGCACTTGTCTTCTTACGCCGCGCGTGTATGGTTCTGTAACTGTTCCATCTCGCTAAAATGGTGGCTTGTGAACGTTTCACGAGGACAATTCGCCTTTACTATCTTCTCAACCGTGTTGAGTACTATAAACTGTTATTTAGAGCATCAAACACCTTGTATAGTGCCGAATAGTGGATTTCTCAACCTACACGCCGTGTGTGGTCTTCTGAGCTGCTGAGCTTCGCATGCGAAGGTGGATGGTTAAGGTTGGTGTCTTTTTTGCTTATCTGCTATTGTGAGCATTGATTGTTTATAGTCCAAACCTACACTCTTTCTATACAAAGTAAAATACAGTCCACTTATTTTTACTTCTTAAACCCAGCGACATCTATTGCTTAAAAACTGCACCAGTGGCGTAGCTACCGGAGGGCTAGAAGGGGCAGTGCCCCGGGGCCCCCAAGCTCAGGGGGTCCCTCGGACTCTGACTTACAAACTATAAATTGAACAAGTGACAATTTCGCCCACATTCGAAATATAAATAAACCAGATTTTTTAGAACCAGAAGTTATCAGGTTTGTACTCGAGTTGTGACTAAACCACTATTTATATTAAATTGCGTACTTGATAACTTCAATGTGGAGTACGACGAAATCGGAACACGACGAATACGGAACAAACGATTTGAAATAGTTTGGTTGGGGCCCTAGTTTATTTTTTGCCCCAGGGCCTTTGGTTACCTAGCTACGCCACTGAACTACACAGACTAATTACATGGTTTTATTAAAGGTGTGCTGGCCATTGGACGTCTACGTTCACGGATGCTTGGATATGTGATACGGACATACGGATAATACAACACTACTAGTTATTTGGCAGAAACAGACCAAAATCAAAATCTTTTATTTATTTTGTTTTGTTGACCGTCTTCAAAATTTTAAACCTAATGACTCATCCTGATAAAGTGGCGACATAGAAGGCTAGAGCCGCCCCCTTGTGATAGCAAGCGGTTATCTGATAATAGTTACATTGTCGAGTCGTAATGATGTGATTTTTACATGTTGTAATTATTTATTTATTTATTGTAAGTATATGTATATACTTACAATTTTTTATAACAAAAGAATAGTGGATCTTATGTAGGTAGGGGTAACCCTGGGAAAGCACGTATGCTCAAGACGTGCAGTGCTGATTTAAGGTAATCTATTTCCTCATTTCACGTCACGTACAAATACTTTCAATAGATATTTCCTCCTTAAGAAAAAAAAAGACTTGTAAACTTAAATATTATTTGCCCCTTGGATCTATTAAGAATAACGTTTTTCTAGCCTCCTCCGTAGTAGCCGCAAAAATATGACGATCCCAAGACTAATCATTATGGCTATTGTCGCAGCAACCGAAACCCATATACATGTTTTTATGATATGTGATTGCAGATTGTAGCTGCTTATGTTCGTGGGAGAGTCATGCTTCGGCACGTATGGGCCGACTCGACCGGAGTGATACCACGGCCTTATAGAAAACCGGCAGTGAAGCAATTTTTGCATTGCTTTTCGCCACGTGAGTGAGGTTAACGGAGGCCCTAACCCTTCCCTCTCCCCTATTCCGGTCCTTCCCCTCTCCCCCTCTCCTCCCCTCTAATCCCTCTTTCCCCTCTTCCCGCTCTTCCTCCCTCTCTCCCTCTTCCCCTACTCCCACCTTAAGAGCCATTTCACATAATTTGAATGCTCGAGTTTAGGTAAACGATGGCAGCATTTTGCATGTGTTCGTAGTAACTCACACAAACACAATGCAAGCAGTGTAGCGCAAGTGACGAGACAGACTAAACAATC
This sequence comes from Euplagia quadripunctaria, assembly GCA_963859945.1. Classification (NCBI taxonomy): domain Eukaryota; kingdom Metazoa; phylum Arthropoda; class Insecta; order Lepidoptera; family Erebidae; genus Euplagia; species Euplagia quadripunctaria. The sequence continues at coordinate 10,168,133 of OY982580.1, forward strand.
TTGAGCTGTTATAATCGTAATGCACCTTTATTAGAGATTTATTAAAAAAATGATTTCATTTATGCAGTAGAATTGCACTAAAAATAAAACACGAATATTTGTATAGATGAAACATAAAAAAAATGTATGCGTTTCAAAATCAAAATTATTTTTTCAAGTAAACCCATTATAGGTATTTTTGAATTGTCAGAAGGAGTCAGTCAGTATAAGTCGGTCGTGCAGCTAGTTGCCTGTTCCAAAACGGAGATCCTATGGAGAAGAACAGACAAGAAACTCCAAGGACACTCTTTTTCAACATGGTTTTTTTTACAGTCTTTTTTTTTTTTTAGTAACTTGTTGCATTGCTTATAAGTGCAATTTAATGTGAGGACAATGTAACATAAAATTGTTCTAAAATGAAAATCACAGAGCTGCTAGGCTAACTAAATACTTGTTACTACAGAGTTCTCACATGTACAATTAAAATTTTTCTAATTAACAAGAAATAAAAAGCGTATCATAACTACAATGTCAATACAGGACCGGCATTTTGCCAAGGATTTTTATCATCTAAATAATGATCTAGTTTATAATATGCTCGTTTACATAGCGTGCGTTTTATACAAATTTTAAATTTCTTCTCATTTAGTTGAAGAATATTATCAGGTATTTTATTATAGAATTTAACGCAGTACCCCATAAAAGATGTTTGCACTTTTGCTAGCCTAAATTTTGGTTGAACTAATTTATGTCCATCTTTAGTAACATAATTATGTTTTCATAAATATATTGACAAGGCACCGTCAGGAATACCATTAAGGGATTCGCGACTACGTATATTATAAATGGCTCTCACAGCTCTTTTTTGCAGAATGAATATCGATTCTATATCTGCACCACGCCCCCATAATAAAATACCGTATGACATGACACTGTAGAAATAACTAAAGTATACTAGTCGCGCAGTGTCTATGTCTATGAATTGATAAACTTTCCTTACAGCATATGGTGCAGAACTTAGCCGCTTCGAAAGAGATGTTCAGTGAGGGCCCCATTGTAATCTCGAATCTAGCAATAACCCTAAGAAAACAGTTTCATTTACAAAATCTAACTTTTGCTTATTTAATAAGATGTCACATTCACTATGTTTAACGTTAGGCAAAGAGAATCTTATACATTTAGTTTTTCCCATTTAGCACTAAATTGTTGGCCGTAAACCAGTCATGTACTCGATGAAAAATATTATTTACATCGGCAAAGCTATTGGCTCGTCTATCTACTTTATAAATTAATGATGTGCATTCAGCAAATAATGTTATTTTGGGTTTACTATCTAGTATATGGGGAAGATCATTAATATAGCCGTTTTTTATGTCGTAAGTATATATATAGTTATAGGTATAGTTATAGTTTATGTCATAAGTAGTCGGGTCTAAATTCTTTTAATATATTTTCTTACGTTAAATGTATATTTGTCGTAAAGGCTTCGATCTTGCTTTTCTAGGGTCTATTATTTCAGGCAATACACAATTTTGATAAAACCGAGTCAATTTAGAAAGCATTTTTTCATGCCAAAAAACGTTATCTCTAACAACCCTTAAGACTTTCAATGGAAAATCAGGACCAGTCCACACAGCAAATAAACATATTTTTTTTTTGTAATGTGCAACTGGCTCTGTACAACTGTTTCATGACGTTTTGTATGTCTGATATGTCCGATTCTTACCGTATTTTTTTCACCCAAATTTATAAATATTATTGATAGATTTTGGAATCGGAAATTGTCTCTGCGATGATTTTTCACTAAACGAGTTGTGGGAGATTGATGACCACAGATCAAAAAGTTTGGTTTCCTTAAAGAACAAGATTAAAGATTAGTCTATTTCTGACATGTATTTTAGAATTTCAAAGTATTACCTAAGATCGTAGAAAAAATTGCGTGAAAACGTGAAATGGCTTTTAAAGGGCGGCAATGCACTTGTGACTCTTGAGTTACAGGTGCCCATGGGCGGCGGTAGTCATTTACCAACAGGTGACCCGTCTGCTAGTTTGCCCCCTATACCATAAAAAATAATAATATAAGAGTTCATTAGTTATTATATAACAAATGCAAAACTATAATTAGGTAAGAATTAAAGTTCAGTAGATACTAAGGTTTCGTAGAAAAAGATGCTGATACCCTTTTTATATCTTAGTACATGTTACAAACGTAAGTCGATGTTTCTCCCTCCTAATGTATGAACGATTAATCATCATCTTACTCCCCTTTTCCCAATTTTCATTGGGGTCAGCGCAATCTGTAACATTGCAAAAGGTTTTCGCTGGTTTTTTTATAGGCGGCCGCCTGCCCGACAACAACCCTCCCTAGGAATGTAATCGGTTTAAGACGGGAAAGAAAGAAGAAGATAAATTTGTATAAGAAAAAATGAGTACCGCAAGTCTCGGATAGGAACGGGACTGAGACCGCAGTAGCTCGCAGAGGCCGAGGTCGCGTACCCAAATTTCGTTCATTTCCTGAGGCTGGAGCGGCCACTACGACAGGAACACCAATTAAATGTATTAATATTAAACTTAACTATAAATTTACAGTTTAAAATACCCCGACTCCAAAAATCCTTTCAACGATTAGAAAAGAGCTGATGATCTTCGAACGGCTGAACAGATTTTCTTGAATTATATCTAAGAACACTCCCGACTAATTCACCTTTCAAACAAAAGAAACAAAATCAATCGGTCACACACACAGACACGTCAAACTTATAACACCCCGTTTTTGCGTCGGGAGTTAAAAAAAAAAATGCGTTTTTTCTATCTTTAGGCTTAGTGGCAAGTTAGCGTAATTTCATCTTAGCCTGTAGGCTCGCAAGATAACAATTGTGGCGTAATAATTTAATTTCATGCCGGTGAATATTTAATTAATGGAAATTACTGATTAACTTCAGTATAAGGTGTCGTAATGAAAAAATAGACTACGATAAAGTGAGATTTGATAACGTCGTTGGATAGTCATTCCTCATTTATAGCAGTTTAAATTCAAGTCCTTGAAAGATAACCTAGGTTTTTAGGCTTAATAATATGACGACACGATAAGTGTTCTTATTCGTATATTTGTTGATAGAGTTCTGGCTAAAGCGACTGCTAACTACTTACATTATATAAACTGCCCAAGTTGAGACAGCATTAGGCTATGTGATCCTTTGCTTGAAACCTCTGAGGGATCCATTTGAATTTTTTGTCCACCTTGAAACCCCGTACAATTTGTTTGCACCTTTTGTGCAGACCTGTTCACGTAATATTGATTTAAAAATAAAGATGAATAAAGTTTATTACACGCTTTATATTAGCTTGACCTGTATCTCTCTATCCATGTAACGGAATCCGAATAACGGAACTTCACGTATCAAGGACAAAGGGAATTAAAAAATCTCTATTTTTTCATTGAGTAATGGAATAGGCATTTGTCTTCCAACTTACCTGATGGAAAGTGGCGATGAAGACAAAGAGGGTACACGCCTATCAAAGAGAAACCTAAAAGTGTATAAAGAAAAGTATAAAAACACTTTAATGGCAAACCGAACTATGATGTGAAAATAAATTTTAAATATGAAGAGTTTGTTCTAATTATATAAAGTCTGATTTTTTGAAGTGAAAACTTCTTTAGGCATGTTTGTGCACTTTTGGTAGGGGGAAAAAGCACTGAACTCGTGACCGTCACGTTAATAATACATATATAGATCCACTAGAGGGCGCTAATCTAAACATTGAATTCTGTCAACTCTTTATTAATTAATGTCACCAACCTGCTAATGTGACGTTTTAAGTTCGTCGTTTCGTTTAAGTATTCATTTCTGTCGGCAGTCCCATGACTGCCTATTTTTTCATTGAGTAATGGAATAGGTATTTGTCTTCCAACTTACCTGAAGGAAAGTGGCGATGAAGACAAAGAGGGTACACGCCTATCAAAGAGAAACCTATTCACTCTATATTGAACGTTCATTATAGTTAAAAATATCTAATAAGTTTATAATTGGAACTAAGTTATTAAAAAAATAAATTATTTGATTGTAAGAAAGCGTGGGGTGCTTGACAAATGTTACAAATACGTTGGTAAAAATTTTCAACGAGAGATTTGCAAAAATAAGACGTCACCCGTCGTACTCGATCGATCGAAGGACACCGTTATAAACTTATCACACGTGAGTTTAGATGATACTACCATAAACATCTTGTCTAAAGGTATGAATTTCGCTCCAACACCTAAACAAATACCGTTCGAGAAAGTAATCAGTAGCGTTGAGGAATCTATTGCACGTAACAAGGCACCGCCCGGCGATGCCGATATCCTTAGACAGGACGTCGCTGTAATATTATGAAAATCAAAGCTTCCGGCTAGTAATATCACTATGGAAGAGCGTCAAGCATTGAAAGACATTAGAGATAACCGGGATATTTTAGTGCTTAAGGCCGACAAGGAAAACGCCACTGTTGTGATGAGTACAACTGATTACCAAAGTAAAATACTTGAACTTTTGGATGATGATAAGGTTTATAAACCGGTATCATATAACCCCACGGCCAGAGTAACGCGTAGAATACGATCTCCTATGCGGGATAATAAGGACCTATTTTCAGAAGACGAGTACAACAGACTATATGCACCAAAGTCACATCAGCCATCGAAATTATGGTCTGCCCAAAATATACAAGTCAAGTTGCCTCTCCTACTTGCGATCTCGCGAAGCATGTTGCGTCAGTATTGCAGCCACTTGTAGGTAAAACACCGTCTATTGTGAAAGACTCGCTGAACATTTTGAAGAGAAGGCGCTGAGTCTCGGCCCGAAGACCGTTAGGCTTTGAAAGTGATTCGTGGATGACATCTTTAGTATCGTCAAAGGAAATAAACAGAAAGTAGGTCAATATTTACAACATCAACTCTATTCACCCCAAGATAAGGTTTACATATGAAGTGGAGGTGGATAGGTCGTTGTCATTTTTAGATGTCAAAGTAAATAAATCTTTGTAACCCTGAACATTTGGAGCGAGAGCTGGATCATGTGCAGGAGGTACTCAAAAGTAACGGATATCAGGTGAATGGAAGACGGAAGCAACCGACAATGAGACTCAAGCATCCGGAGGTGAACAGACAACCAGCCTACATGCCTATGCTCTGTGTTAAAGAAATACTCCATTCCGACAGTGTACACACCAGGACCAGGCATAAAGGTTCAAAACCTCGTGGGTACACCGAAGGATGTCTTGCCGTTACAAACTCCAGGTGTCTACAAAATAAACTGCAGCTGCGGTAGTTCCTACATAGGCCAAACAAAGCGGACTATTGCTGAAAGGATCAAAGAACATATTGCTGCTGTGAAGAACCGACAGATTAGCAAATCAGCGATTGCAGAACATGCACTCGAAGCGGGCACCAATCATTGGATTGAGTTTCATTGTACGCAAGTCCTCTCCACGGAACGTCACTTTTACTCAAGAGTTTTACGTGAAGCGATTGAAATTATTGAAATTAAAAAACACAAACCTTCTAATCTGGAAGATGGTTTCAAATTATCTACAGCATGGAATCCAGTTATAAAAAATATGCTACCTCGTTTTTATGCGCAGTCACCAGGACATCAGGCACATAGGGACGCATCGGTTTACTTACAGAATAGGGACACTGTTAGTGTATGTATGTGACGGGACATGGCGAAACCAAAATATAAAAAATATCGAAAATGTGCGGGTGAATGAAGAACCTTCACGATCTCAACGACGGAGGGTGTGCACCGCTGAGCCAGTCAGCCTATGACCACGACCAGTGCAACCTGGTCGAAACGTCAGGCGATAACCATACAATACAATGCAATATTCTTTATTGTACACCATAAAAACAGTTTGTATTATGAAAAAAAATTAAAACAAATAATAGTACAACCGGAGATCTAGTTGCGATTTCTTGCAGACAACCTTTAGAAGGACGTATGCAACGGATAGGATAGGATAGAATTATGAAAAGGGCAATCAACAGGTGCACGAATTCAGCTAAGTAAAATTTTGATATTAGAAAAAGAAATGAATAATGAGTAGGTAATTAAATAAATACCTTACATACAAACTTATTAGTACATACATACATACATACATACAGTATTTACGCTGTGAAATTTTTAATTAAGTAACTCAATAATTAAGTTATTAAGAATTGCTTCTTGTCGTGATTTTTCTACAAGTGATTTCAGGAAGTTCCACACTTTAGCTGGATAACCGTTTTGAACGGACTTGTGAATATGTTGGCACTTGGCACTGAGCTTTCCTAGATTCCTTATTGCAGTTATTATATGAAAATTGTTTGCAATTTCAGGACCTACTTATCAAAATGTTTTTTTGTATTTCATTTTCCCTCTATTATAATATACCTAATTAAAAAGTTTACATTTTTTATTATGTTATAAAGCATTGCTGCTTTTTATCGTAAAAAACTATATTTGATAACATAACTATGCACTAACAATGTTATCAAATATCGTTTTCAGTAATAATTAATATTTAAATTAACGTCAAGCTATGGAATGTTGTACCTAATCAGAGATCTGGTCTGTGACAAGAGTGATTTCTGGAGTAGATTTTTCCAGTACTTCGTGTATGAAAATAGTAATGTGAAAAGTAAACAAATATCCAAACTGTATATATTATATACTTAGGATCTTTTGAAAATCTTTAAATATGTACCTTGCTAACACTAAAAGTAATTTTTACTTTATGTTATAAGTATTAAAGTATTATAGTCATGGGTAAAGCAGGCGCGACACAAGTCCATGTAACTGGTATTACTGTATTATTACTGACGCGTACTTTCTATATAAGTACCTAGTATAAAAATGAGTATGAGTATGAGCATATAGGTACAGTGTGAATTTGAGTTTGTGGTCCTTCAATTAACATGATTAGCTGCTGATATGGATTAGCCTTGACCGATAACCCGTTACATTGGTTTTTGTTTGAATAAAAGTAATATGCTAGGCATTCGTAACTAATTACTTGATTAGAGCTCTAACAGATCAGCAGTAGATCACGTGGTTTGAATAATTAAAATTCACCTGCATACAAGTTGGAAAAAAGTAAAAATTCCAATTGCAATATTGTACACCTGTAAAGAATGGAATTACTCCATTTCATTATCACTTTGTGTAGCCCGCATACGATGCATTTTATCCTTGGAGATACTGCTACATCCACATTTTATATTGTACAAAAATACATGTACCTACATATTATATTATGTATGTGATACCTACCAGCTGTTGCTTAGCCAAATGTTAGTAAAATAAGAAAATAAATGTTAGTGTACGCCCCACCGAAAACCCCGTGGGGTGACGGCCCGAGGGGGTTTCCACACGCACAAAAAAAAAAGAAAGGACCCATTCTATTTGTTGAATTCGTTCAGCGCATGCATGCGCGAGCATGATCAAGAAGTATCTTGACAAACTTTAACGTTTATAATAGTGGTAGGTCTTATTACATTTAGACTTACTTTTTCTATTATTTTATAGAAGGTCAGATTTATAATTACAAACGCACTTGTATAAAAAATTAGAACACAACACAAGTACCTACCTACAATTAAAAAATTGGATGACTGTTACTCTAAAATTAACGGAACGGAACGACGGACAGACATGGTGAAACTATAAAGGTTCCTTGTTAGGACTACGGAACCCTAAAAACGATTCTTGGTTTTGTGGTAAATAAAGGTAATTAAATATTTATCCTTCTTCTTCTAAAATCCTCTTTCGGAACACTGGTCAAAGCTGCATATCATTTGATTCAAAGGAATTAAATGAACTTTGAGCCACCATCATACCTCCTCACTCCACACACGCCAATTAGGATCATATCATACTGTAATGTTCAAACCTCTTTTGAACTTGATAGAAGCTGGCTGGTAACATAATATTAGAATCGCTAGTTGTAATAAATATTCGAATTATTCACAAACACATACATTCACACATCACTTTCACAACAAAAAGAAAGACACAAAATACATCTCGTCGCGCAAATTATCTAGTATTCCCATCAATAAGAACTAACTACGGTAAAAACTCTGACATTTGTGGGAGCACAGCTATACAATGTACTTCCAGTAGACGTAAAAGAAGCGACCTCGCTGAAAATATTTAAGAAAAAGCTTTATAATCATATTTTAAGTAAAGTCTAAAATTAGAAAATATAAATCGCTTGTAATCCATAACTTGGGCCACGACTTTGAACGCAGCGAACTCGCATCTCACAGTACGTCGTTTATCTTTTATTTTTATTAATAGATTTTAAAAAAAAATTTGTTCTCATGTAAGTGACATTTTGGCTTATTGAGAAATAAAGATCTTTAAACCGAATTAGGTATATAATTGTTAGAAGGAAGAACAGGAGGTGACGGTCTGGACCTGGACGTCAGATAAAGCGGTGGGACCAGATCGTTCAAGAAGTCTTTGTTATATTTGAATGTAAAAGTATTTAGTTCAGCCTCCAATATAATTATCTTGATTTACAGCCTCTATCAATTCGTATCCCAATAAGCAATCACCCCTATCTCGAAGTTACCTCGCAGCTAAGCGAGGGCCTTACAGTATCGACATTCTTTACGTTATCTATCAATATACCTATACTGTATAAAATACCTATTATAAGTACCTTGAGCTGTTTCTATTGATTACGATTACGTCGTTGAAATGCGGGCTTGCGATAGTGGCAGTGACACCTTGTCGAAGTAGGTATATAGGTCATGAGAAAAAGGCATATTGTAGCATAGGTTCACTATGGCGTTTTAGTATTAATACAAAGTTAGTGTTGCAGATAAACTGGAGCAAATCCGTGTCAACGGTGCACGCGTGCCATTGTCACTTACGGTTGCAAATGAGACTTACCAGCCACTGGTAATGTGTACCTGATGACGAATGCATTAACGGAGAAGGTGAAGATGTTTTTACTCATTATTGATCTAATGCAGATATTTAAATTTATTCATTACACAAAGAATTTAATGATCAGTGTTTTTATGTTATTGTACTGGAATCGTTTAGCTCATCTCACCTCTTTGTTTATACAAGAAAAAAACATCTGCAATCTACGTTCAATGCAACGAAAAACATGCAATTCAAAAATACAAAGATGTTTGATAAGCAAATTATATGTGGGTTACATAAACATTCATTGTTATTATGGAATTCGCTGACAAATATATTTGATTTACGAATCGAATGTAAAGGTCACGTATACCTTGGACGACTATATACTTTGATGTTTCTTTTTATTATTGCGAAGCACGTATCTACCCACCGTATTTGGGGAGGTTTATGAATAACATAACGATTGCACACACTGTTATGTCAGAGTGGTTCTTGGTATATAGGTACCTTCTATTGTAGTTATCATATTATTATTATACAGACTAAAAGTCATCGGGAGTGGTGTAATATTCTTTTTTATGGTGCAGGTGGCAAACGAGCAGACGGGTCACCTGATGGTAAGCGACTATCGCCGGCCATTTAAGAGGGAGAGAGGAGGAGGGGAGGGAAGAGGGGGAGAGGGAGGGCAGTGGAAAAGAGGACAGAGGGAAGGGTTAGGGCCTCCGGTAACCATTGCTATGGTATGGCTATGGTAAGCATTCCTTTACTGCCGGTTTTCTGTGAGGACGTGGTATCACTCGGGTCGAGCCGGCCCATACGTGCCGAAGCATGGCTCTACCAATAAAAAAGTTGACGTCCTATGGCTCAGATGACGATGACGGTGACCCATTAGGTCTATTCTAAATTTCTAAATGTAAAATAGCGTCTGGAATTTTAAGTCGTACATCGTGTGTGCTCGTCGGCTAACACGTTCGTCTGAATAAGGCTATTAGAATGTTAGAAATGCAGTTGACTCGCGAACGGACGAAGTTCAATACAATAGTATTTCTCTCTGGTTGGAATCAATTGTTTTTCAAAACAACAGACTATTATCTTGTTAAGAGGTATGTAAACAAAACATTTTGAAAATTCGTTACCCATTTAGATTAATCTTAAAAAGTTTATATCGGTCGTTGTGCAGTATCGTAATATTTGAAGTTTCATAACACATTGTTCGGACTTCGGTTCGTTTCGCCATCGTTCAATGCGACAAAACTTTCATCCCCATCACCTGGATAATTGGCAATACACCACTGTGCGGTTCTCCACAATTTTTTTGCCTCGCACAACCAATCTCTGGAACAAATTGTCGCCTGCGGTATTTCCGGACCGATACGACCTTCAAACCTTCAAGAAAAGAGCGTACTCCTATCTCAAGGCCGGCAACGCACTTGTGACTCTTGAGTTGCAGGTGTCCATGGGCGACGGTAGTCACTTACCATCAGGTGGTCTGCTCGTTTGCCCCCCATAATATATGAAAAAAAACAGAAGATAATTACATTTATAGTACCTACAGTCGTCAGTGGACCCATAACTAATAAGCCGAGCCCATGGTGTAGGTACGTAGTCCTACACAGGACAATATCACTGACGGTACAGTAGAAAATGCTTTAATTACTTAGCTTTTGAAATAAATTTATAGGCCCATATTATCGCAAGACAACACTAGCAGATATGTATTTATATATGTATATTACCTACAGGGTTGGACTTAGAAGAATTGAAACAAATTGAAACAGATGGAACATAGATTAGTTTGAATTTGTTAGACTAACTGTCTAAGCGGAGATTTGAAACAATAAAATAGGAATTCTGTCTATTGAAAGATACAAGGAGCTCTGCACCATGCACCCTAACATTAATTTACATAAATTGGAGTTTAAATTTAGCAAGATTTGATTCATTAAATTGAGCGGCAAAAGGGCTTTAAGCCACATCCTAACTAAGACAACAAAACTGGTAAAGGTTATGCGCCTTAATTGACACATGTCACTGTTGTACGTCCGTTACAGACGTCAGTTTGACGATTCTAACAGGAATTATTGCAGAAAGGAAACCTTTGGTTTTAGAGGTTTTTAGGGTATTGATGAACACTATACCTGGAAGTTCCTCAACGATGCATTTTTTTGAAGTGAAAACTTCTTTAGGCACGTTTGTGCACTTTTGCTATGGGGAAAAATCACTGAACTCGTGACCATAACGCTAATAATACATATATAGATCCACTAGAGGGTGCTAATCTAAACGTTGAGTTCTGTCAGCTCCTTATTAATTAATGTTACCAACTTGCTAATGCGACGTTTTAAGTTCGTCGTTGCGTTTAAGTTTTCACTTCTGTCGGCAGTCCCATGGCTGCTTATTTTCTTTTGCTTTTTAATTAATAATTTTATTAAATAATCCATATTGTTCTTAGGTGACGGTAGGCAAAAAAAAGTAGTAATGTCACACATCATCCGATATCGGCCCATAAAAATGGGGCAATAATGTGCTCCTAGCTCCCTTTTTCATCGAACGAGGAGCAAAACGACCCATCTTGACCAATATCATTTTTAAGTTTGTTTTAATTTTGTCTCTATATTTGTGAAAGTTTTAAGGTTTGTACTTCTGATGCCTACTACTATTTTAGTTCTTGATTTGATAGGTACTGTAACAGACTTTAAACTAATACATGTAAGAAATAGTCTCACAACCACTGATATAAACTATGAAAATCTCTAACTAACAGTAACTGCCAAGTTGTTCGTACCTCTATCCGCACTCGAGTGAAGTTCTCAACTTATTCCTACCCTTTTATAACCCCACTATTCATTAATATTTTTCAATCGACCAATAGCATTGCGTTACCGGTATAACCAGTCAAAATAATGTCGATTAACTTATTTTTATTAAATAGTGAACTGTGTTATCATCTATTATAGTGTGAGGACTACGCACGCCCGCTGACAACCTTCATGGATTGACGAATAAATACTACTTGGTCGCGCGAAAGTCTGCTGGCAACTTGATGCTCTTAATTCGTATTTGAATTAATCTAGTGAATGGAACAATGAAGAATAAAGGGGACTCGAGTGGGAGAAGCCTGCGTGCGTGGTAGCCTGAGCTGTCACGCGGAGCTTCAAGATATATAGAATATGTAAAGGTGTTACAAGTCATTTGATTATTCGTCTTTATTGTCTATATTGTATTTTAAAGGTTTCAGTAAAAAACCTAAGTTGCTTCGCATAATCTTCTTATTTTCTCTCCTTAGAATATAGATCTATCTTTCTTGGTACCTGCTCTATTAAAGAGTTACTACAATAGGTTGTCCCTATTTTTAATAAAATAAATAAGAGTTCTTGATGTAGCGACAACATACATACAAAAGAAATTCAACACAATACAATAGTCAAATCTGGAGTTCAATTAAAACTGTACACATTATTTACTTTATAGAGAGCTTGACTGAAAGCTAAATAGGTACTCGAAGTATTGTATGACAACCTACTTGGCGCGGCGGTAGTGCACTCGAATGCAACGCCAGATTATAAACACAGGTTCATATTTCCTACAGACACGCTTTAATTCTTTTTTTTTTCTTTTTTTAGAATACGTTCAAGCGTTAGCGTGGCACTATACTAATATACTTTAGTAAAACTAAACAAACACGCTTTAATAGTGAACTGAATTAAAACATAAAAATAAAATTTCACTATCCACCTCCTGGCCTAATCATCAGACCATTGTTACCAAGAACAACCTGTTGGACTCGTCAAAACAAATCATATGAGCCCAAACTCGAGGACTCGCAGTCCAGTATACTGTCAATTCAAGTAAATTGTCAAATCGCATAATAAAAGTGACAGTGTGACAGCACTGAGAGCCCCTTTCCTCGAAAACTCTAGTACAAAAATGGCGACGTTTATGATGTCATATATTTCCCTACGATACTGCGGCAGTATACTGTCAGTCTATAAAGGAACGAATTTCTCCCCAGTACCAGGCCAGGCCCACTCCCCTCAGTTGGTATGAAGCTACAGGTACCTAGCAGCGCCGACGAGTCGTGCGAAATTCAGTGGGCTGCCACGCGCCTTCCAGGTAGCACGTTACTTCGATACTCTCTCAAGCGCTACGTCGTCGCTTCGTCCGTTCGTCGCTTACGAATTACGTTTCCCGTATTTACGTTGTTAGATTATATTATTAATTATAATCAGTATAGTTAGATACAAGTTCTGTTTACTAGGTCAAGTTTAGCTTTGATAAGTATATTTATTTATTAGGACCACAACTGATACACATCTTCTATAAATAAATAAATTTGAAGTGTCCGTTTGTAATGTTTTTTACTAAATGCATCTGAATGTTTACACTTTACTTATACAACAATTTTTTTCACATTTTTGTCTGTCTGTCTGTTTGTTCCGGCTAATCTACGGAATGGGTGGACCTATTTCTACGGGACTTTCACTGGCAGACAGTTGGTGTTATAAGGAGTAACTTAGTAAAGTTTAGCTTTAATAAGTATATTTATTTTTTAGAACCACAACAATTTTTTCTGTTTGTTCCGGCTAATCTCCGGAACGGGTTGACCGATTTCCACGGGACTTTCACTGGCAAATAGCTGGTGTTATAAGGAGTAACTTAGGATACTTTTATTGTCAAAAAAGAATTAGGGTTCCGCGATTTGATTCGTATGTACCTACCTAGCTAAACACCTAAAAGAGATAGTTTCATTCCAAGGTACACACTAACGTATGCCAAATGCCTATCTTCTTAGAGATTAAAGTATCTACGCAGAGATTGTGAAATAAAATAGTTTTTTTTAATGTAAGTTTCATCTACGTAGGTACTACTAAGTAAATACCGAGCCTAGGTTTATTTAAAACTTCATTTGTTCACAAAAGTAAAGTAATAGGCACATAACTGGTTATTAATTATTTAGATTAATTCTTCTTACAAAAGACAACCTTAATGTCAACAATACAAGAGTTATGCGATAGAAATAGAGGCAAGTTTTAGGTTAATATAACCCATTGGGAATTAGCGATGTGCGATCTGAATTGCACCTTATTGTGTCGAAACACGAGTCGCTATTTATTTAAATGGTATTGCGAAGAGGTCCTTCTGTACTGGTACTATTATGTATTCTGTGCCAGCACCAGCACTGAACAGTGCTCTCAGTGTTTATCGGAACATACCCATGCACACATCTCTCATCTTTGTAACTACGTATTTAGTTCACAAGTTTATTAAAGTAAAGATAAGACTTCCAAAGACAAATTAGTATATTGTTTTCACTTTCACTTTTATTGAACTAATTATATTTAAAAAAAATAATTAATAAGGAGCTGACAAAACTCATTGTTTAGATTAGCGCCCTCTAGTGAATCTATATATGTATTATTAGCGTGACGGTCATGAGTTCAGTGCTTTTTCCCCATAGCAAAAGTCCACAAACGTGCCAATAGAAGTTTTCACTTCAATAACACTGTCTTTTATTTTATCTCATACTAATTTTACTGTGCAAAAAGATATTCGCCATGGTAGCAAAGAAGCGTTCGTCAGCTAATTGCAAAATGTTCTTACTATCGTTATTATTAATTTTTCCTAAGCTTATTATTGTTCGGTATGCTATCGCAACGTGAATAATTCTCGATCACGTAGAGCCAACGAACACTCTTGATAACGAGCATTTATAAGTTATTGATTTCGGTAAAGTAACTAGTCTAGGTACAATTTAATAAAATTAAAGAATACGTTATTTATTATATTAATAAATACATGTCCAAATTAATATAAACTTATCTAAACTAATCAAAAAACCCGCTCCTGACCGTTTCCGGCACAAAAGTGCCCATCACATTCGCCGCACCGCGTTTCCACGCTGGATTGCGATGGCCATTATTGGCTCCAATAGAGCAATTATTATGTTATTTAGTAAAAAGAAAGCCAAAATGACCGGAAATATTTTGGCCATGTACTTGACAGGCTTCATATTGGAAGTAGGAGGTCATTTAGAGTATATGACACCAGGTAGGTATCACAAGACGTCATTGCTAAACGCACCTATGTACATAACATAATAATATATGTACTTATTTCAAAATATTTTCTGAAGGATGTCTCATCCATGCTGTGATTAATGACCATCAGGATCAACAACAGAATTCATAGAAATGCATGACATTGGGCGACTCTCAAGGAAAGTTAAACTTTGTTGGAATTTAATCAGAAGTATTTAGGAGGAATTAGAAACTTTAAAAATCTACCTACCTCCTAAGCAATACGGGAAATAAAAAGCAAGCAAGCCAAAAAGGGTGAGACCTATGGCAAAGGCCCCTTACGGTATGGGTACTATATGTGTATATTTTGAGTGAAAAACGTTGAACTTTTAAAGAATTGTATATCTACTTTGTGCATTCTACATACTGAATGCAAGAATATCATTTTAGTATATCGATTGAAAACGTTGAACTTCTAAAGAATGTCTCGTTGACAGCTACTGAAATGCTAAAACTATAAATAACATCAGCCACGTTTCGTTAACTATCCCACTGATTGCGGATGTTACAAACTGAAAGTTAAATACCCAAACACAATATTTACAAGAATTTAATAAGCTTGATTCAACATTTCTTGCCTTTAACAGGGGGCCTTTTAACGAATAACGCTTTGGTCATGAGAGGACTTGGACAGTCGTTTAGATTAAGTCAAATAGATGTGGTGTCAATTCTGTTGTATTTACTCTCTTGACTATAATTGACTAAATTTTCTTCATACAAAATGTAAACCTTGTACGCTTTGAAACAAGGTCTTATTTCAAATTTAAACAAGAAGGTAACATATGTCGCTATCAAAATAAGCAATTTATTTGTCGACTAAAGTCTGACACGCTTAAATAAACTTTAATACCACGTAGCGAGAGCCGCTATCCGTTGAATGCCATCTCTTTTGCTCTGTGTTTTTAGTAAGCATCTTCGTAGGTGTCGCTTAAAATAACGTCATCTTAGTTCGTTTTGAACAAGTTTTTATACGGCAATTATACGGCATTTGAATAAATGGGGACTCTCGCTGCGTAGAAATAAAGTTGAGTATATGTTGATAGGTTCTAGTGAAATTTAGTGGCGCTGAGAAATAGATGCCAGTAACAAATAGACCTTGTTACGAAGAAGACAAGGTTGATTTCATATGAAGAAATTAAGTCAGGTTTTAGTTTAGTCGAGTGTACAATAGTATCGGGACCAGCATGTGCCAAACAAAGGCAGTGACGGCTTCTTGTTGAAAAGAGAATGTGATGGAGTGAGACCACTTTGGTCCTTTCAACCTTGGTGAAGCATATGACGGAGTTGGTTTTCGAGACATTTTAGCCTTACAATGATATTGATTTGATGTAGTTTAATTAGAACTCAAACAGTGTTCCGAATGTTGAGTCAGAAGTGATAAGACGAGAATAGACTGTACGGGGAATGATATCTGATATTATTTAACGTTCGATCTGAACGACACTCACATTTGGGTCTACCCAAATGTGAGTAATTCAGACCGAACGTTTGTTTATATCGTTTTTTTATTGTTTTGCACTTACAAACTAAATAGAAATAACATTGAAATTAGTTTTGCGAGCAAGAGACTGATAAGTGCGCAGACGCCAGCGAGTTGTTAACTCGATTGGATATATACAGTAAGCAAGATTACGAGATTAAGAATACATTTTAACATTTAACATTTATATTTAAACAAACGTGTTAGTTTATGGGAAACTAATTAACAATTGGCGCGATGTCCGTGGTTCTGACGGAAGTGTTATTTTTACTATGTGTTGGGTAAGTAGGATTCCTGATGGATTTCTGCAAGTTACTGAGAATTTGTAGCGATTATCAAATCCAATAAACATTTTAAATACTTAAATCCGCCTCATTGTCACTTTTTACAGTTTAAAAATTCAGATTTTTACATTCATAAAGATAATAATTGACGAGTTGACTGGCTTGTTGGCCTAGTGGTTAGTGACCCTGACTGCTATGCCATAGGTCGTGGGTTCGATTCCCACCCGAGTCTGGGTGTTCTTTGTGTCCGTTGTTTGTATGTTTGTAAAGTCCGACGCGAAACAGGAGTAATTCGTAATGGGGGAGTTATCTTTTTAAAAAAAAAAAAACTAGTTCGGTCAATCATAAAAGTTGGTAGGTATGGATATTAAGACAATCAGCACTGATTTTTTTGGTTCTTTACTAATTTATAAATTTTGTATACCTAGCAGCCGTCTAATTTATCGTTACATCTTAAAAAGTTATTGTATAACGACCATATATCATACAAAAAGAATAGCAGCGGCTGACTTCAGTTGTCTCGAAAAATCGCTCAGCTTTAGATAATATCTGAAGTGGCCTTGATTTTTACCTTTAAGATATAGCTCTGTTTTTTACGCTCTATTTCACATAATAGTCGATATCACTCAATGTTCTAATATGTATAATATGTTATGCGAGGTAAGAACAGAAGTGTTGTCATCTATACTTTACCTTCTTATCAGACTCGGTATAATACCCGAAATAAAAAAGATATGACATGGCTTTTTGTGTTTGTAAAAGCGTTGTATTTACATGTTGTGTTTGTTTTATAAATTTTTGAAATAAGTATATTAAAATTAGTATTTATATAATTTAGGTTTTGAATTGCAATTCCACCTAATATTAAGATGAGAGTGAGAGAGAGATGGTAATATTAAGAGAATGTGAAAGTACCTTTAATGCAAGTAAACTTCTCAAAGATTGTAATGAATTTGTCATAAATGTTATTTATTTTATTTTGTTCCAATCTAATTTTACAAGTACTTATTGGTTTAATCTGACCGCCTTAATGACGCATATTAATTAGTTACGTACTACAACCATCTGTGGTTATTGTTTTGTACCTCCAGTAGGTAGTAGTTCTCCTCAAATAATGTGTAGTTAATCTATTATTTTATTATAATGGTGTGATACTGACATCAACTGTAATTAAAATAAAATCTTTTGACACAAATACATATAAACTAAGTTGACTTGATATAAATATATCATAAATTTTAATATTAACTTGCTGCACGCGGCACGCGTAGCAAAGCTTTTTTTCTTTTTTTATATTTATAGATTTTTAGCCCAGGATACCTCGCGGGCGACCCCATTACACCCTTCCAAAGTTTCATCACAATCTGATCAATGGTTTCGGAACGCATAGAGGACAAACATACAAACATTTACTTTATAGATGATGATGGATGTATTGCATTGCGCTTCCTACATCCAAACTCAGCGTAGCTAATACTAGTTTTAGATAGAACACGGGTAAACATAGTCAGTTACTTTTTTATTGGAAATACATACCTACACCTACATAATATGCACAGAAACCCCTAGACCCAAGCACCCAAATATTTGCACTGAACGACAATCGAACTCGCGATCCCAGACTTTACAGTCGAATACATCACTGCTGCACCGCCCCATACGTCGCTTATAGTTCTGATGTAATTCTTCGGAAGCTATTCGTAATCTTATCTTAACATTATCAATGTATACCCTAATATAGGACATAATTACACTGTATACCTTTTTAATGGTTCCGATCGTATCATTTACCTTTTATTTTTATTTCTTGGAATTAATTATGTAATCATTTTTGCCCGCTTATAGGTAAAAAAACCGGACAAGTGCGAGTCTGAGTCGCGCACCAAGGGTTCCGTAAGCAAACAAACTTGTCTGTGACTTGCGAAGTTTTTGCCCGTCTTTCGGAAAGACAAACTTAACTTTTCAGTCCCAAAAAAACTTCCCTGTACATCGATTTACGATAAAGTCAACTTCCCAACCGCAAAATATAAGTTTATAATAAGTTAATAACAAATTTTTTTTATGTAATTTAACAACAAAGAGTTGTTACTTTACTTGTGCTGTGAGATCTGGTTCTTACCAAATGTCGTGAGTCTAGGTCAATGGAAAGCACCCTATAAGGTTTTGATTTACCTGCGAATTGTTTAAATTTGGTCAAATCTAAGGTTTAAATGGCCTTACTTTTTAATTGCTTGATTTAGAAGCTTGATTTTTTTATAGATTCAAAACGGTTCTTGTCAAATAGACAGACAGACAGACGGACATCAAAGTGATCCTATAAGGGTTCCTTTTCCGTTTTGAGGAACGGAACCCTAAAAATGGCTGAACTATATAACCTGTGATATCACTGTACCCATGTTTGCATAATAAATATCTCTATCTTTAACAGTATTCTGTCCTTTTATATTTGCAGGCACTTATGTTCATGTACACAATATAACACAACACCAGCTGTATATCTTTTTTTGAATGGCCGTGATTACTTGAAACATGCTGTTGTTCATCACACTTTAAAAATAAGGGGTTTTTCTTCTTGGTCATTTATTGCGCTTGCCTAAAAGGTTCCCTTCGATGAACGTATGCACAGCGTAGACGCCGCCGCAACGAGACGCGTGCGTCGTGTTTTCTCTGCAGTCGCTTCTACGCTGCTCTAGCGCGACACATATGCCACACACAATTTTCGTCTAAGCGCGTGGAAGCGCAGCGTCCAAGCGACTGCAGACTCAACGCGTCACGTTATCGCAGCGTCAGCGCTATGCATACATTCATCGAACGCCTACGCTGGATTGCCTAGTGTGAAGAGAGACTAATGCATTCCAACAGCGGACAGCTTCAATGGTTCAAAAGGTATGACGGGGTTTAATAAAATGTTGCAAAGAAACATGAAGATATGAGTACGCCGCACGAAAGCAAATTAATCTAGAAATAATTCAGAAACGTGATATATATTATAAATATATATTATAATAAGTGAATAATTTAGAGACGCGTGATTTTCGTAGCCCTTATATAAATCTTATATATTCTCTAGGTGCACTAAAGGTTTGTTTTGCAAGCTTAATATTTTTTATACAGATACACTTATTTATTTATTACTTGACAATATATGTAGGTATAAAAAAATATATATACACACAACTAACTAAACAGTAACACACATTTCAAACGGGATGAGCGCAACGATATTTTTGTTTGACCGACTTGTGCCAACTCTTTTATCTAACTAAGAAGAAAACACATGCACTGATGGTAAATGCAACACTAGTTGTGTCACTGCCAGTTGCCAAGTGCCAACGTTGAAGCCTTTTCCCCTATAGCTAAGACGACCGCAGTCACTAGCAGAGTCAACAATAGTTTTACTTCTTATGACGTGTTAATAAAAATTTTATATTACAGAACAATGCTTTTCAAATAAGAATAGGAACAGGAACGTTAATGACCATAATCTGTCAACTGTCACTTGTAAATCGTAAAGTATACTAAGTTTATGGTTGGCGTTTTTTCAAGATGGACGAATAGACGTCCATTTTTTTACGTTTTTGTTATAAAACAATTGACATAGGCGGAATTCCGGCTTGATTCTTCGCGTGGGATAGAGTCCATAATAAAATCACTACATATTATAAAACAAAGTCCCCCGCCGCGTCTGTCTGTCTGTCTGTTCGCGATAAACGGAAAAACTACTGAACGGATTTTCATGCGGTTTTCACCAATGGACAGAGCGATTCAAGAGGAAGGTTTATATGTAGTATACATGCATATTATTGTAGAGAAAAGTCGAGAAATTCAAAGATTTGTAATGTCATGTCGTAACAAATATATTTTTGTGCGCTTAAACCTTACGAGATAGATCAAATTAATGTACTACGGAATTGTATATCTTAAAAAGATCAATAAAAAAGTCCGCGATGGTATATGTTTATCTCCTAAGGATAACCCACAGTAACCATTTTTATCTTTTGCAAATTACAAAAAAAATATGGGTTATTTATCAAACTATTTTAATCAATACAGTATTATTCCTTATCCAATTAAATACATTAGATACGTTGTGCTTTTCATGTAGATCAAAATTGCCCTTCACAGCATATTATTAAAATGAATATCTTAGCAGATATCAGAGACTTAAAAAGCGGGGGCAGAGCGGCTAGCGGGCCGAACCGATTTTGATTATTCTTTTCTGTTAGATAGGGTACCTCAAGGGTGGTCCCATGTCAAGGAAGTCAGGATTTGATGATATGATCCTGATAAAATTGAGAAAAACCCTGGAAAATTGTAGGCACGAATAGTGTTTCTGTTTACTTTTCATTACTTTATGAGGTTTTTGCGTTTAGAATCATCATCATATCATGTAGCTGAGCTAATGATGAAAAAAAAATCATATTATAAAAATCTTCACTACATATCACTACATATTATAAAACTAAGTCCCCCGCCGCGTCTGTCTGTCTGTTCGCGATAAACTGAAAAACTACTGAATGGATTTTTATGCGGTTTTCACTAATAGACAGAGTGATTCATAAGGGAAGGTTTAGGTGTATAATTTGTACCCATGCGAAGCCGGGGCGGGTTGCTAGTAATATATATAAAATGTCGAAGTAACATTTGAGCGTTTTTGTTAATTAACTTGTACAATTATAAAACATTGGCGGAATTCCTGCGCTGATTCTTCGCGCGGATTAGAGTCCATAATAAAATAATATATAAGTTTATGGTTTGCACAGAACTTTACTTTGGGTATGTTCCGATATTACTGCGAGCACTGTTCAGTGCTCGTACTGGGGAGAAATTCGTTCCGTTTTAGACTGACAGTATACTGCCGCAGTATCGTAGGGAAATATATGACGTCATAAACGTCGCCATTTTTGCAGTGTGAGCTCTAGAGTTTTCGAGGTAAGGTGGTCTCAGTGCTGTCACATGGTTGTCACACTGTCACTTTTATTTTGCGATTTGACAATTGACTTGAATTGACAACTGACAGTATACTGGACCGCGTTCCGTTATAAACAGTAACCAGTATAGCTAACTATAAAGGAACAGCTTTTAGCAGAATACTGAATTGACGTCATACCTTACAGTGTTCAGTGTATATCGGAACGCACCCTTAGTATACTAGCGTAAAGTATACTAAGTTTATGATTATATTATCATTAAAGTAAAGTTCTGTGCAAACCATAAAGTTTATTTGGTTCGCATTGACAACTATACGACAACTACGACATTACAAAATGGCGCAGTCATTCCTATTCTAATTTGAATCGCACAGTATTTACTAACTTTTGATGTAGATAGAACTAGAGAGACTAAGGCAGCACCTCTACCCTATTCAAGAACAATGTGTGGTCTATATTTGTAAGAGGTTTCTGAGATAGGGTTAGAGTTGGAGAGGCGTGAGAGACAGTATTGCTAGTGTTTAGAGTCAACAGTTTTTCTGATTCTTTACCTACTTAATTGTGGCTATGGTTGATTGCGTAATTTACATATTCCAAATTCTTTTGTGTTGTGTTCTCAATTCTGTTTCAGTATGTCTCAGTAATGTTCAAGCTAACATAGATATTTGTAAGTAGATAATATTACAGTAATTCGTACGCAATGCACCTATTCTTAAGTCTTTAGCATGTAAATAAAAAATACTAGTGTTATCGCTGTGCTTCCTCTACATACGTTACCTACTAAAAGAACAGTCGTATCAATTAGGTGGAGGTACCAATATTTTTCGAGCAAAGAATTCAGTTGGAATTAAACCATTTGTTTCGACAGATGGTGTATTGTATTATTGGTGGTTGATTGGAATATTATTTGAATAAACTCATTAATACATTTATACTCATGTACCTATATGGATTGCTTTGGTGTGACGCCATTAGGTACCATACACTGTACGAAATAAATATGAATTACAGATCAGTCAGTTAAACTCAGTTACAGTGAAAAACACTACATGATGATTGATGTACCTACAATATGTACGTACATACATTCTGATATCCAGGTAGGTAAATAGAGATATCTAACTCTCATTATCTACTCATAATAGAAGATATTCTATTATGAGTAGATAAGGAGAGTTACGCGAGAGAATTACAAGTATATGTGTTATTAATTAGTGTTTCTTTTATTTTTCTATCTTGTCTATCTTTATCTATTATATATATAAAAATGAATCCCTATTTCCCTTGGTCACGTCATCACGCGTGAACAGCTGGACCGATTTCAATAATTCTTTTTTTTTGTGTTTTTTATTGTCAGGAGAAGGTTCATAGGACAAAAAATCAAAAAGGAAAATTCAACGAGGGACTTACGCGGGTGAAGCCGCGGGGCGCAGCTAGTACTTTATATTAATAAACGATACGTTTAGACACGAGAATTGTCACGGGTTATTGCGGATTCTTATAAATAAATGAAATGTATTAAGTAAGAGATAGGAACGAAAGTTAACACTTAAAAACTTGGACATAAATCGTGAACAAATACTTTAATCTATAGAAGATAAAATAGTATCTAAAGACCAATTAACTGATTTCTTATGCAAATATTGTTTATGCATCTTCAACGTCGATAATTCTTTATCACGTTATCTGTTTTTAATAAATGTTACTCTTTTGTTAACGGCATATTTGAAAATATATATGGTATGTATAATAATAAATAAATATCTATAAAATATTTTAACGAACATAAAACACAACACAGGATTGGCTAAAATTACGATTTTCTGTAGTAAAAAATCATTAAGACAGATATATAGCTATGGACCGTGTCTTTAAATGTGCGTATTTTATTTGTTTTATTTTTAAGAAACTGCCAGTCATACGGTAGGGAGTTAAGTAGATTTGTTAAGTGCTAATATTTTTGCCAAAACAAACAATCACTTCATGTGGAACCAATAAGATTAAAATAGACGGACGTACATAAATTACCTGCTGTCATGAAATTAAGTACCTGCTGTCATGAATTTGAAAAAATTGATTAGTACGATTGCCTATCGCTATCTTCGTTATCGGTTTGAAATAAACCACTTTGTAATGTCTGCTTCACTCGTGGCGTTTTCCAGATAAACTAAAAGTATTAATTTTATAAATAGTAAGTACACAGAAAAAGTAACCTGTCATAAATTTATTACCCTAACCAAAGATAAGATAACAGCTTCTTTGTCCCTAAATAAAAATAAAATATATAACGTGTTTTCTTTGCCAAAATCACACGTACACAGATTAAGGAAAAGGTTAAAAAAATATACTGGCTAATAGCCCTATAATCTATCTATAACTAATAATATTCATGCATCTTTGCAAAATACAATTTTCATTAAAATTCAATACATTTAAAGCTTATTTAAGTCGTATGTAAGAAGCCTATTATATTGAACAAATCTAAAGTAAGATTGATTTATTATCTACAGCAATATTAACTACATCCTATGAAATACCGCAAGGATGTATATTAGGACTGAGTTTATTAAATTTTACGTAAATAACTGAAGCAACAAAGGCAACCCCATGGTAAACCTTTCTGATAACAACACATTTGTATTTTGCTGTCATAACAATTAATATAAAAATCTTTTAAACTTAGGAATTAAGCTAAAAATAATCTGAAATTTAAAACACAGGACATTATAATCCTGTATTTTCAGTATGCATTGAATAGGAAATGCTAAATAAATCTGTAAACCATGGCCTGTTTAAAGGTGTCGTTATAACTAATTAATCTATAATATGTATGTATTTAGTAATTTATAAGTATGTTTATCAGCAATCTGGTTACCATAGTACAGGATCTGCCTACTTTGGGATCGGACGGCCACGTGTAAGGTGTCTCACGTTATTATTCTCTTTTTTAACATGATTAAACATATAAACTACATTTCTAAATACATTTGTGTATAAAAATAGTGTCCCACCGGTATCGGGTACACGGACCAAGTTACTTGAAATTGTTGGCTGAGCAAAAAAATTGGGTTAGGGTTCCAGAGACAAAAACCTTCTCAACATACATGCCGTATCAAGAAGGACTACCTTCTGCATCAGCTGCTTAACGTGAGCCTCTGAAGGTGTTGGTCGCGGCTCTTATCAATCAACCCATGGGCCAATATGACAATCGGCACAATGATTGCCTAATCAACATCCTACATGTCGACCACCTCATGGGCCAAATTCAAATAATATATTTCGTTTTCTTTTTCAGTCCCTAAGAGATTGTCGTCATGGGGAATGGTGATCTCAATCATCATTACTCGGCGCTCTAATCGGTCTACTACCACTATATTAAGCTTATTGGCAACAATAGTCCTGTCAGAGATATAGACTGATCCCAATACAATGTTGCACGACCATTTTCAAGAACTGTAGTACCATAACACCACATAAGTATCAATTATCTTATCTGTGACCACAGTTACAAGGTTACATTTAAGAGTAAATTCCTGATGGACTACCCTGGCTAATCGGTTATGTCTATGCTCACCGTTAGTAAGACGAGAAAAACCCGAAATTAAATGCTTTAGGTTTTCTCCGGAAAGATGACATGCCCGACAAATGTCAATTGTATTGTCCTTCAAAATATGTCTCCGGTAATTGTTTTTCATAACAACTTCACCTGTAATTGCACAGGTAAATTATTAAGTTTCTCTGAAGAGGTCCCCAAACCGTAGCCAGGATACAAATGATAATAAATCTAGTTCAGCTCCGATTTAAGGCCCTTTAAAAACGTAAATGCAGCTCTTTGCTCTTCCATATCTCCCTACGATATTGAGCAAGCGGAGTGAGTCTGTTTGTGTACACCTCCACGTTAATAGACAGGAAGTAATCTCTAAGATTGCATACCTCGTGGTTATGGAGGGTCCTAGCTTGGGCAAGGGAACTTGAAAAAATGGATAACAAGAATCCTATGGTAAATGCTTTTCCTAGGGTAGGTGCTCATTCCTAAACAACTCATTATGAATTTTCATGTCAATTTCAATGATTTTGTTTTTTTTATGCAAACATTTTCAGAAAAATCTGGACATTCCATCAACATCCTTATTGTTGTTGATCCCGTGAATAACTATGTACACTGTAACACCCTGTATACAATCTCATTTACGATGAATGTGGATGGTGCATTCGGTACGCGGCGAGCAGTGTACTAGCTCTTCTAACCAGGGTATCCAGTTCCGTCTGAGTTTGCCAAAGAAGTAAGTTAGGACTGGTATGACTGGTACGTTTCGTTCGCGGCAAGACATCTAAGGTGTGTGGAATCTCAGAGTTCCATTGCTTCAGATTTCACAATCCTATTATTATTATTATTAACTAGTGACACATCCACTGTTACGTTTAGGAAAAATGTATTTAAATAAAATTAACGATATTTATATAACTACATTTCTTCTTCTAATTAAATTGTTGATGTAAAATATTGCACCAGTAATCAAAATGAAAATATGTATTAAAAATATCTTAATGATTATGTAGTTATGTAATACAAACTGACGTAAATTTTGTAAAGTAAACAATGTACGCAAACTTATATAAAGTATGAAATGTACTTAACCAGATATAATATAGATCGGAACCAGATATAAAAAAGTGACGTTTAACATGGCTGGCCAACGTACGGCCCGGACATCGTACTTGGTACAATCTGCACCAAATCTGTTCATTTAGTTTAGACCGTGGTTTGCGAACCCTAACTACTGCGCTGTGCATATAAGCGGTACGTCACACCCTGTCCGCCATCCGATTACAAATAGCGAATTCTAATATATTGTACCATGTGAAATTGGTCCGTACAGTACCGTACTTAATGTTTTAATTTTCTGCTGGTATTTTTTTTACTATAGCGGTCTGCCTTGACTTATTTGGACCGGGTACTGAACATGTGACCAAATGTCAAATAATTATATTAGCAGCATGAATACAATTATTTAGCAGTTGCGAAAAAATATCTAAAATAAAAAAAAACTTTTAAGCAGGGAGGCAATTTCATGACTGACATTTAATGATCTGCACTTCTGAATCGACTGCTGGTTCGGGATTTACAGTTCATAATTCCACATGACTTACAAACTATTACTTATAGTTGCAGAGCCTGTACTAATTAGTAAATTAAGCTAGATATTGAAGATAAGTCTTAGGTACATTACTATTGTTAGCTAAGGATTTTTTTTTCTTCACAGTTAACGGCATTATTATTGAAAAGAGTAAGTCTAAAGCTGTTTACGTAATCACCCTATACAATTTTAGAGAACTATTTACATGCATGAATTACCTTTTTTATTCTGCGACAAAACAACATATTTTATTCATAATTTATTATATGTATAACAACGCATGTAAAATTTTCAAACGGTGAGTTAATGAATAGAAGCAAAATATTTTTGGTTTTAAAACCAGTTCAATATTAGATAAATAAACAAAATGATTTTGAAGGTTTTTTTAATATATGCTATCTCGTGATAATATGAATATAAAACAGAATGTCTGCTTACTATTATATTTATATTACTTAATTAAAATGTGGATAAAAATATTGAATGTTACAAACCCAATTACATATTATAAATAAGTTATCTATAACTCATATGGAATAAGACTTCAACAATATAAGATTTAAGTATAAATGGATTTGTTTTAGAAAGAAGCGACAGTATTTGCGTACAGAAAAGAATTATGATACAGACATACCTAATTTGATCTTTTCTTCTTTAACACAGAACAATAGTTTAAATTTATCGATTCATATCATAGGTAACTTAAAAACTAAACTGACAAGAAAGACTTTTTAAATAGCTGTTATAAATTTGCATATTATATTATATGTATTATTAGTTTTTATGTTTTATGAGTAGGGATACCAATTCAGTATTAAAAAAAATCAATATTGACTAGAAATAAATAATTAGAAGGTTTTAAATAATTAAATAAACTTTCTCGTTATTTTAAAGTTACCTGCCATGTGTGTTGTCCTCTCGAAGGATTTATATTTTATCACCGTCGAAATATATGTATAATTATACAAATAGGTTCATATCTTAATTATTATAATATATTATAAGTGTACTCACATGAAAAATATAACTATAATCTATTCACTGACACAGTGATAAGTTTCCAATTAACACGGCTCTCATCAAGATTCTTGATTAAAAAATTCCAGGCACTATTTTAGAGTAGTCACTGTTAATCTATGGCACAATCTTTCAGTGTGGCTCAGCGGGGTGGCTTTTCGTTTTACTTACACGCGTCGATATTTCGTTCAGGAGCGAGTGGCGCGCGCTCGGCGACTTCTAGCGGGTTATTGGCAGTTGCGGACCGAGGCTGCGTGCGCAACTCGCGTCACACGGCCGTGCCGCATATCCACACCGCATTGACAGCCAAACATCGCACACACCCACCGTTCCAGGTGTGCCAAGCTGTCTGTTTACGTAACCCATTTTCTTAATATGGGAAATTCCTTTAAGTATACAATTTTTCTGCAACAGTTTACGCGCTCTATTAAATTATACAATTTGCAATTCCCCCTGTAGATAATAGTGATGTACGTATATATGTATCTAACTAATCAATTATATCTAATGCTTTCAAGTATTGGATAATATTGAATACGTCGGTAGGTATTGGATATAATGTATTAGTTACCTACATATAACTTGTCCTACTACCTTTGTTTAGATACCTATTTGTGGCACCTCCTGTGCCGATTATTTAAAAACTGTCGTCGTAAGTTGTGCATTGGTCTGTTTCGAAAAGTACATAATTATGAGTTTTTTTTCATGTGAATACGTACAGTATTATAATCTAGGTATACATTAATGTTATAAGTTCTTATCAGATAAGATATCTCACTTTGTAATGAAAAGTATTTATGTCAATATTTAAGATCTTTAAGGAAATGGAGGAGACGAGAGAAGGATAGTAGTGTTATAAATTTATTTATTTAAGTAAAACTACGTTATATTACGTGTACGTTTTCTCGGTGTCTTCTTCTTTAAAGTAACTACGTAGCTATTCATTTGAAAGTTAATGTTTTTGCGCATGCGAGTTCTTTGGAATTGCAAGCGTCTATAGGCTACAGTAACCGCTCCATTAGTACAGTACCATCAGGCCGTGTTAGGTTTAAAACTAACGTTGTATTAAAAAAATAAAAGTGAGTATTAATGAAATGAATACTTTTTATTGATAGTTACTTTAGATAGGTTCTTAGGTACGGAGTAACTCCACATACGCCTCCGTAAAAAATTGCGGAGTTGTAACGGAGGATTATTTACGTTGACATACAACGTTTTAGTAAATCGGCGATGCTAAATCTTGCGAACGAAAGATAGTATTACATTATGCTTGTGCGATTGGAACGCGAGCGATTGGTCGCACACGTAGTTGTGAGTGAGCCAGTTGACAAGCTCACTTAAAATTATATCACATAAAATTACCTATTTTATTATCTATTTAAAACTTAATGCACAATTTGTACAAAAGCGGACTTAATGCCCAGGGCATTCTCTACCAGTCAACCTTAGGCGTGCAAAGATAAAATATAAGATTTGAAGTTATTTATAATAATTTACACATAACAATTTACAATAACACATCACATGGAATAAACACTATAACTTACATAACTAGATTGCTAGACGTCATTACTACATATTATAATATACACACAAATCCATAAGTATATACACACAATATACATACCCATACCTACTTATGAATACTGAAATACACAGTCGTGTAACTAGCGTAGAGACCGTTCTGCTAATTCGTTGTGAAGAAGATGACGTAATTTCTTCTTAAATATAAAACGGTTTGTGGACATCCTGATTTCGACCGTGCATTCCAGAGAAGAACTGATTGAACATAGAAGGAAGAGTTGACAAAGTCGGAGGTGTATATATGTTGATAGAAGATTTAGATACAGATTTTACTAGCACATTAAAGTGTATTTTCCAATCTGGCTGATATCCTGAAAACAAACAGTGGCGATGAAGAGGAAACCCAAAACGTGAGTACGGTTATGAATAGCGACCCTCATGATATAGGCATCACTAATGATGAATATAGAAATGAAGGTTTTTTAGGTATTGTGGTGGAAATAGAACATTAAACATAAGTTTTGGATCTCGCAGTTATTGATACAATCAAGTTCAGTAAAACACAAGTTCAGTGAACAATTATATAATTTAGTCAAGCTGGTGTAATTTATGAAGCCCTTAGAAATCAATTGGAAAGTTACAAAGCCGCAGAACTATTGTTCGTGAAATATAATTTGCCATTTACCATTAAAGTTGCAATAAGAAAGTGTTTAGTGTGTATAACTATTTTGAATAAAGACTTTAATTTTGACTTTCTATTTCTCTAAAAATCGTGACATAATCTTTTTCCACTTCCGCCTCCACCTCCGTTAACCTCCGCATCCACGGAAGCAAAGCCCTTCATTTCCGCCTCCGCTTAGAAGACCTCCCTTACAAGTCTCGTTTATAGCATGTCACCATCGTTGACCTCAACTACCTCGTTTAGGACTCAATGCGGAACGAGTGCTGAGTGCTTCTGCGAAGAGAGCTGCGCTAGTCATTGCAAACTTCAACTCCTCTCCAAGTAAAGCATCAGTAACATATGCACTTTCATGAGTCATAAAGTAAATCATGAAGCTTTAACATAACCTTTCATACACCGATGGCTATCGCGAGTTTGCAGCAGTTTGCAGCTTTGATTTGACTGTGTGAAGGAGACACTTTATAAAAGAGCTACAAATATTGTGATTTATTTTTATTTTTTATTTATTTATACTTCCTGCAAATATATTGTCCCATTGGTCTCTTCGATATAGCCGTACAACAGCAAAAAATATTACTTTTATAGACTCCTGCGTTTGTATTACGGAACCTAGGCACCTATGTATTAATTTTGTGTTTGGTTCACCTTGTTTAGATAAGAGTCAACCTAACGAATAACTTTAAAATTACTGATTGAGATCTCGATAGATCTATTGTGACATCTCCTGTTTTTCTTCTAAACATTACTCTCAAATTCATCGCAATTCGGCAAAGTGGACTTAGTTCTATTTGGTGACATCAGGTTATCTCCGAAGTCTTAAGTATTAGCACTTTTTGTGGTACCTTGTTGGTACAAGGTACCACAAAAGTGCTAGTCCACTCCGCAGTGTGGGTATAAAGCTACAAGTACACGGTGTCGACAAATCAGATCAAAATTCAGTGGGTTGCAGCCACGGAGCAGCTTTGTATCTACTTCGTCGTTGCAGCGCACCGGCCAGGCCGCTCTCGATGCTCACTAACGCGCTCCGTCGCGTCACCCATTTGTATCTAGACTATCGAGTTATTAGTACCTGGGCTAGGTTTATTTGTTCACAAAAATAGAGTAATAGGCACATAACTTACTGGTAATTAAAATTTGCAGATTAATTAAGTCTTTAAAAAAAGACAACCCTAACGTCGCAGCGTCGTCATAACAGGTAAGAGTTAGCTACGTTAGAAAGAGAGGTAACTTCTAGGTGAATATATCTGTGCAAATTAGTGCTGTGTGGTGGCTGTGTTATTGTGTCGGATCAAGAGTCGCTATTTATTTAAATGATTTGGCGGAGTGAGACTTCTGTACATGTACTTATTATGTATTCTGTGATTGTACATATATTGATAAGTAGGGGTATTTCTACAAACTAACAACAATTTGAGAATGAGCCTCTCTTATCCGTTCACCTGCACTGGTGAACCTCTAGAAGTGATGTGGAAGGCTTCTGTCTGGGTGAGCTTTTTACTTTTGTTTATTGATTTGGCATTCTGTCACTTTTTGTGTATTATAGACTTCTTCATGATTGTACTATATCTCTGTGTCCACGTCCAGGTACTCAATAAGAGTATCTAGACAAGTTTGCAAGGTTTTGCAATCCCGCCGCAACTGACGCTTAGTTTCTGGATCGTTTTGATAAATCCAAGATTCGTCACTAGTCATCTATAAAATCTTCTAGATCTTCCTAAATATATACATATTTTAGATAAATTACACTCATACACCGAACAAATGATCGTGCTCATTACACAAATATATTGAATCACATTTTTTAAAGATAGATTATTTAAACCATGTATAAAGTGAAAATGTACGTCAGCTATTTGCATAAAGGGGGAAAGATCGTCAGTCAGCCTATTAATTGTATGAAGATTATGTGTGTTATGTAAACTTGTTTAAACTTATGAAGTTTAGTTTAAATAAATTTCAGTTTACTTGAAATTTTTAGAGTACATTATTTATACACTATATTAAGAAAAAAATATGTCAGCTATTTGGAAAAAGGGGGAAAGATCGTCGGTCAGCCTATTAATTGAAAGAAGATTATGTGTGCTATGTAAAATTATTTAAACCCTTGAATTTTAGCTTAAATAAATTTCAGGTCACTTGAAAATTTTTGAGTACATTATGTAAACACTATACTAAGTCAAAATGTACGTCAGCTATTTGCAAAAAGGGGAAAACATCGTCAGTTATATCGTACATTAATCTAAGACTCAGCACCTATAAACCCTCAGCTGACGGTCTTGCCCCCATTGAAATAATAGCTAATAACCCAAGAGCCCACGATGGCCAGACTTTCGTTATTTTATAAAAGCTGAAAGTTTTTCTGTGGCATGCACAGAAAAACTTTCAGCTTTTATAAAATAACAAAGGTCTGGCCGTCGCGGGCTCTTGCTCTATAACGTTTGTTTTTTATTTATTTATACTTCTTGCAAATACATTGCATAAGGCGGACTTAATGCATTTGCTTCCAGTCAACCTTTGGTTCATGCAGAACAGTGTGGGGCAGGTGTATATTTAATAGCCATAAGATAAAGTAAATAAGCCTTCATAAATGTACTAGATATACATACACATATAGTAAACATATGTAAATACATTAAAACAGGTACATAAATAATAAAGACACTTGTAAAGTCTTACTGTAATGATTCTGCCAATAAGTCTCTGTAGAGCTTGCGTACTTTAACCTTAAAAGTGAACCGGTTAGTGGGCATCCTGATTTCTTGTAGAAGCGCGTTCCAGAGGTTTACAGCTTGGACAGCGAACGAAGAATGAACCATACTGGAATTATGAGAAAGACAAAGAAGGAGAAGATTATTTAAAGTGACACCACGGCCTCACAGAAAACCGGTAGTGAAGCAATGTTGCATTGCTCTTTGCCGAGTGAGTGAGGTTACCGGAGGCCCTAACCCTTCCCTTCCCCCCTCTTCCACCCGTTCCCTACTTTCACCTTAAAAGCCGGCAACGCACTTGTGACTCTTGAATTGCAGGTGCCCATGGGCAGCGGTAGTCATTTACCATCAGGCGTGATCTACCGTCAGCTCGTTTGCCCCCTATTCCATAAAAAAAAAGATAAGTACGTGAGTTGGGTGAGTGGAGAAGAGAGTAAAACATAGCCAACGCCGTCAAACTGCGGCGTTGCCTTATGGTAACCATGACAGTTGGATGCGATAAGTGCATATGTGATCATACGTTCGCAAGTTGAATATGAATCGAATACAATTGTTGAGAAGTCGATCTAGTTTGTTGAGCAGATCTGCATTCAAGACGAGATTGCAGAAGCGTCATCTTTCTTATGTTTTTTGAGAAAAAAAAATTAGGCGATAAAGGCATGGCATCACAATGTATTGGTTACCCTTTGACTGATGTCAGATACCTCAGTTTGCCAATTGAGGTTTGTCTCGATGTACAGACCAAGATTCTTGACCGAGGGACTAATGGGCAAAACTTAGTCATTAAAGATGATTTCGATAATACTAATGGTAGCAGCATTAAGCTGCTA
Organism: Euplagia quadripunctaria; assembly: GCA_963859945.1. NCBI lineage: Eukaryota > Metazoa > Arthropoda > Insecta > Lepidoptera > Erebidae > Euplagia > Euplagia quadripunctaria. The sequence goes on from OY982580.1 coordinate 10,201,686, forward strand.
CCATTAGTAGTCATTCTAGGGCTCTCCATATTTATCGCTTGGCATTTAGATGGGTTCACCGTTAAACCGAACCTGTTGTACCAGTTTTTTATTGTCTCCAGGTCGCGATTTATGCTACCTATAGCTTCGTTCAAATTGTCTACTCTTGCATGTGAGTAGATCTGTAAATCGTCTGCATACAAGTGATACGAACCCTGAAGTTCATGAGTTATGAAATTAATAAATAACGAAAAGAGACGAGGAGAAAGTATACCGCCTTGTGGAACACCAGAGTTGAGATCATGCCACGTTGATGAAGACTCATCGATTAAGACAGACTGCTGGCGCGAGATCATGAGGTGGGAAAGTATTATTAATAAGGTGTCGTGACTCACGCTATTGAAGGTGTTTGAGAAGTCTATTAGAAATAGTACAGTTATTTTGCCTTCTTCCATTGCAACCTTAATATCGAGAGTCACTTTAAGCAACCCTGACACTGTACTATGTTCAGGTCGGAATTCTGATTGGTACACGACGTACTAAGCAAGTTGTTTTAGTGAAGACGAAAAGCGAGAAAGTTGCTTATGTACGCAGGCTTCTAGGATCTTGGAGAGAAAAGGAAGAATATAAATAGGACGAAAGTGATTAGGGAGAGAATGCTTAGGTTAGGTTCACTGTATAAGTTTCATTGGACCTGAAATTATTTTTCATAAATCATTTTTAGGGTTCCTCAAAAGGAAAAAAGGAACCTTATAAAATCACTTTGTTATCCGTCTGTCTGTCAAGGCTATTTTTCTCAGGAACCCGTTAATGCATCAAGTTGAAATTAATACCAAATTCGTATGTTTGCGGTCTCTTAAAACTGTAAAAAATCAAGTTTCTAAGTCAACGCAATCAAAAGATACGGCCATTTAAGGTACCTCCTCTTTTTTAGATTTAACCAAATTTCAATTCGCAGGTAAATCAAATCAATCAAGCAAAGCCTCACAGCACAAGTAAAAGAAAACATCCAAAAGTCGTTACTTTGTTGTATCTGTCTGTCTGTGTGTCTGCCAAGACCGTTCTCGCAGGAACTCGTGGAGGCATCAAGTTGAAATTAACAACAAATACTTATGTCAGCGGTCTCTTGAAGCTTTAAAAAAATTAAGTTTCTAAGTCAACGCAATCAAAAGATATGGCAATTAAGCCTTAGATTTTAACTTATAACATTTAAAGATAAATCAAAACCTATAGGGTATTTCCCATTGACCTAGAATGATGAAATTTAGTAAGAAGCAAGGAAGCAAGCACAAGTAAAGGAAAAAATCCGGAAGCCGTTAATTTGTTTTTATATCACATAAAAAAGTCGTTTTTGTAATTACAAACTTACATTTTTTGTTGGAAAGTTGACTATGTCGTAAATCGATGCATGGGAGAGTTTGCACTTGTCCGGTTTTATATTTATACAAGGTTATATGAGCAGCTGATTATCTCATTGTCTTCATACAAATATATCAAATATCTTCTGCGATAATTTTCAAACGACCTGAATTTATTTGTAGATAACTTTTTTTTTAACATAACCAATATCGTCTCACAATCATGTCCAACACGAGTCTGGCAGCTGACGCTTGTTTCCATTGCTAGCTATCATTAAGCACACAACATTAAGCGTCCTGAAATCACCATCAAAAATGCAATACCTGCCTCCCGGACCAACCTAGACAAAATATGTGCGAAGCGCGAACGGTCTTACCGCGTATCTCTTTGGACTTTTTATGTCGTCTGTGGTGTGGTGTACTCAGGATGGTAAAGCTCTTAGATTAAAATGGCACACACATACTTACTGGACAATCCCTATTTATATATAAACATCCAAGCCGGGCCGGCCATGGACCAATGCCGTTCAAAGACAGATGTAGCGCCGACTAGTTAAAAGCAAGCTGTTAGAATGTTTGTTTAAACCACACACCTTTTCACTATCGCTAGGCCCACATCGGTACGAGACCTGAGCGAAATGCAATAAAGCACATGATAAGAGGATAGTGAACCCTACAAAGCAAAATGGTCATCATCATCATCATCAAAATCATTATCTCCCCTCAACAAGTCTTTTTCTCTACCCCTCTATCGGAACTTTCACTAAGTTCTCTCCATTTTTTTTTATTTACTTATAAATTATACTAAATTTTCCGACCAACCACATAATGCTAAGAAAATTTTATTCTCTCAAATATGTTTGGCCCTGGACTACTAGTATAATGTAATACTAATATATATGGATATAAGCGTAGTTAAGTAGAAACTGTTCTCTGCATACATATGAAGTCTACATTCATAAAAGATTTTCACAAAGAGGCAGTCGGTCGTAGTCGACACGAGTCATTCACTCCTTCTAGGAAATATATGTAGCTGTGCCAAATCACGTCCGAGTTCCCGATATTAAAGAGATAAATTTCAAATTGAATTTAAGTGACCTGAATTCAAAGTCGAGGGTAATAGATATTCTAAAACTGAACCTTTTTTAATTATACAAATTTATTTAACACATTTAAATTTATGAATGTATTAGGCTTAGGACATGTTAGTCTTTCTGCGACCTCCGGACTCCGGGCTTTTGGATTATACGATTAAGATAGATTGACATGAGGGAATGTTTCGTTTGAAATGTTTACTAGCGTTAAAAATAAATTCAGAGTTTATTGCGACAGTAGACATACCATCCGCGTGCAGTCTTATGCAATAGCTATTTTGAATGCATGGATAACCATTTTTACTAATTATTTCACGGTATCGAATGAACGCTACTAATAGAATAATAATCTACATACTTCATTTTATGTCGGTATTTAGAAGAAAACAACTGCAATATATCAAAGATCAAAAACAATCATTATAAAGTAGCTATATCCAATCCATGCTTACCACAATTAAATATAGTCTGGGTAGTCTTTAGTTAGCAATCTTAGTGGTAAGAAAAACTATCAGACACCGCCAAAGACTTGTGTTACTCCGAACTCTGAAAAGGTTTCAAAATAATTTTTGACATTAGTAACGTTTGCGGTCATGGTGTTTTGGAATTACTGAAGGACCCACTGACTTGAGTTTTGTATGGTAGATACACCTAGCGGTTTACTTTATGGTATTAGGACGTATGTATTATCATTATTATATTTTCCAAGCCGCATCCTTTCGCGAAGGGCTGTCTCTGATGAAGGTCCTAGTGCGGTTCAAATTGTGCGATGAAAACAACACCAATTACGCGCTAAAAGAATCCTCCAATCTGTCCGTGTGATTAATATCGTCAACGATGGATAGCTCTTTCTGGGCATTGAAGGGTCATAGGAACCGATATTTGGGGCACCTGTTCATTGATAATATCAACCTCCACGTACGATCGAATATGAGCCTTACACAGAATAAGCAAATGCCGCGCTGTAAAATTTGTGAGCTAAGTACAGTACCTACTACTGTAATGACCTGCTGCAAAGGGGCGACATACGTGTGTGCCTGGACTTCGCCAATTTAAAAGGTAGGTAAACCAGAGAGAAAGGCGCTAGAAGGACCGGTGATGTCATAACAACACTGGTTAACGGGCCACTGACTCCTGCTAACGGTTCAATTCCTCCCCACCGAAAAATTCCAAGGTAAAAAAAAAAGATTTTTTAATTTACCATCTTTGTGGAGTCTTTCTATCGAATCAATATCAGTATAGTGTTATCAAAATATAAATTACTAGCTGCGCCCCGCGGTTTCACCCGCGTAAGTCCCGATGCCGTAGCAATATTGGGATAAAATGTAGCCTATGTGCTAATCCAGGTCTTCAGCTATCTACATACCAAGTTTCATTGCAATCGGTTCTAAACTTCCACGTTTATAATATTAGTAGGATTACCTATAATATATACCTACCTACTACTACTATACTATACCTACCTACACCTACACGTCATATAATATACACCTACCTACTACTACTATACTATATTTATAGGTTAGAGTTTTATTTTTAATGCAAATGTATGTAGTACATAATAATTTATTATGATAAAAAAAAACGAAAAACAATGATACATAGGGCACACTGAAAGTTCTGCGCTCCTGGCCGCTCATAAATGTTAGAATTTCGAAAGTTAAATTTTTTTAAACATAAGAAACTCAATCACTGATTAAAAAGAAATGGCGGGAAATCGCGTGTCAATCGTTTTTCTCACAAATTGAAGGCGACGATTTTAGGGCGATGCGCTGCTCGTCTTCAAAATACTTTTGGGAGAGTACGCAGAATTTGATCGTGGCCGTGTTTCTCTTCATGATGAAATTCGTGAAGGTCGGCCTCAACTGCGATCACTGAGAAAATTGTTGGCTACTGTCATGCAGCTAATTGAAGAAAACCGGCGTATCACCTATGAGGAGATTCGAGAACATTTGGGGATTGGTATGAGCCAAATTCAAAAAATCTTACATCAATATAATAAAAGCTAGAAAACTCTGTTGCCGCTGGATTCCTCATGAACTCACCCTGGAACCAAAACGGACCCGTGTTGATTGGTGTAAAAAAAGTGTTCTTAAAGTACGATCACGGATTTTCAAATGCTGTGTTGACATTGTGACAGGAGATGAAACATGGATATATTGTTACATGCCAGAAATTAAGCAAAAGTCTTCTGTATGGGTATTCGAAGGTGACAGCAAAACAACAAAATTGAGGCAGGCGAGAAATGTAGGCAAAAAATTATTGCGTTTTTTTTCTCCCAGACTGGTCCTGTCTGCACGATCCCATTTGAAGAACAAAAGACAGTTAATGCTGAATTGTACACCACCATTTGTTTGCCCAGTGTCTTTGAAAAGTTGGGGAAAAACGATCAAGAAGTCGCATCCTATTGCACCATGACAATGCTTCGGCGCACACCGCGAAAAAGATAGTCATTTTTGGCTTCTGAAAAGGTAGAGCTAGTGACCCATCCCGCATATAGTCCAGACCTGGCACCATGCGATTTATTTATTTTCCAAAAAAATTAAGTTTATGAGAGGTATGACACTTACGGGACCGCCTGCCTCTTGGCCGTGATTTCAACCAGCACGTGAAATTTTCAAAAACGAAAGAATGTGATTTCTCGCAGGATAGACGCCTGCGAGAAATAAAGTAAGCTATTTAAGCTAAGCAGTAGGTAGATACATAACGTAGGCGCATGAGCACTAAAAAGGATTTTTGGAAATTCATGTCTAGAGAAGTTACGTTGTTGGTACTGTGTTTGTAGAACTAAGCATTTGCTAAGTAAGATTGGCCGTAGTTAGACAGACAGACAGACTGTAGTTAGAACATAGACCAATAAAACCATTTGTATTGAATTTAGGGTAATACCTGGTTCGAGTACCACTAGAAGTACCTAATCTAGATGCCAGTGATTAGCGTGCGCACAGACCACATATACTCTCTACCGAGAGGAGCGTGCGCACAGAACACATATACTCTCTACCGAGAGGAGCGTGCGCCTATCACAATTGAAGCCCCATTTTACATTTTAAAGCCTTGCTGTTTGTAAAATTAAAGTTCAAAATATTCTGTACACTTATACCGTGTGCTTGCTAGAACCAAAGCATCGTATAATAAAAAAAAGCATACCTACATTATTATGGCCCATAACCATATATCGATCGCTGTAGCCCATAACTTATGGGCTGTGCTATTATTTGCCCTATTAGTTCATTTGGGCCGAAGGGCAACATGTAGCCAAGGTAGTAAAGTAATAACTACTCAGTACTTAATCTGTGGTAAAGGGCAAACCAATCCGTGCATTTGAAAAACTATAGGTAATAATTGGGATTTTTTTAATACCTCATCCTCCGGGAAAAGTCCCAACTAAGTTGGGGTCGGCTTTCAGTCTAACTACGATACGGCCGAACTTTGATATTTTACGTGGAGTGACTGCCATCAGACCTCCACAACCCAAGTACTAGGCGCTTTCGAAGTTCTGTAGTTAGATCAGGTTGTCGGACTTTTATAAGGCTCCAACTACCCGTAACGAATGCCACAGATGTTTGTATGGCACCCGAGACCGACGGTTTAACGTGCGCTCCGAAGTACAGAGGGGTGTCAATGTGTTAGGAATGGGCACCCATCCTAGACTGACCTGGCAGATATTGCTTAACTTCGTAATGTGCTAACCTACTACTTAATTATAAATTTTATTTATTATTATTTCAGAAGTAAATTTGTGCGTGAATTGTGCATACTTTGTCATTTCTGTTTCCTAAAAGAATTTGCAATTTATAAAAAGCATGTTGTATATTTTATACTTATACATTAAATACCACGGTACCGACCAACACCTGTTACAAAATATCAAACAGTAATCAGTTTATATTTTAAAGTTCTCTAACCATTGCAAAAAAAATGCTCAGATTAAGTAATTGCCTCTGAATCTAAAATCTTTACTACTTATGTCTAAATATTTGTGCGAGATTCACAAGCAGAGTTTAGTCAGAACATTGTTATTAACCGACTTCAAAAAAGGAGGAGGTATCACCTGGTGTCTACCTTTCGTCAGAAATGAGTTTTCTGTTAATGCTCGTTCATTGTGGAGTTTACTTAACAGTTTAGAGAGTTCTATATCAGATAGAGTTATATTCCTTTTAAAGTGTTGACTCTGCTGTGAGCTGCATATACGTGTCCCTTCGCAAAGTTTTAAAAATAATCATTTATACTAGTTTTCAGTTCGGGGTGTAAAATTGCAAAATATGTGACGTCTCACAGTGAGGGGGGGTTCCACAAATGTGACTACCTGTTACAAGGACGGGGGGGGTCCAAAATTCGAGTGACGTAATATATGGATGGCCCCTTATTACAATTTACTATGATTTAGGCACATTGAATTTGGTGATACTTTTTTAAAAGATAATTATTTTGAAGATAGTATTCCAATTAATACTATGGCCAGCTTTATCAAAATGTGTTTATTAGAACTCTAAGAGTGTGCAATCTTCATTTTTATATGGATGTAGCTGCAGGTAAAGGCTAGCTACTAATCAATAAAAAATAAAACAAAAGGTGATATTTATATTTTTATTACTGTTCCCCATATGCACAAAATACAAAAACTTAATTACCAAGACACCTAAACTTGAAAATGAAACATTTTGATAGCATACATCTTTAACTTCAAAAGATTTATTACCTACATAAGCTAGGTAAAGAATTAAATCTAATTATATATTTGTCATTGGCAATGTTTTATGATAGAACTTAGTGACTACTAAATACTTCATAAATATTTGCACCTAAAAGTTTAATTTTGTCATTTAGAGTGAGTTGTTGTGTTAACATATCTGGAATGTTTGTGTTACCCTTACACATATTCATTGAAACAAGTTCATTTATAACTGGGAGCAGTTTTACAAAGTAGAGCTCTACTTTATTAACATCTACAAAAGAATCAGGGTTTGCTCCTAGTTTTAAAGCTCCATTGGTGATAACATGACCAACATTTAATTCCAAATGATTTTTAGTCACTGGGGTAGCCTTTGTTGCAAAAAGTTTGGCCACTTCATCGATAACAGAAGAAAAGCATCGACTTACTGATGACATAGCTATAGACGTAACTTCTTCACTCTCTAAAACATCCATAGTTTCTTTTACAATTGTATCTAATTTACCATCGTTTATTTCTATATGAGAGAGCAGATAGTGCACCATATTTCTGACAGGATCTCCATGTGAAGCATCTGTACACAGAATGGTTTGTATAGACCAGAATATTTGTTCTACTTCTTGCAGTGTCATTTTTTTCTTTAAGGACATAGGTTCCACAACCTTTTTTACAACAGATTCTATCTGTTTCACCAAATCCTCTACACCTTGTCCAACAAAATGGTGACATAGAGACAAATATTTAGCTTGCAACTCACTGTCTATGAGAGGATCCTCCTGATGGACAGAGTCTCTGTATAAATAACCACCAATAATGTTGAGTTGTACTCGTAATGTCACTTGTAATATACTTAATGCATAAACAAGGACACAAATTCTAGTAAATATCATGATTTTCAACTGTTCCCATAATTCCAGTTTGTTTGGTGGATTTACTTGCAGTTTTTGAACAATTTCTTCAGTGTTCAATACACTCAAAATACTTTCAGTCACAATTTTTGACAATGAGAGAATAGTCTGATTACAGGTGCGTTCTGTACTCTCAAAGTGCTGCTTTTTTCGAGTCATTTCAAAGAATCTTTTTGCTTCTTTTTCTTGCCATTCTCTGAGCTTCTTTTGGGCATAGCTTGTCAGTAAATATAATCCGCCAAAAACTGCACCAGTCACAATAAACTTCCGCTTGTGACGGCGCAGAAAGTCCTTAATACTGGCTAACATGTTTACTACTAAAATAGTAGGTATACTGAATTTATTGGAATTCAAGAGGAGCTTCAGAACGGTATTTTGTTGTGCTCATAAGACGCCTGGTGATGAATGTTGTGGCATCTATAAATCGTTCCACACAGTTCATGATGCACACTTCCGTTTTAGAACCTAGACGGTTAGACGGGTGACCCATGCATGTGTCCCAACATGTGTCTGTTAATCCGTGAACAAGAACCTGGAAACCGCGTAAAATAATAATTAGCTGGCTCTGAAAACAATAGCAATGGTATTTATCTATCTATCTATATTAGAATAGTGCAAATATATGCATGGATAATGGATCAAAGGTCGATGACAAAGCGTATCGTTTTATGATATGTATAAATAATGTTACCCTTGAAGGAGCTTGTACCATTAATTACATTTCTTGATTAAACCACAATTATATAGGGAATAGTTTGTAGTTAGTCAGTTTGTTATTTATACTTTACTAACCTGAAAACGTTGTTTCTGCGTTTCGGATAGGATAAAGGTTTCCAGCTGTGGGTCAACTTTTTCTTGCTCGGTCATAATCAGCGTATAACTAAATAAATAATTAACACTATAGACAACTAAAACTGTACGGTGTTTACGATCATTCGTGATTTATTTAAACATCTAGTGCAGTAAAACCTATTACAGTAGACGGGACATGGAAATCATAATTTCTTTTTTCTTGGAGATCGGATGAAGTTTGTGAAGTATGAAACAGGGTTGCCAGTTAATATTAAATAAAGACTACCTGTGGCAAAGTCAATACATATAATAAATAACAATCCCTTATTTCATTTATGTGTCCTTATTGTCATAATAAAATAAATATTAATATGTAATAAGAAATATGCATATCTGTGTTCTGACCCTAGACCCCAACCCTTATTTATTTACTAACAAACTAAACTACCTAAAGTACCGTACTCACTATCGTGTCTGACGTACGTCCCGGCAAGGACACGCACGATGCACGATGAAAAACGATCGTGAATAGTCTTGACGTACGTCATAATTATTATTAATTGCTAGCTGGACTTGCACGACCCGTTTTGCATCCAGCGAGTACCCCCACCACATGCTTGATCATGTATATTGCCAGTTTGTGGGGAATTTCAAACCGATTGACAACACCATTGTAACATTGCTTTCTGCAAAATAATATATGATTTGTTTTGATTGCGGAATTTATGGGGAGACTGGACTGATATGGAGAGAATTTTTAGCCTTATTAATTACATTACGACTCCAGGTTTTTTCTCCCGAAACTGGGGAATTTGACCATTATTTTGGGGTAATTTAGGAAAATGGCATTGGCAACAGCACCGTGGCCATGGCGAGACGTATGTCAGGCACGATGGTGTGTATGCTACGTCGGGCACCGCGTTCTTGGCGGGACGTACGTCAGGCACGAAGGTGAGTAAAAGGCCGTACTCACCATCGTGTCTGACGTACGTCCCGCCAAGGACACGCACGATGCACGATGCAAAACGATCGTGAATAGTCTTGACGTACTGCTTTTTTCGTGTTCGTGTTTCATGTCCTTGCTGGACTTGCACTACGCGTTTTGCATCCACCACATGCTTATGTACATACCATAAACTTTACGTTCTAGTATATAAGTTTATGGTACATACATATATAGTATATTGCCAATTTTTTTTTTTTTATTGCACGTCAAAATGACCTCAAACCGCCTGATGGAAAGTCAGAGTGAGGTCCAAGGACTGAGGAATACCAATAAGGACCAATTTGTGGGGAATGCCCAAAAATGCGGGGAATTTCAAACCGATTGGGGAATTTATGGGGAGACCATCAATGCGAGGAAAATGCGGGAAGTCGGAAATTTTTAGCCTTATTAATTACATTACGACTTCAGGTTTTATCTCCCCAAACTGTTGAATTTGACTATTATTTTGGGGTAATTTAAGAATATGGCATTGGCAACGCTGGCTACAGCACCGTGGCCTTGAGCGGACGTACAGCCGTGCACGATGCGTGTGTATGCTACGTCAGGCACCGTGTCCTTTGCGGGGCGTACGTCAGGCACGAAGGTGAGTAGGGCCTTTAAGGTACTTAAGTTATTCCGAACCTACTTAAGACTCAATAGGTATATCAATCAGAAATATTTAAATCTTCACACACATATTTAGTACTTTTAGGGCCAATTAAATCACGCTTCATTAGTTTGCACCACTTTTTCCTTGTTGTTATATTATTTGGAAAACGAAAAAAATAAAATTGGGATTTTTAACTGTTGTGCTTTGACACATAAGAAAAATACAATATTTGTAAGCATTTTTTTTAACTTCTGTCATCGGGTAATAAACAGAATAGGAATCGAACGGCGCAAGCAACTATACAACAATACTCGGCGAATACGTGCTGCGTCGTCTAGGTCAAATGCCGTCACACGATGGAGCGCCGCGTGTAACAAAATTATTCTTGCAAGCGCAACTTCAAAGTCACATTACTTTTTGATTTCTTGAGATATTTTATTGATTCTTTCACGTGTTTCTTTTTATTTTACTTATTTTTCATAATTTTTCCATAAAAAAATGGAAACTTCTTCATTATCGACATCGGCATCGCTTGCCATAAATAAAAATAGAATAGGATAGACATTACATTATTTTGAGTTTTGGAGGGTGTATTATTAGCCAGAAAATTTTAAAGTTGGAACAACGTGTTCAAGAGTTGACAACACTGGTTATATTTGTATGTCAATGTTTGTTTTATGGATTTGAGAGTTATAATTACTATTACTGTGAGGATTTGTGGGATTTGGATTGTCTGACTAGCAGCAAATATAGTTTATATATATATAATTTTATTATGGACTCTATCCCGCGCAAGAATCAGCGCAGAAATTCCGCCAATGTCAAGTGTTTTATAATTATACAAGTTAAATAACAAAAACGTAAAAAAATGGACGTCTATTCGTCCATCTTCTTCGCAAATATAGTTATCTGTGACTAGCAGTCAATCTGACAAATTTGACTTAACTCTGCTGTCAGCTGTCAGTGACAGTCAGTTGCACTGACAGATAGCAGAGATAAGTGGCCCGGGGCTGCCAGATTGTATAATTGGATACAAAATTCGTATAATTCGGACATCTTATGTTTCCTGTTTGTATACAATACATACGATACAATGTCATTACTGATGTTATAGAGAAATAAGTACGTACATACATTGACATACTTAAAACAATCATGTCTGTGGTACACTGTAAAACCCTGAACGTTAAAGTTAAAACACTTTTTATTGAAATCCCCAAAGAGTGACATACTATAGTTATACAACACTGATTTTGAATTATAGTACGTGATTTTGTATAATTTCTGAGACTCAGTGGTATAAAATAAGTTGTCCTTACTGGCAGCCCTGAAGTGTGCGTACCGTAATATTACCGTACATCACGAACATCGTACGTACATGACAATGACATTACATTATTTTGAGTCTTGGAGGTTGTGTAGCCGGAAAATTTTAAAGTTTTAGAAACATGGCTCAAATTAATCATTGGAAAATATTTTATAAATGTGATTTAAGTGGTTATACACTTGTTATACCTAGTGTGGCTGTTGGCAATGTGGGCCAACTTGCGTGTGATCTGGTCGTTTCTTCTTTAGTCATGAGAAAAATGGCATTAGTGTACAGTCCTGCTGTAATCCCTGTAGCGGGATACGATCCTTACAAGCTGGGTTCTACCTCTATCTCTGGCTGTTGTGAACTTTACCTTTGTGAGTCGCGAAAAATAGTTATCCTCCTCTTAAGAGCACCACTGGTGCATAAATATTCAAAACAATTTTTAACAGAAGTGGTGGATAAACTTAAAAGTGATAACATAAAGGATATTATTATTTTAACGAGTTGTTTCGCTCATGAGAAAAGGCATATTATGACATCACCATTCCGATATGTAGTCAACGAAATGTCTCCTTATATAAATAAATTGAAATCATTGGAGTGGGTGGAACATGAGCCTAAAGAGGAAACAGTCAGAATTATTGGTGGAGGATTTGCAACTTTGTTATATGAAATCATCAATCAGAAATCAGTACCATGTTTAATCATATACAAGTATTCTTCAGAAGGTGATAACATTCCAGATGCATATGAAATGGTTCAATATTTGAATTCTGTTGTTACATTATTTGATGAGCCAGACTTCTGTTCCAAATTGATTCATCCAGTATCATGGAATCTGATGTATGGAGGTCCACCTCCAAGAAATATCTACTAATGACATATTTAACTATTGGGTATATTTAAATATACTTATTACAGAATTTTTTTTTTCATAGGAGCTAATTTACAATTGAACTACATTCTAAAATCTTTCTTTTAAACTGTATTAATATTAAATGTGGTGATTACTATATAATTACTATTAGATAATAAGTTGTTAGTATAAGAGCCTCTTAATGATATTGAAAAATAAAATTTATTGAATGTAGTAAAACTTTTATTTAAAAATAATAAATAGTTTGAAACCTGTTTCCTATTGTCTATGATTGAATTACAAGCATTTCCTTAATGTGCCCTTGTGTTGCATTTCCTTACTGTTTTACAAAAATAACGAACTGCCTTGACTGAGGTACTAATTCATTGTGCTGTCACTTGATTAATAAGAAATAACAGGATATGTTAGGGCTTAAATAAACCAAATCAGTAATTCTTTGTTACATTACAATAAATATGAACTCACTTTATAACTTTGCATTTATAATTGTTTCAGTTCCCTCTTGGTGCTTCATTATATTTATATTGTGGTCTGCCTGCTTGGGTTCTTGCTACTACTACTGTCTCTAAATTGTTGTTTCGAATTTTATAAGAAGTTTGTTTTTAAATTCACTTGAAAAAAATATTTCTTCCCTGACTAGGCTCTATATGTTGCACTGGGAACTTTTATTTCCCTACGATGATAATAGATGGCGGTAGACGCCTGCAAAATGTCGAAAGGTGTAGTTAAATTTGCTCGATTTTTTATTATGTTTTTGGACCGAAGTTCCTTATGGGGCGTTTCGGACGTAACGTTAAAAAAAAGTTAAGATTTTTATGTATAGTCTATGTATGATGTCTATACAGTGTCTAATGTATAGTCTACGTAGACCATCACTTAAATTGCCGACGCCGGACAAAAACTAAAAAACATCCGTACATATGGATGAAATATAGATTCATTCCCGGACACCTTAAAAAAAACGATGATTCCATTTAAATTTTTAGCTTGTTAACCACTCATCTAACAATTATAATTGTCCCTTGGCGCAGAGTGTCTGGGTTTTACCCGGACACGTTTTGAAAACCTCGCCCGGACACTCCCCGGACGCCCCGTAAACTAGGACAAATCCGGGGAAACCCGGACGGATGGCAGCCCTAAGTCTACGTGATGACTGTTATTATTATTATTATATATTTTTATAAACCATCGTAAATAAAATTAAAGATGTTAAGATAATTTTGTGAAGTAGTTTTTTATTTTATTTTTATCGATAAAAAATCAAAATATAATGTATACCCGAATAATTATTTTCTTTGTACCTCGAATAGAACTTGAAATTAATATTTTTATAATAAGGACCTTCGTTCCTATCTGGTGTCCCATGACACCACACAGTTTTTTTTATTATTATTACTTTGCCCGCTGCTTCGTTCACGTTAAAGTATTTTTTTCATCCCCAATATTACTTTGACTTGACGTTCTTCTACAGTCAGGACCATAAATCTCACTAATATTATAAATGTGAAAGTTTGGATGGATGGATGGATGGATGTTTGTTACTCTTTCACACAAAAGCCACTGAACCGATTGCGATGAAACTTGGTATATAGACAGCTGGAGACCTGGATTAACGTATAGGGTTTTTATCCCGATATTCCCACAGGATCGGGACTTACGCGGGTGAAACCGCGGGGGCGCTGCTAGAAGGTACGAGTATATTATACATTTGCAGTGGTCCATAATAATTATGTATAAATTAAGTAAGTAAGTGTTAAAACCAAAGACGAGTATTTTACAATAATATTACCTATAATATGTGTGTACTTGCAGTACATAAATATGTGTCCATTGCAGAGGCCCAAATTCTTTCACTTCGTCATCATCGCATTATGTGGGAATATGAGATTGTAGTGGGAGAGCCATGCTTTTGGCGGTAGTATAATGGATAGTAATTGTCCTTTGCAATCGATTCAGGTTTATTTTGTTTATTTGTGTAAGTAGGACAATAACAGCAGGTTAAATCCAGTGGCGGATTTACCAGTAGGCTGAGTAGGCTGAAGCCTAGGGCGGCAGATTTTAGGGGCGGGAAATTTGGGGCCTACGTTATTTTTTATGTCTTGTCCTGGGATATCGAATTAGATAGACCGACCGGTAGGGGTGGCAAAATTTTAATAGCCTACTGGCGGCAAATGTGTAAATTCGCCACTGGTTAAATCCCTTCCATTGCATAGCTAGAGTGACATTTTTCACCAACGTACTATGTTCTATCAATTGGTTTTACATTTCTTACTTAAGTACAGAAGTTTTTAGTAGACATCGGCTAAAGATTGCTCAGTGGTTGATACTTAGAAGCCACTAGGGAATGTCCGTACAATTGGGGTACTTAGTAACAGTCCTCCTTACGGTAGAGGTACCCAGGTATAGGTTGCTAGCTAAGAGCAATAATTACTATTGCTCTTAGGTTGCTAGCTTCTGTTCATATAGGTACCTAACCTAATGTAAATTTCTGACCAGTAGTGAACGTGAACGCTGGATCTTTCGGCAAGCAAGGAAAAAGAACTTTGAACAAATAAACCAGAATAAACCAAAGAGGAGATTCCGGACTTCGAGGTCGAACTCGTGGATTTGCCCTCCCCCAAGTCGATGGACATTATGGCCAGGATGTGCCCCACGTTGGTCCCAACGTTTGGCGTATGAATATACTGACTCTCTTAGCAATAGATGTGATGTCGGAGACCCGGTTCGTTTCTCTCCTCCTTTCCCTCTCCTATGCTTATATGTCGGTTCTCTATGTTTCTGAAAATACCGAAAGCGAATAATGTTTGTATTACAGATTATAAATTGCCTAAGTCGAATCTAAAGCGCATCGCATTTTTTACGTCCATTTATATTTGTCGTCAGTCCACAACAAACTGTTACTTTACATCAGACCCCGGCTTTTACAATTTATTATTATCGTTACGAGGTATTTTCCACCCACTTTGACATGAGGGACAGCTAAACGGCTTAATTGAAATAGAGGCATGGGCGTGTCGCCGACAGAGCCTACATAATTACGGGAGAATAAAAAAAAATAACGAGGTTTGGGTTAATTTGGGATGCGGATATTTCAATACTTTACTGTATATTTTTAGGAATTTTTATTTCTCTTTCTGATTTTAATGGAGATAGATTTAGGTTATTTAGGTATTTGTAAATCATATCAGAACTATAGAAATACACATGTACCTACTCCTAGATACTATCTATTCTTTACCGCAGTTTTGTTTTTAAATTATTATTTTTTTGTGTAGGTATAATCATAAACTTAGTACCTATACTATCGTTATACTAAGTTTATGGGTAAAATAAATGACGAGAGTTAAATTTCATATGGTGAAGAATTTCATAAATGGTGAAGTGCATCACATGCAAGTTCCTTTTTAATTTCTCGTCATCGTTTAAGGCAGATTTTACTCCTTTCTGGCACAGCATTTAATGTCTCGGGATCAAATTTTCATAGGTAGGTATACCAACTTACTTGTCTAGGACATAAATGTTATCTATAATACCACAGATAACATAATACTATACTAGTACAGATACCTCATCCCATACAACGAAATGCGACCCTCCTAACTCGAGCAATTCCGCGGGCTACTATTTTTTAGCCTACAAAGGCGCTAGATGCCGCTAGCAGCGCGATAGAGAGCTAGAGCCACCTAGTGATGAAATGGATTTATTCACCTACTGATAAACGCGCAACCAACAGATGGCGATAATTAGTATGTAATCAGCAGGTAGGAGTGTTCGTTATATTAGATAACCGATAAAGTAACTTATTACTTATAAATAATCAAACGGCATATTATTTATTACAGACGGTAAGCATTATTTATATTGCGCGAATATATTTATTATTACATACGACCAGAACTAAGTACGTGCAACATCTCGCCATTCAAGGTCAATTTCACTTCGATCATCGTTGTGTAATATTTGTGTCCTATGCCAAATTATGCTCTAATACAACCTCATAACAACTATATTCCCATCAATGTACAAAATATAAGTAAAAATAATAGTCAAACCACAGATATGATAATAGTTTGGTCAAACTAATATATTTGTTCGTCTTAAACCTTAAATTAGAATATTGTTTGAAGAAAATCAGTGCGGATAACTCGTTTGACATCGTTGCGAACACTCTTAGCAGTAAGTAGATAATCTACCTACCTACCATTGCAGCATTGACGCTGCGACGCGACGATCACGAGCAAGCTTATTTTGTACCGCCGAGTCTTAAAAGTTATACTAAATCTCGTACTATTATACACAAAATCAGCGTTGTACAATGTACGATGTTACGTCACTCAATCACGTCACGTGTTACCGAACACGTACCGTGCACTTAAACTTATTGAAAACACCGACACCACCACACCAACAGTTATTAGCGTAGATCATAGCGGCCTCACTTTTCTTAATTTTGTCTTGAGCAAGTTTTACATAATATGCACGACGACACTTTTTTGAGCGACTAAGCAAATAAAATGAAAAAAGTATAATAATGTATCTGATCTGAAATAGTAATACAGTTCATAGCGGCCTCAAAATTTGATAAGTGTAGTATAGACTACGTAGAAAACAAAACACAATCAAAAGCATAAACCTAAGTAAGTACTTAAAACCGTAATAGCATCCGTAAGAGCTGTAAATTTCCCTTTTACTACTTTATTATTTTTACAAACAATTTATACTGTATGTAATTTACAATGTATTTGCATATACATACACACACACACATCTGTACATATATAATTAAGTTAAAAAACAAAAAGTAGGTAATAACATATCTATCCTGGCCGCTCATAAATGTTTGAATTTCGAATGTTATATTTTAAATATAAGAAACTCAGCTCCGTCTTACGAATTTTTGATCAGGTTACGTGTTCTGACGCTAGTTTAACATTTTTTAACCATCCCAAAAAGTGCACAACGCCGCTAAAGAAGTTTTCACTTCAAAAAACAACATATTAATTTTCGTAGTTAGAAGTTTATAGGAATGTTTCACGATAAGACGAAACACCACAAAACTGCGCCGCCAAAAAACCCGCAATGAAAGCAAACAGAACGATCAGGCCCCGAGTCTCAGGCAGCCCTGCTATTCCTTGCTACGGTAGCGGTTACTGTATCTGATCAAACGTCCGGCTAACAACCCTTTCGACGACAACTGAGGGCCAGTTCATTCTGTGGTGTAACACACAACATTCGCACAGTGAAGATTAGCGAAAAGATTGACAGAAAATTGTAAAAAAACATGTTGAAAGAGAGTGCCTTTGGAGTTTCTTGCCTGTTCTCGTCCATAGGATCTACGTATTGGAACAGACTATCTTCACGACTGACTTATTCTGACTGACTCAAAACGTTGACAATTCAAAAATACTTATTGGATTAATTACCAATAGGTATTTTTAAATTGAAATATTTATATAGTTTTTATTAATTTAAATCACATTTGTATTATGGAAATAATTTTATTTAAAATACCTACCTACTTAATATTTTTGTCGCAATCGGTTCAGTAGTTTTTGCGTGAAAGAGTAACAAACATCCATTCATCCATCCATACTCACAAACTTTCACGTTTATAATATTAGTAGGATAGCTCTTAACGTATAATTACTTAACAGGTTATCACAGACATGATTTGTTTTAGGTATCTCTATGTGTATGTTCGTACTTATTACACTATAACATCAGTAATGACATTGTATCCGATTATACAATGCATCTACTATACAAACAGCATACTTATGATTACCGAATTATACGAATTTTGTATCCAATTATACAATCTGGCAGCCCTGCAATCGAGTGAGGTCTGAGGTGAAAGATTCCTATTAGCAATGTGTAAATAGATATTACGTGTAAGTACTTAGTTAATTAAGTAGTTACTTTGCCAAATCATAATGTCTGTTACTTAAATACCTAACCTGCCTACACAACAAAGTTGACACATACGTTTCGCATGCGTTTCGCTGTTCACTATTAATTGTCCTGACAATATGAAAAAAATATGTAAAACACAATGAGAAAAATTAATTCTAAATTTTTTATAGTATCTTTGAAATTCGAATTAATAATTTACCTACAATAGAAAAAGCAAAAACATAACGCAACAATAGTTTCAATAAAATTTGGCCAACTATCAATAGTCAGTACCTACAAACTCAATAACAGAACCGTATCAACTTCTACGTAGTACAGATAATTGCCACCAGAGGGACGACGACAATATAGAATTTTGTCAAAATAAGAAAACTGGATTTAATAATAATAATAATAATAATATAATAAGCTAATAATTAATAATATATAATATAAGAGCTGCGTTGAATAAGTACCTACGTACTTATTCAATGCAGCAACAAAAACTTGGTGAACAATATAAATGTGTGAAAATAAAGTGTAAGGCCTAAACCCTCCGCAGGGCCACCTAGCGGGCGCTAAAGTGTTATAAATCGCCTGTTATCGCCTCAAAGCAATAACTATTTTATAGCGCTATAAAGACAACGTAACGTTATCTATCACGAGAAAGTCCGAGAGATTTTACTAAAAGATTGAAATAAAAAACAAAACAAAAGGGAATTTGGTCAAAATAAAGCAAGGACTTTCCTTACTCCTTAATCTCCTCATTAAGATTTTCTTATATGGTTTTGTTTTATAAAGAAAAATCTATGGATTAAGAATAACTACTAAAGCGTAGTTTGGAAAAGTAAATGTTGTCGAAAATGACATGATGAGTCATGAGTGTGACATGAACTAAGTATTTGTTTTCTATATAATTAAATGTTAGCATTGAACGTTGGCAATTAACACGTCTATTAAACACCGGCCTTTTGGAGAGATAAAGCCTTCTTCCCTAGGCCTCCACTTGGATAGATCTTAAGTGTGTAATAATCCCGGGTGCGCGCACCACAAACTTCAGCATAGGACTTGTTCCTAAAACAGCCATTTTATGTGCTAAGACCTTTTATTTTCTGTCTATATATCCTAATTCTAACTAATGTTATAAAAACGATATACTTTTTTCTGTATGAAAGGTATTTTCTGTCCTTTTCTGTACACCTGGTAACGTGTATTTAAATCTTTATTAATTCGTTAATTCGATAAGGCGTAACAAACAAATAAACTGACTGGCCTGTTGGTCTAGATGTTAGTGATACTGACTGCTAAGCCAGAGGTCGTGGGTTCGATTCCCACTCAGGACAAATAATTGTGTGATGAGCATGATCATTTGTTCTGAGTCTGGGTGTAATTTATCTATTTATAAGTACGAGTATGTTTATCAGTAGTTTCGTTACCACGGTACAGGCTGGGACTTGGGATCAGACAGCCGTGCGTGACATGTGTGGAGTTATTATTATTATTAAACCCACATTCCCACCCCATATAATATTATAAATAAGAAAGTGAATTTGTTTGTTTCTAACGCTTTCTAGCCTTAACTACTCAAACTCTGCTTGGTCATGCTTATTCGCTATAAATAAATATTGTAGTGTTTGTGAAAAACAAGTGAATTAATAATTGTTCCGTGACAGCCATCAGGGCGAGCTTCACGTTCTATTTACCATGAATAGCGGCTTGTTGCTTTACCCCGCCATAATCGAATTTTGCTCTTTCGAATTGGAAATTGTTTATGTATAACTATGACTGTGGAATAAATAAAATAGGTCACGTCGCTGTTGTAGCGTGACGTAGACGTGTCTGAAATAAATATTTAACTCTCATATATACAGATATTTTATTGAATATTAGTAACACATACACGTCCACCATGATTTAGATAATATTATGGTATAAGCTTAATTAGTTCAATCAAATCAGTTCTACTTTATTAAACGTCAAAACGTAATCCATATATAATATAAAAATGAATTGCTGTTCGTTTCGCTAAAACTCGAGAACGGCTGGACCTATTTGGCTAATTTTGGTCTTAAATTATTAGTGGAAGTCCAGAGAAGGTTTAAAAGGTGAATAAATATGAAAATGCTCGGAATTAAATAAATTGTAGGTGAAACGAAGTTTACCGGTCATCTAGTTTTCTATAAAAATATTAATGTAAAAAATGAGAACGCGAATGAGACGCCATTCCTAACTATTACCAAATCATTGTCTTTTAAAATGGTTGGTATAACAATAAAAAATAATAAAAACTTGAAAACAGCAACGCATTTAGTTTTTCAAAGTCTTATGTCATACTTAACTTCATAAGGCTTGTTAAACTATTTACTTTAACCATAGGAAACTATCATATCGTAAAACTGCATAATGTACAAAATAAATGTCAAATAGGCACAAAGTCTTCGATCGGAATGAGCTGCTAAGAAGATTGACGAGTTTAAAACGTTAGGTCTCACCGCAAGCACAGATACGACGAAGATGATAGTTACTTCCTCAAGAACTTACATTACAGACCCCTTTGGATGGCTCTTATTAAGTGGCATATATACTACTCAAAACAAAATAAAGGTCACTGATTTTTTTTGCTGTATCACGAAAACAGTAAATTTAATAAATTGTTTAACTTAGGGAACTACAAAATTCAAATTCAAATTCAAATTCTTTATTTCCTAATAGGCCTTATAAATAAATTTATATAAGTGGTTGCACAAATGTAAATAATGTTATTATTTACAATTTAGGCTAACAGTTGTTTAAAATACTATTCTTATATTACAATTTTAAACTTTATAATGAAATTAGCCATTTTAAGTGGAAAACATGAACAAAAAATGTGAGCCGTCACGGGACGCCTGGCAGATGTGAAACATCGACATTATTTTGTAAAAGTCGAATCAAAAGAGAGAATCGCACAGTCGATTGCGCATGACGCGTCGCCACACCGTACACACTACTGCATATAGACTGTATATATATACCACCATATAGCGTGGCGACGCGTCGCCACGGCATGCGTCGCCACGCCAGAAATCAGTTTTACGTGCGGCTATAGATGTTTCACATCAAAAGAAAATGAATGTAAAATGATAAGTTCTGTACTTGTCACTTTTTCTCTTTTTGTTAGTAACAAGTATGTCCTCCTTTCTTAACAATGCACTCCTGAAGCCTCGCTTGCATACTCTGGATTGGATTCCATTCCATTCGCATGGAAATTCCTCACGTTTTCCCCTTGTTAATTCTGAGTAACTCTTCGTTTCATAATACAAACAATAAATAATCAATACAAAAATGTACAGAAGCATTTAGAAAACCTATGCGGGTATTCAATGCTCAGTCTACGTCTCAAAATTTACAGTATTCTTAGTTAATTATAATTTTTGTAAGAAGTAAGATCTCAGTTTGTATTTCACATTATGGGGCTTAACATCTTCCACACTGCGTAATTCTGGCTGTAGTACGTTAATAAGTCGAGGAACGAGGTATATGTAAGCCGTCGTTCGTTCGCTGTAGGTATTGTTCGCGGCGCTCGATGTATATAGCTGGTTCTGAGCCACCCGCCCGCGTTTACACAGAATGTTTTATTTTATTCCGAAGGTTTCTTTTAAAAAGTTTTCTTTAAGTAGTGTATATTTGACTTGAGTTTGTACTGGCAAGATTTTACAATAATTGAACAGGCCACTGTCATCATAGTTAAACTACTCTTTGATGTTTGTGGATACAATTAAATAACTTAAAAATTGGTCCTACATATGCTCAACTGGATTTAACTCCAGACTATTAGCTGGTCATGGTAATATCTCAATATGAGACTCTTCCAGTACAGCTTGGGTCGCTCGAGCTGTGTGTGCGCGGGCATTGTTTTGCATCAGAACGAATCCAGGACTCACTCGCTGCGTAAATGGGATCACTTGAGGCCTGATGACGTCCTCGATGTAACGTTCTGCAGTTACGGTAAAACTGATCTCACCATTTTAAATACACCCGTATGGTGAGATCAGTTTTACCGTGTAAACTAATCCCACCGCAAATCATTACGTTAGGACCACTGAAACGGTCAACTTCGTGGATGTAGGATTCCGAAAACCGCTCACCGGGTCTTCTCCATACGCTAATACGCTAATCATTATTAAAAATGTTTACTTTGCACTCGTCTGTAAAATGCATCATGCCTCACTCAGTAATCCCCCAGTTACAATACTGACTGGAGAATTTTAAACGGTTTGCACGTTGAGGCCTGTTCAAAGGAATTCGAACAACTCGTCTTGACGTTTGCTGGTCGTCGTGCAGTCGATTAGGGCTAGTTTGGTCACTTACACGGTTACCCGTTGTCAAACTTAGGTGGTGTTGCAACTTACGGACCGTCACTGTACGATTCCGAAGAGCACTTAACCAGTTAAGTGCTCTTCGGAATCGTACAAGTATAGGAAAAAACTGTCAGTCGTAGGACTGCACGTCAGCAGTGAAAACATATATATACACACACACATCTGTAAATATATATGTATCTGAGCGTGACGGTTACTAGCGTTCAGTGCTTTTTCCTCATACCAAAAGTGCCCAACGTGCCTAAAGAAGTTTTCACTTTTAAAATCTAAAAGTCGTTCATTTGATGTTATATCATAAAAAATAAATGTTCATTTGCGATTACAAATTTATGTTTGTACTCGGAAAATTGACTGTGACGTATGTCGATTATAGGAGAGTATTTTTGGAACGGCAGATTTAAGTTAGTGACTAGGAAAAAACCCACAAAAATCTTCAAGATACCCGAGATGTATGAACTATCTACATACAAGTTTGTAAGGAGCTCTCGGTGCGCTAGTGAGACTCGCACTTGTCTGGTTTTTTTTCAATGATTTTTTCTCATATGCTCTTTTTATTCTAAAAAGGTAAAAGAAGATTGCAGTAATTACGTTAGCGCGTAGTCGGTATGGTGTCTTGAAACATCTGTGGTAGTAAAAGTTATATCTAGATGATGAGCCTTTTTCTCGATTCTTTGTGACAAAATTAGGAGCCCGGTTTTTGTTAATAATATGTAGGCCATTGGCCATTATGAATTCTAAAAGTAATTCGAGCCTGTTGTTAATTACAGTGCTTCCCCACATGATGTGGCGTGCATTGGCATCACACCCCACGATCAGCTCAATCTTTACATACTGCACTTTGTACCCGGCGGAACTAATGGGTATCTACTTACGAGAACGCAAAAAAAAATATTAGTCAAAGATAGAAATATAATGGATGTAAAAGAAAACTTAGCCTTAGGCTGGAACAGTTTATGCATGTGGTGACTGCTATTTTATCAAAGTTGCTATTTAAGTGTATTTTATTATAATTTATCCATCGAATATTCACTCCATTTAAAATTGATTCTATCACGTTAGGGGCTTCCTACGCTTACAATAAAACATTTTTGTAAATATACGGGCTATAACAGCTAAATTATAATTACCCGTTTATTAAATTCACAAAATTTCCGGTGGAGCGAAATATTCACATTCCTAAAAGCTTTATTGCCAAAAAAGGGTCGCTTGTTTACGGAGTCCGAGTAAACCGGGTAACGTCTTCATTTTTAAAACAAAGGGGTAGGGCTGGAGGCGCGTTTATCTCGTGGGACAGGCGAACTCTTCCACTCAAATCAATTAAATGTTGATGATCATGTTTGGCGAGTCGTTGTTTGTAGGGACGTGTGTGCACCTGCGAAGTGTAGTATAACAGTGCTAAATGTAGAACACTTATAAAAGTAACAATCGGTATCGTTACCGTCGTCCAGATATTTTGTTTCCAGGTTTGCTTATTTTAGTCGTTTTCATGCATCACAATGAACCTTCACCACAGCTGCCTTATCAGCCATTCAAATTAAACCATCAGGTATTGCACCTGAAATTTTGACAACAAGAGTCTTATTGTCAAAATAAAAAAAAAATGGATATGTTAACTTTTACTGATTAATGATAGATCTTTTTGTGGACTGCTCATGATTTTTGAGTCAAGAAAACGAATATTTACTAGGTAAAACAATAGTTATAATTGATAGAAGTTTTAGGATGCTTTTATAGAAAGAAAATCAATGACTGAATGAATGAAATATTAAATTTACTTATTTACGTCATAGCAGCCTCCTCCAATGCTTAACAACGCGGGTCACACTTACTAGTATTCTGGTTAACCCCTTCAGCTAAGCTAAATGCTTGTGTTAGGAGTGGTTCACGACGCTAGTGTACTGGGTGAGGTACGAAACCGCAACCACTTGATCGCAAGTCCGACGCCTTAGTCATTACGCTACCACCGCTTAAATTTCGATAATATTTCTTATAAATTTATTAAATTTGCAGAAAAACTTACTAAAGCTTTAAAAAACTTGAAGCATAAATCCTTTGCCTGACTACCTTGAACCCTTCTATTGAACCAAATCACTCGTTTCCTTAATTTTTTGCAGGATCTTTATGAAAGAAACGCTATGAAGAGATAATTAAAATTACGTCTATCATTTTTAATAAGTTACATGTTTAATTGGCTTTGTCTGGGTCCAAAAATGACGTCAGGTGGATTATTTATTCAAACGTTCGATAGCGCTAAAGTTTTAGATCGATGACGTAATAAAAGGTCTTTGGACTCCGCCTTCCATTCTTACTTCATACCTTTATCAAAAGTAATGAATTGGCATCAGTTAAAACTTAAAACTAACAATAAAATTTAAGATAAATTATGAACTATTCGTATAGGAGTTAAATTGCATAATATCCTTACAAATTATAGCCTATGTCTTATTCTGATAGAATAGAATAAAAATAAACTTTACCATACAATACATACCAACAAAAATGTTTTTACAAGGAATACATCAGGTGAATATGTACAACGGGCGACCTTATCACTGAAAGCAATTTCTTGTAGGCTATATGTATATTCATGTAAGTTATGTTACTGTAAAGTTTTATAAAATCCCTTAAATAGTTTTTGCGTGAAAGAGTAACAAACATCGACCCATGCTCATAAACCTTATATATATTTCATATTTATTTTATAAAAATTTACATAACGCCAGTGTTCACCAGAATGATCCTATCATGGCGTAACATCAGATTCATCGCGATAAGCAAACGACCGCGCTTTAAAAACTGCACAGCCATTATTGTACTGAAACGTAAATAAACTCCAAAATGGGTTTATTAAAAGCAAAATTTATCTCTTTCACACGAACCAGAGTTCAACAATAATTAGGATGGGCAGAAATAATGCTTCCCGATTGTTTGTCATTTAGAAGTTTGATTAAGTACCTACTGGGAAGTTTGAATCACTTGTTCCTTAAGTAGGTGGTTTTAACGGATATTTGCTTAGACAAAATTTAATCTTCTATATTTATGTAAATTTTTTGGTTTGCCTTAGAAAATTAGAGATAATTATAATAAAAAAAGAGGCAGTCATGGGACTGCCGACAGAAGTGCAAACTTAAACGATACGACGAACTTAAAACGTCACATTAACAGGTTCGTGACATAAATTAATAAACGAGATACAACTCAATGTTTAAATAAGCGCCCTCTAGTGGATCTATATATGTATTATTAGCGTCTCTCTCTCACTCTCTCTGACTGACTGAGTGACTCTCACTCACTCACTCACTCACTCACTCTCCCCCCTCTCCCTCCCTCCCACTCTCCTACTCTCCCACTATCCCGCCCTAGATGCCCTTCTCCCACTCTCCCCACCCTCCCTCCCTCCCTCCCCTCTCCCACTATCCCACTCTCCCTCCCTACCTCCCAGTGGCGTAGCGTGCCTGTATCAAAATTAGTTGGGGGGCCCAAATGAAGGGTAAAGATTTATCACAAAAGAAACAAAAATGCTTTAAACGGGGGAATCCCGCAATAACCGATGTAGGATATTGCCATCTTTTGGGCGCACGCTTATCCCGGGAAAAAAACCGGACAAGTGCGAGTCTGACTCGCGCACCGAGGGTTTCGTAAGCAAACAAACTTGTATACGTCCATCTCGGGAATCAATTCTCAAAGACTTTTGCCCGTCTTTTTCGAAAGACAAACTTAACTTTGCGGTTGCGATGTACGACAAAGTAAACAATCCAATCGCAAAATATAAGTTTGTAATCACAAAAACTTTTTTTATGTGATATAACAACAAATTAACGACTTTCGGATTTTTTCCTTCACTTGTGCTGTCAGACCTTGCTTCTTACCAAATTTCATGATTCTAGGTAAATGGGAAGTACCCTATTGGTTTTCGACCCAAAACCTATAGAGTACTTCCAGTTGACCTAGAATTGTCAATTTTGGTTAAAAGCAAGGTCTTACAGCACAAGTAAAGGGAAAATGCCGAAAAATAAAAAAAATTACAAGTTCGAAAATCTAAATTTGCCCATATCTTTTTATCGTGTTGACTCAGGACCTTGATGTTTAACTCCTAATAGGGGCTATAGACCTCAGTATCTGGTAGAAATTTCAACTTGCTAGGTCCACCCGTTCCTGAGACAATCGGTGATGACATACGGACAGACGGACAAGAATTAAAGAATAACAAAGGTTCCTTTTTTTACCTTTTGAGGTACGGTACCTTAAAAAGAGATTGCTTTTTTGACTTTTGTCATTTCTGAAGTGAAAACTCTCTATGGCACGAATGACAGTTTTTTTATGTTTTTTTCCCGGGAAGCACGAGATTAAGTGACATTGTGGATAACATTTTACTAAGTTTTGCTTACACACGTTAGGGGTCCCTGTAGCCCGGGGGCCCCGTATCATTGATACGGCTGATACGGCGGTAGCTACGCCCCTGCTACCTCCATCTCTCTTTCACTCCCTCCGTCTCTCTCTCACTCCCTCCCTCTTCTTGTCTCTCTGACGCTGTACATGTAAATATAAGAAACTCACCTCCATCTTAAGAATTTTCGATCTCGTCATAAAAATATTATTTCCCATACATTTTCGATCAGTTTTTAAATATATCACTCGAACACATTTTCCATACATTTTCGTTCAGGGTCCACGTGACCATATTACACTCGGACACATTTTTCATGCATTTTCGATCAGGGTCCACGTGACCCTGAATTCTGACGCGAGTTTAACATTTTTTACCCATCTCAAAAATGCCCGACGCCGCTAAAGAAGTTTTCACTTCAAAAAATGCGTGGTCCATGGCTGGCGTTGTACGTGACACGTGTGTTCTAAAGTAGAAATTAAAGACGGGAATCATTAAATTTAATCTGCGAAAAGTTTCACAAAGGGTGATGGATGATGTCGCTTATCACAATTATTACACACACAAAAAGTGCTGAAATGAGAACTTCAAAGTCAGTTAAAAAGTTACAAATACGTACGAACGGTACGAAATAGTCCAAATAACTGATATACTAAAAACTGATCGCTGACAATTCAGTGCCTCTCCTTTGTATAGAATAAAACATTACTTTTAACATTATTATTTGAATTTTTGTTTTATCTTTGTTTTTAAAGACAACTCCCACATTAGGAATATTCCTGTGTCGAGAGGGGTTTCACAAACATTCAAACAACGGACCCAAACAACACCTAGACTCGGGATAACTATTTGTGGATCACACAAATTTTTGTCCCATGTGGGATTTGACAGTGACCCTTAACACTCGGTGCGGCTAGTGCCGAGGTGACGACTTAAACCATAGCGACATCCGTGCAGTCATTTTAAATCAAATTTCTAGGCTGTTTTCAATTGTGGATTAAAAAGAAAAATCAAATATGTCGTCGCCACATCAAAAAACTCTTATTTATTTTATTAAAATTAGGGACAAACTATAATAGATGATAACACAGTTCACTATTTAATAAGAATAAGTTAATAGACATTATTTTGACTGGTTATACCGGTAACGCAATGGTATTGGTCGATTGATAAATATGAATGAATAGTGGGGTTATAAAAAGGGTAGTTACAAGTTCAGAACTTGGTCTTGAGTGCGAAGAGTGGTACGAACAACTTGCTAGTTACTGTAGTTAGTGATTTTCATATTTTATATCAGTGGTTGTGAGAATGTTTCTTACAAATATCAAGAATATGTACCTATTAACAATTTAATCATTCTGGATTCATTTCTGTCCATATTAAATTACAAATTGCTCACAGTAATCAAACGCGGCAATAAAGCTGAGCGTTATAATTGAAGTGAGTGATGACGAATACGCGACAAGAAGGGCGATATTACGTTGGGCCAGTAGGCGCGGCGGCGGCCGAAACCGTACGAATTTAGCACGTTCAAACGACTGACAAATTTGGGGCAATTCATCGTCAAAATTACTCAATAACTTTTACATCTCTCGTTCTCCACAACGGACGTATCGGCGTAAAAGCCTGACCCTTCTAGTATATTAAATGACAAATAATCATTTTAACATTTATTTTTGTGCCGGTCACTCGCATATACACATAAAAAACGAATAGAATAAATTGTACAAATATCAACTGTAGACCTAGCTTTTCATAGCTTTTTATCTAAATGAATATTTCTACAGTATCACAGTGTGTGTATTTATTTCGTAACAGGTTTGTACAAAGAAACAAAAGATACACGTTACCCTGAACCCTGTGAAGTCGTAATCTCTAGAATAAATCACACTTCAGTTCAATAGATCGCGTGAGCTCTAATTGCACATTAAGTTCTCACCTTTCATCATTTAGGTACTATTTTTAACCGACGAAAAAAAAGGAGGTTCTCAATTCGACAGTATATATACTTTTTTTTTTTGTTTGTTTTGCGGGACGATGTATACATAAGATTGTATGTAATTAAACGGTTCTTATGATTTATTGTTCAAAGTAATTTCCGTCATCAATTTTATCAAAATAAGCAATTTTCGGTGGTTATAAATTTAATAGTTCTTAACGAAATAAAATAAATAAATAAAAAGACTCGTGAGACCAAGCGATTCGGTTTACATACTAGTGTCATTTTTTCGTCTTTATTTCGACCGTTTATTTGTAAAATGTACAAACACACTAAATAAATAATGTCAATATCCTTTATGAACAAACTTTCCATCTTATTTCCCTAGTCATTTCTACACCAATACATTCATGTGCTCATAGACATCTCATGCTAGCGACTAGCGACGACGAGAGAAAAAACCAAAATAACAGCGATTGGACATTTTCTGTGTTTTGCCCCCTTTTTATTCAGTTTAGTTGCAAAAAGCGTGCCGGGGGCTATCGGAGAAAATTATAGGCTCTTATTGTGAGAGTTTTGATGACGCAGACATGATCCATTTTATTTACGTAATTCATGCAGATATTGAAAAAAGTTACAGTAAATATCGAGGGATGTTCAGATGACGGGCGTTAAGCGCACGTTTTGTTAACGGGCGTCAGCAAGAGCACGCATTTTATTCAACTCGCTAACGCGCGTTTAGACACACGCGACACTCCATTTCATACATTTCACGCAGTTTATTTTTGTAAATAATAAAAATATAACATATAAAAAATGAACCAGAATTGTTAGAGAAATAAAAATGTTTTAATTTTCAATACAGAACTCGAATTGAGCTGCGACAACGCGAGTTCTACGCCCGAGAAGCGCTCGCCATGTGAACACTATACAAAAATCCAACGCGCGTTCGACGCGCGGCCAATGCCCGTCATCTGAACATAGTCTTGGAAATAAAAGAGATTTCAGGTCATAAGTGAGTATAAATTGTAAGCAGGCTTATTACACCTGATTACATACAATTCATTTTTATTATTCTACTATTTAAGTAGTGCGCACTGAGAAACATAAAAGGAAATTTCGTAGGATAGGATAGACCATAATGTACCACCATATGACCAACATGTACACGTAGTTGCACGCCTGGTATAACTTTTGGTGTTTAGTCGAAAAGACTCCACTTTATAACCTACCCAATTGTGCTCAGGACAAGATATCATCTGTTGTGGTTTAAATACTACACAAAACCTTACTTTGTATCTATAAAGAGTATTTTAACGTAGTCCATATCTTATAATTTGTAGAACAGTCATAGGAGTTTATCCTGGCAGCATCACTACATATTATAAAACAAAATCCCCCGCCGCGTCTGTCTGTCTGTTCGCAATAAACTATCGAACGGATTTTCATACAGTTTTCATCAATAGACGGAGTGATTCATGAGCAAGGTTTAGGTGTATAATTCATTAAGGTTTTGTGTAAAATGGCTGAAATATGACGATGATTATTGAAGATGTCGGAAAAAATCAATATATGCTTTGCTACCCGTGCGAAGCCGGGGTGGGTTGCTAGTTATGGTTATTAATAATAGCATTGTTGACGACCCATTAAGGAGTTCTTTTTTTGGTGTTATTATCTTTTATTTTTATACAAGCATATCACAGTTGCGGTGGCGAAGCGTAATGTAACCTACCCGCTGCACCAGGTATGTCAAAGTGTGTTGCCAAATTTATCCTAACAAGCAAGTCCGGCGGCCTTATTGATGAGTAGAAGAAAATCAGTACTACGGTAGTAGTGCCTTGTAAGCGCAATTACCGGTAGATTTTAGACAACACTCCAGTTGAGCGGTTGCCAACTTTCATAACCTGTATCATATTATTTATATGTTCTTTTAGCCCAATCTATCAGAATTTCTTAAATTTATTCATACTTATCGGTACATAATACTATATATACATAATAGTGTTTACTCTCTAATTTTGACTTACCTTCTGTCAAGGTTAATGGAGTATCAAATCAAATTATATATTTTAGGTATGGTTCCCAACATCTCTTTAGTACATTCAACGCTATGAAACATGAATACGATAGCAGCTAAACGAGCGCTACCGTATTCAGTAAAAGTATCATAATGTTTACTTTTATTACGCTGTTTATTACTTATTTTTATGATGAAACCCAACCTCGGCTGAACTTAAATATTTAGTCGTTTAAATTGAGGAAAATTTTCAGAGAACAATAAATGGTGTGTACAATATTCCATCGATAAAACATATTCTAGACACAATACGCGTCGTCGTGAGAAAAGAGTTCATGTACCTACATGGATATGAATATAAAAAGAAACTACAACGGATTAAAATACAAAAGTATTTTGTTGTAAATATAAGATAATGCTAGAAAGCACTAGGGTTGTCTTCTTGGGTTAGATGCTACGGATTGTGCCCCAATTATTTTAATAGTGCCAATAAATACTCACAATGGTCGAGTGGTTACCACAATCGGTGAAATATATCCGTCTGTTGAGTCGGGAGGTGTGAATCTTCATCAACTTAGCTGTGAATAAAAATCTGAATAGATACTTTGGTCTAAATAAACAAGTTGTTTGAACACCTTACCATGGGTAGTCTGTTTACTGAGAAAAGTTATAGACGAGATAATATTAGATACGTTGTATTCCCAACATTAATCTAGTTACTACACTGTAGGTACACAAAGCCAGATGTATAATTCAAATTTATCGCGAGTGATACCGCAGGGCACAGCTGGTGATGCAGGGTGAATTTTAATGCTTGTAAATTCTTCGAACCGCGTTATCTGGTGCTGATTTGGAAATTCCCTGAGCAATTTTTATTCAGGTTGGTTTTCTTTTAGATCTGAGAAGAAACCTGTTATCATTTTTGGCGATTCCTGTTCGTGTTTTGTAGTATTACCACAGGATAATAATCGTGTTATTTTCAAAAATGAATATTGTAGGTTACAGGTGCGTTCTTAATTACGGTATAGTTAATACTTCACACATAACTTGACACATCTCACACACGGCCGTCTGATCCCAGACTAGGCAGAACCTGTACTGTGGTAACCAAACTGCTAATAAACACACTTATATATTTCTAAATACATATTATAGATAAATTACACCCATACACAGAACAAATGAATGATCATTTGTTCTTTGTATGGGTCAGGACCATTGTGATCAGGACAAATTATTGTGTGATGAGCATGAGCTCATCACACAATACTTTGTCCTGGGTGGGAGTCGAACTTACGACTTCTGGCTCAGCAGTCAGGATTACTAGCCACCAGACCAACAGGCCAGTCTAAGTAGTAAGTAAGTTATAACATGCATTGTGACTACTGAGAGTTTAAAGGAAGTGGAAGTAACACTAACGTATCTTAAGTGTTTCTCTTTATAAAATTTATTCGTCTGTGTGGTGTGGTTTAACAGTAAACAGTAATAGTGGGAGAGCCATGCTTCGGTACGTATGGGCCGGCTCGACCGGAGTAATACCACGGCCTCACAGAAAACCGGCAGTGAAGCAATGCTTGCATTGCTTTTCGCCCAGTGAGTGAGGTTATCGGAGGCCTTTACCCTTCCTTCTTCGTCCCTTATTCCCCTATTGTCAGCTTAAAGGCCGGAAACACACTTGTGACTTTTGAGTTGCAGGTGCTCATGGGCGGCGGTAGTCATTTACCATCAGGTGACCCGTCTGCTCGTTTGCCCCCTATACCATAAAAAAAAAAAATTGTTATACATCGCAGTAGTAAATATATATTTTTATCGTTTAATGGAATAGGTGTTTGTCTTCTAACAGATGTCTAAGATGGTACACGCCAATCCAAGAGAAACCTATTCTCTCTACTCTTGAACGTATTATACATTGTTTCCAACTATATGTATACACTAGCTGACCCGCGCAACTTCGGCCGCGTTGTAAATTTTCCTCGTTTTTTCAATATTTTTCATTGATGCCACTCTTATTCGTGGTAGCGTGATGTCATATAGCCTATAACCTTCCTCAATAAATGGGCTATCCAATACTAAAATAATTTTTAAATTCAGACCAGTAGTTCCTGAGATTAGCCCGTTCAAGCAAACAAACAAACAAACTTTTCAGCTTTATGTATTAGTATAGAAGTATAGATATACTTGTACGTGTGCCTTTGTGTATATAACACTCTTGATGACTTAATATCACATTATAACATTTATATTACATACTAGCTTTCGTCTATGCCTTCGCTCGCTGTAATGTGGCCATTGTCAATCAATTCAAGTGTCCCTTGGGAACAATATTTTTTGTCTGGATGAAAGTTACACTTTGTAAAATTTACGGGAACCGTACATTTTCCAGTATAAAAAGTAGCCAATGTGTTATTCCAAACTATAATCTATCTCTATGCCAAATTTCATCCAGCTCCGTTCCGTAACAAACATCCATTCATCTATCCATCCATCCATCCTCACAAACTTTCGCCATTGTTATATTAGTAGGTAAGATTAGTTAGTATGAAGTACAATAAGCGCCAAGAATGAACACGGGCAGTTTGGTAACAAGGAGTCTAATGTGATTACAAGGGCTTACGAACATTTGCTAGTTACTCTACCGTTTAAGGAACATGTTTGAAACTACACATAATAAGCCAGTACTTAGCGGTGGTAACGTACACCCTAAGTACGGTGGGGTTTTGTTCCTAATAAGAGCATAGAGTATGTTTTGAATTGTTTGAAGTTGTGTCTATATCTGGTACTTGCGGTTTAAGACCTATTACTTAGTCTTAGTTTTTAATTATGGAATTCTTTGAAATAAGACCTGTGAATATCAGAGTCAGAATCAAAGTCAGAATCGGCTTTCAAACAAATAGCAATTAGAATTAATATGTGTTTGGTAGTATTTTAGCGTTCTGTTTAATAGATTTTATTAGTTCAGTAAGGCGGTCTAATTTCGACAACAATTGAAAGAAATTATTGCAAGATCAAGGTCTTCAGACGTGGCTTAACCTTTGTATCAAGATTGTATCTAATATTTATTTTAAATCATAACTCTAAAATTTTATAGTATTTAGTTATAGTAATTTCAATTCTAAAAATAATAATAAAGCAATCGCTCAACATTAAAACGATAGCATCAAGATTATTGTATATTTACAAAGTTTTCGGAAATCACGGATAATTTCATAGTACAAGCAGGCCTATGTCACTCGATGTACTTGCGCGCTCTAAATATCTACCGGCCGCTTCACACTGGGACCCGTTCTTACAACGTAATGCTCAATACTCGATTTTCAAAATGAGGGTATTTCAAAAAATAAACTATGTAAGGGTAGACTTAAGAATGTATCACATCATATGTTCAAATACTGAATCAGTAAATTATATCTGCTGTCCAGTGCATCAGCTCAAAGTTTACTATAAACGCAAAGCATTAGTTATCCGATAACGTACGTGAGTTTGTAGTCAATTTTACAACATTTATTTCTACCAGTAATCGTCATATTTAATTGAAGTGCATCATGGCTGCAACTAGGCAAGGTATGGTTATTCTAATATTTTTTTTATGAACCTTAACGTTTAGTGCTTTCGGATTAATGACTAAATATATTTCATAGAATGATTTTTTATGTACTGATTCAAACATTGTAGATTTTTTCGTTTTTGCGCAAAGTTCTATTTTTGAAATGTTTTTCATGATATCTACGAGGTGTTGATTAGTAATGAACTGAAGAGATTAGCAATAGAACTTTGCGCATTTTCAAGATAATTTTCGTGCGCACTAATTTTTGTTAGGCGTTATGATGTTACTATAAAATCAAAATATTTAATCCCTAATATAGAATTTTAATAAATTAAACATGTTTTGAAGAAAATAGTTAGAAATCATGTGTGTCACGCCTAATTTTGATATTATTTTGTTATAGATACCTTTATTTCATTATATTTCAGGCGAAAGTTCACCATCATACTTTACCTTGAATAATGCAAACTTATGTGAGATTATATTCAAAAGTAGCTTTAAATCTGTGGAGAAGTTCATGGACCTAGAAACATATCTCAGACATCATACCAACTGTCCGGATTAAAAAAAAGTGAACTAAAATTAGCATTGCGGAATTTTAAGAAATCTTTTACATTTAAGTGGGATAAATGTGGTAGACACAAAAACAGGTTTTTTGAATCTGAAAAGACTTGGTTAGATAATGTTTCCCAGTTCAAACTGTATCAGAAGCCTGCAGGAGGACGGCCAACGAAATCTTTTGATGAATACAGTGACCAGTCAAAACGCAGGAAAACTGCAGAACTTCGTCATAGCCATTCTACTGAAGAGTTAACATACGCAGCACAAATGACCTTGCGAGCTAGTGGAAAACGCAAGGAAGCCAAAAAAGTTCAAGAACTTGTTTGTTCAAATACATCTTCCGAAAGAACTGTATCTGAATGTCACAAGTTAACTATCGAACAAGCACTATCTTTAATGATGGAGGCACAGTTAAGCAGGAGGCAATATAATATCATACGAAATTACGCCAAGAATGTATTTCCGTCCTATAAAAATGTTCGTACTGCGAAAAAACAATGCCTGACAGAATAAGAACCACTGAAGTTGAAAGTGAGGTTCCACTGCAATCTCTATTGGACCACACAGCTAATCGCTTAATCCTTATGCAAAAAGAAGCTATAACCAGCACCAGCATTAATAAGATTTATTTACACTCTAAGTGGGGCTTTGATGGCAGCTCTAGCCACACGCAGTACATGCAAAAATTCACATCAGAGACTAGTGATGATAAATTTATATTTCTATCATCATTAGTTCCGCTTCGACTGATAGCTGACAATGAAAATGGAAAAACGATCGTGTTATGGCAAAATCCACGGCCCTCTTCTCCACATTTTTGCCGGCCCATCAAATTACAATATGAGAAGGAATCCGTTGAGCTTACAAAAAAAGAAAAGCGCAATATAGATGATCAGATCAATAGTTTGATAGATACAAAAGTTATAGTAGATGAAAAAGAATACAGCATCACACATACACCTCTTTTTACTATGATTGATGGCAAAATATGTAATTCGCTAACTGAAACTAAGTCTACATTACGTTGCTATTTATGTGATGCTACGTCAAAAGATTTTAATAACTTAGCAGCTATTTTGAAGAAACCGTTAAAAAGCGAATACTTGTCATTTGGAATCTCGGTACTTCATGCCTGGATACGATTCTTTGAATGTTTGTTGCACTTGGCCTATAAATTACCGACACAATCTTGGCGTATTAATAAAGAAACCGAAAGCGTAGTGGAGGAAAATAAAAAATGAATACAAGTCGAATTTAGAAAACACATGTCATTAATTGTCGATAAGCCCAAACCAGGTTATGGGAACACCAATGACGGAAATGTGGCTCGCAACTTTTTTCAAAATAGTCGGCTATCTGCATCAATTACTGGTATTGATCAGACATTAATTCATAAGCTTTATATAATATTACAAACAATATCAAGTGGTTTTAAAATCGATACCAACAAGTTCAAATCATTTTGTCTAAACACCGCGGAATTATATGTCACTCTTTATCCTTGGTACCCAATGACTACGACATTGCATAAAATATTAATCCACGGTGATGTAATTATATCAAATTGTTTACTACCAATTGGGCAGTTAAGTGAAGAAGCGCAGGAATCACGAAACAAGGATTTTAAAATATATAGAGAGCGTTTCTCATGAAAAACCTCAAGACAGAGTAACTTAGAAGATATATTTCATCGTCTACTTATTTCGTCTGACCCTGTCATAACAAATTTAAGACCTTCACAAGTAGCTAAAAGAAGACCGTTCGATCCTGAAGTTACAGATATGCTTTTAGAAGAAATAGTAACCTTTTCAAATGAATCTGATGCTTCGGATGACGAAATATAAGGTTGTATTTATATTTTATATTATTTATATTTATATCATCAATTTTTCATTTCTGACTGGTATTTCAATTAAAATAAACATTTTATAGCACTTTCTTTATGTTTGGACTTTTGAGCATTACTTTATATGAACGGGCCCCAGTGTGCGCTTGTCCGCCAGCGGACCTTATACGCAGTCACGCGTAGCGGGTTGTCGATAGCCGTACAAAAAAGTAATACGAGATCGTATTAATATATTCTGTAATTACTGTAAAATTCATAGTGAAAATAATAATTGACATGTTTGTTTGTGTGCAGTATATGAATGTAGGTAAAGTAAGAAAAAAAAAGACCGACAGCACTTTTTGAAAATTTGAAAAATTATCCTTTTAACCGTTTCAAATTATTCATCAAAACTTTTTGTAAGATTCAGAATATTTTCCACCATACAGTTTAATAATCAAAATCAGTTTAAACAAAACTAAAACACAATATGTAGGATTTTCGTATGCAAAACATTTGAAATGAAAACTATCGATACCTAACGTACTAATAAGCGTAAAGTACTTACTGAATTTACATAGCATTAAGATAACCCTACACACACTTACGGGCTACGAACATTTAAACGGACTTTAAAAAAAGGAGAAGGTGCCAAGGTCGAAAGGCAATAAGTAATACTTAGGAAAATAAACAGCTTAATTAAGAACGGAATATAATTCAAATGAAATATCTGAATATTTTACAATATCTATTAAGTATCTATTTAGCTTGGCACCGACTTCAAACAGACCAGTAGGTACCTGACGCCTTTATAATGTTACCTATTATTTAAAAGTGTCACATGTTTGTAGTATTTTCAATTAAGTTTGATATCGATTATTATTTTTCACTTTTCAGTGCCCTTTCTTAGTGCATTTTGAAGTCAGTTTAACTTTTTTACAAAGTGTTCATTGTATGCAGCGGTCGGCATCCGGAAAGAGGAGTCAATTAAAACGGTAGGTATCAATATTTTTGTAGGGAGTGATTTATCTGTTACGTAGTAACTACTCAGTAACCTGTGGTACAAGTGCATTGTATAAATATACTCGTTCTTGGCTTTACCATGTCATGCAATGACGCAAATAGACTGTTCGATATCATTAATATCGTACAATGTTCAGTTAAGTGCAATAACTTATTTGAATAATTACATTCACAGTTGATTGCAGACAAAACTAAGCAAATAAAGGGGTGAAAATGGAGATGAGTATTTTAATTATTCATATGTTACAGATGTGGGGGAGTTAGCTAAATTTTGTGATTGCTAGGGCCTTGCGGTTGAACGCTTAATATGTAGCCTGACTACCACGTGCCAATATTGCTACCATCTTGAGAGCCACAGTGTAGCCATAACAGTTATATAATATTGTTAAATATCCCTCTGCAGTACGACTATTGACAATGTAGACCACGGGTGTTAATAGCGCTAGCGCTAAGCGCTATTAACACCCGTGGTTGAAGTAAATCTATGCCGCCTTTGATTTCCTATCGTTTGATCGACAATTACCCAGTGGAGCGAACGTGTTTCTTTACAGTCTACACTGTGAATAAAATTTCCTTCCTTTAAAGGAATTCGATTATAATCTCACCGGTATCCTCGAAGGCGTAGAGGCGAGGCGAGTGTATGTATATTTTGCCGACTATAATGTAGTCCTACTTACGTAATAGGGGGTAAGCCTATTGCCATTATCCGCCCACTTTGGGAATTAAATGGGAAAATGTGGAGTAAATTGAAAAGGAAAGGTAGGTAAAAGGGAAAGGCAATGGTTTAAGATTTAGATTTTATTTTACTCATAATTTCTATAAATCTATAATTTTTTGTTGTTGTTATTTTTATTTTTGTTGTTAAAAAGACAACTCCCGCATTAGGAATGACTCCAGTGTCACGGGGGACTTCACAAACATACAAACTCACGACCTATGGCGTAGCAGTCAGTCACTAACCACTAGGCCAACAGGCCAGTCATAATTAAATTCCGTTTTAAAAAATTACCTTACGTTATAACAAAGTACAAACATACACTCACTCCTGTATCCCTGAAAGGTATAATATATAAGGTAAGTAAATGTAGGCAGAGCCGTTTTAAACACCTACCTTTTCAACTATAATTCACATTCGATTGCGGTGAAATATGAAAAAGCATTAGCATCATTAAGTTAATTTGTATGGCTTCCTCTCTTCCTAAAGAAATCATTATGAAAGGACTTATTAGAATTGTACCCGTAATGGAGTGAAAATGGCTAAAATGTGCTGTAATGAGCGACGTTGCGAAGAAGTCTGTTGATTTAATAATACGATAATGATTCTTTAAATATAATTATGTCGTATTTTGAACACAGTTCATTATGGGGCTTAAAAAGGGTAGATATAATGAGGTTGCTCTGTTGTCACCGTATTAAAGAACATTTTCATTAAGAGTACAAAACATTTAATTAAGGGTGTGCTAGACGGCAGAGTCTAGCTAGACACTAGGAGTGGCTAACATGCACACAGTTGGACGCAGATAAAATAGAAATTAATTTTGGTGAAGTATGTAATGATCCTCATGTAGCAGCAGGGGCAGTGATAAGACTTATCAAATCAGTGGTTGACAGAAATTCAAATACAGTTAAGGTTTCCAACCGTAAAAAATCATGGAAAACGTTTAGTTTGTTGCGCTGTATTTGACACAGAGACGAGAAGAGAGAGAAGAGATAGAAAAAATAAACAGCCGCGTAATAACGAACTTTTAAAAACTGCCTTCGTAAGGTATAGAAATATTTGTAACAAGTTGCTAAAACAAATAATAAAAAATTGTTAAGCTGGAAACGCTACCAAGCAAATATGGGCTTCAATAAATTCATTAACTAATAGGTCGAAAAATAATGAAAGCTCAATTAATTTACTTTCGCTTTATACGACTCCCAAACAATCAGTATTTTTGGTAAATGACTATTTCGCGGAAATTGGTAAAAACCTTGCTCGAAGAATACCACGTCGGGCAATTGTGCCTGAACAAAATCAAAATCAACCATTCATTAAGAAAAGTCAATCGGATGGGTGATAATGGCATATCCACCTGTCTTCTAAAAAATGCCGTTGCAGTCGCATTCACTACATATAAATTCCCTGAAGCATAATAATAATTTATAGATCCATAGCACTATTGCCTGTCCTGTGCAAAGTATTGGAACGTATTGTGAACAGTAGACTTATTAATTACCTAGAATCTACTTAATCTACTTTCTTGTGTTTTCGTTATTTTGTACATGTATTTATAACTACTAGACAAATTGATATCACGCTTAATTCTTTAATATAGTTATAAAATGTAACGACTAGCGGCACCTTAATGCTAAACTCAGAAGGTACATTAGAGAGGCGGTTGCCTAGCAGCATAATAATGGATGAATACGAGTATCTAGCGTACGTAAAATACGTACCTATATAGATTTATGCCTTTTATTATGTTATTGTACTTTTATGATATAGGTAAATTTTGGCTTTCCTCTAGGAGTGGTGTATTCATTAAAGGATTTTGATTGCTGATGTCATTTGTATCAGTCATTGTAATTAAGAGAACGTTGTAAAAAAGTGCCGTTTATTGTCAGCTTATTTTCTCAATGGCAATAAGAAGGCGTTATTTGTGAAGACGACAGAGATCGATGAGGGAGGAAGTGGTTGGCTAGCTGGATAGAATTTGCAACGCGTAAATTATACTACTGCTGTTGCAGAAAGGCTGCAAACATAACTCTAAAATCCGCTTTTTTAAGTATCGATGTCTTCGATATTAGACAATACGGGGAGTTGCGTCAGTTTTTCACGTAACCGCGTCACCAACGACACAACAGCACACCACAGGCTTAGGACGGTGATCCGTCTGAGGCAGAAACCCAACACTATGCCAGTAGGTGCACGGTGAATATGAAGTATATTGCCCTGTCCATCAGCTCAAAATAGAAAAGAAATGTGGAATTGTGTGGAATTCAATAGTCGCATCAGTTACTTGCCATAGTGTTGCTTTGATTATGTCCTTACCACAGTTTAAGTACCGACTTTTTTATGATTTTGTATGTCTATTGGCCTGTTGGTCTAGTGGTTAGTGACCCTGACTGCTGAGCCAGAGGTCGTGGGTTCGATTCCCACCCAGGACAAAGAATTGTGTGATGAGCATGATCATTTGTTCTGTGTCTGGGTGTAATTTATCTATAATATGATTTTAGAAATATATAAGTATGTTTATCAGCAGTCTGGTTACCATAGTACAGGCTCTGCCTAGTTTGGGATCAACTGCCGTGTGAGATGTGTGAATTTATTATTATTATAGTGTAATAACATCATCATATTCCTACCCTTCTTCGTCTTTATTTGGGGTCAGTGCAATAAGTTTTCTTCCATTCCATTCTACTCATCTAACATTCGTCATTCCACTGTTTACTGCCTCTCTAGCCATATCCTCCTTCACACAGTTCATCCATCTTTTATTTAAAAGTCCGATACTCTTGTACCCGTCAACTTCCATAACAAAACCCTCTTTACCAAATCTCGCTCATTCTTCCGCATCAAATGTTCATACCACGATAATCTATTGTTCTATATTATTTTATAAAATGCGTATATTAATCTATGTATATTAATCTATGTATATTTGTAGTCTGTGGCACTGTGTGACGTTGGTAGTAATTGCGTTAGTTGTCGGAGTCGACCGTCGCGGCAGTAGGTCGCTCGCCTGATTAAACTGCTCGAGCCTTGATTACGACTCAATTACTGTTTAAATACACCATTCAAATGTTCTCAATTGCGTTAATACATGTACTGGTATATATAATTGCTGTTCTCGTCTAAGAATAATTAATCATTTTATTTTGTGCGACAAGTAAACTTAGTCGCACGTTGTTTTTTTGTTGTCCCAAATACCTATAATAAAAGTATGAAGTAAATTCTCATAACTCAGTATTAACAATATTTCTTTATACGGAGAACTAATAAAATAGGTTGTGAAGCTTCAAGCTTTTGGAATATCATAAATTATATTATTGACGTCAACAAGCCTATTTACTTCAGCACATTTTCCACTCCACCCAGTTTATATCAAAAAGCTGCTTATGGCTCGTAGTGCGATTTACTTATTAAATGGAAAATTGTTAACACGCTACGCCGCTACGTAAATGTATAGACGAGCTACGAGTGATTATCGTAGGAGTGAACTTAAGTATGAACAATATGAAGTATTTTTGTCGATCTTTTAAATTAAAATTAAAAAAATGTACGTTAGTGTTTCTATATTGTACCGTGTTCAATGATGTCGGATAGCGGCAGGCGCGTGTATCATGCGATCGATTTTTATCGAGGATCAAGAAGCAGTAGATTATAAAAAAATATGTGTACTATAAATGTTTAGGTTAAAGATAAATTAAGCTTATTTTTATGGCTTGTTGTTATCAAAGTCTCACCTCTCACCTCTTGGTGTCACTTTCCATACTTTATGTAGTACTCTCTCCGCATTATCAATACTCATCCATCCCCATCACCCTGTTTCTGTACTTAAAAGATAAATAAGACAATTTTATCTTAACTTCAAATAATTGGTTCCTTTAGCAAATATGAAGTGCCAATATAAAGTGGGTGTACTGTTCGCTAAGATCCTGCCGAAGCAGACGGCACGTGTAGTATATTTAAAGGCGAGTAGAGGAGCTCGAGCTCGCTTCTAAATAAGCAAATCCCGGGGGAGGACGATATCGCATTGCGGTTCTATGTTGTCATAGTCACTGAGAGAACACATGGGAGCCTTCTGTGAGTTCTTTGTAAAATTGCCATATCTAAATGAAGTACTTATTTTGTCACAAAAAATTGAAAAGCTTAATTTTTATTTAGCTAATAACAATCATTATTTAATTGATTATAATTTTTGTATTGGTATCACACTTGATTTGTATTAATTAGTTATTTAAAAACCCTGAAGCCGCCGTATAATTATTATATAGTTACTTCATGTGTAATTAAGTGTCAGTTATAGAGAAAATAAAGTTATCTTAAACCTTCAAAATGTACATTAACTGAATCATCGTACGCAAATGTACCCAGACGACCACGGCATTGCCATACATAATTGTAATGTACATAATGGTTCTTAAAATAAATTAAATCATGCCAGTGGTGTGTTAAGGAATATTTTTACTCCATTTTGACTTAAAAAAAAGAACTGAAATTAATAAATATACGAAATCAGCCGTGTGTCTAAAAAAGTAATGTGAAAAATTCCAAGATTTGGTTTTCTAGTTAAGTTAATCTTATC
This sequence comes from Euplagia quadripunctaria, assembly GCA_963859945.1. NCBI lineage: Eukaryota > Metazoa > Arthropoda > Insecta > Lepidoptera > Erebidae > Euplagia > Euplagia quadripunctaria. The sequence goes on from OY982580.1 coordinate 10,245,116, forward strand.
CCAAATGTTGTGTTGACGTAAGTTTAAGTTTCGTGTGTACTACTGTCAGTAATAGTAGGCACAAATTTACTTTTAAAACAATTTTATTGGAATTTAGGTGTAAAATACTGTTAGATGAAAAGTTAGACAAGAATACAGAATATTCGTTGTCAACAAAATAAAGGAATGAAACAACACCCAGTAACAAAACAAAATGAAAAAGAAATAAAAATCTTTTTGTTTGCCAGCTAACGGCATTTGATGTTAAGTACCCAACAACAAAAAAGTTAACAGGACAGTAAATAAACTCATTAATTATTCTGGAACAATAAACAATTTGTAGAGAATATAATAACATCAAGAATAGTAAGTCTATAGTAGCCTTGACACATTTCACTTAAAAATTTTCACCAAATAATGTACATATAATACGCCTATACTAACTGTCTCTGTGGTTAAGAACTTTGAATCCACTACATAAAGTACAAAATATCTTGAAATCTAATCATCAGATAAAATGTTAGTGGTAGTCGAGATACACCATATATTATTTTTGAAGTTAAAACTTCTTTACAGTCATGCACTCAACTCGCGTGACCGTCACGTTCAGGTGACAGACAGACAGTTATGTGTTCAATTCTGCCGTGCAGTCCTAGGACAGACAGTTTTGTTTATTTATGTACATTATATTTGGTACATAATGATTTTTTACGTTTTTGTTATTTAACTTGTATAATTATAAAACACTTGACATTGGTGGAATTCCTGCGCTGATTCTTCGCGCGGGATAGAGTCCATAAAAAAATAATATATTTATCGTAAATAAAAACACATAAATATGGATATTATATACGAAACTTTATACAAAGTTGGCGTTTACTCATGCATACATACTCGTACCTACGAGTACAATTTAGGATGGTAATTGGCGTCGAGCGTGTTTTTCAGAGTATGTTTGATCATTGTGTAAATCTCCCCGAAAACCTACGCGAATCGGTAAACGGAAGCTAGGACGGTAAACGGATCGACGACCTGAGGACGGTAGCTGGGAGGGACTGGATGCGGAAGGCGAAGGACCGGGTGCTATGGCGCACATTGGAAGAGGCCTATGTCCAGCCGTGGACTAGAATAGGCTAATTGATGATTTATATATTCTTACATCCGATAAAGTGGAAATATTATTTGATCACCTGTATCAGTATCTCATTACTGTTTTCTCTGAAGCTACTAGAAGAAGAAAAGAGACTTGGTATGGTATATGAATTTGGAAATTGAAAATATCCCCCGTAGACCAGAATTATGGATTAAAAAAACAGGATAAACTTCCTTATACTAAACCTAAATAAAATGATTATATATGCATAAATATACATATTTACCACATTTCACGTGAACACTCTTAATAGCTTTAATAATTTGGTCCATTCGAAATATTTATAAAAACACTTCATGAAACCTCCTCACTTTTTTTTCACTGAAATAAAATGGTCAAGCTGAATGATTTTGTTTTCTTTTAAGCTAATAATGGAAACGATCTCATTTGAAGCGGATAACATAAAACACCAACAATTTTAGGAAAAAGCGACTGAGACATCATTTCAGTCGTTGAGTTCGTTGAGTGATTATGGTTTTTACCCTATTTGAATTAAAATAGAACTTTATCAGCGAACAAGCTCGATTTAATAATTTAATACCTAAACCTAATTATTTTTGACACTTTCGATTGATGTAATATTTTTCGCCATCGCCATAGAATAATTTATACTTCTCACTAATTATGTAGGTACTACATCTCCCAAAGGAATAGGTAGATTATAAACAGGATATTTGATTACTCTACTTAAGTGTGTCCATTCACGATGACGATGACGCAAACATACTGGTTTTCCTTTCTAGCACGGGTTGTGGCTGTTAAGTCTTAGTTCGTTGCTGTAGAGGAAGCTGGTCTAATTCACTGTCAACTACGATTAATGGCGATCAGGAAGAGTCAAACTAATATGAATATGATTACTAAAAGACTAATATATGACAGTTATAATCATTTAACAAGAAGCTTTTGGAAGGGACTCTGCTCGTGTCAATGTCGATTATTGTGAAAATTACAATTCTGAGTCTCTATGATTTCACTTGAGGAATAGTCTTGATGAGACTTTCTAAATATATCTAAAATATATATTATATATATGTATGATAATAATAACTTGAAGAGTCTCAAGTTATTATGTATCTATCTATAAATTTAAAAATTTAGTGTTATTTGCGATGAACTCTTAAACTAATGAACCGATTTTAATGAAATTTTGCACACAATTTTTTTTGTATGCAGTTATAGTCACAATATTTTTTATTGCAAAATTACTTTAGTCACAGCAACGCGCGGCTGTGTAGCTAGTTATTATATATATATGTATGTAGAGGTACATAAGTGCATGTGCAAATGCGTGTCCGTAAACTCACAAATCATGTTGTCCTATATATGTTCACCTGTGGTATAACATTTCATCCTACTAATATTATAAACGTAAAAGTTTGTGAGGATGTATGGATGTATGTATGGATGTTTGTTACTATTTCACACCAAAACTACTGAACCGATTGCGATGAAACTTGGTATGTAGATAGCTGGAGACCTGGATTACCATATAGGCTACTTTTTATCCCGATATTCCCACGGGATCAGGACTTACGCGGGTGAAAACGCGGGGCATTGCCAGTAGGGCATAATTATGTATGTGTACGGCAATTAACGCGATTACGTAGTAGGGCGCTGGACTACAATCAATTGGTGTAGCTGGCGGTAATATTTTTATTTATTTATTGTTAAGATGGCTTTAGGCTTATAAATAATTAAGTACAATGAAATATAGAACAAATACACTGCTAATTACAAGCCTCCGCACATAAAATAACATTCTTGATTATTACATTATTTTTTTAAAAAGCTGGTGCTATAGTTTTTGATAAGAAGAGTAAATACAACGTGGTACATAATTATCCTCAAAACAGGCACCACGGAGGCAGCATCATCAATGGTGCACTCCAACTGCAGATACGATCTCTTAACGTTTACTTCGCATTACCACTTTCTCTAGCAGAACGTTACAATAAAATATAACCGTGAAAGGTCCTCGTTGTGGTGGCGTTGGAAACTTTTTACCTACTAAAAATAGAAGATTAACTGTACTTTGCAGTCTTTGCAGCACATACATAAATCCAGGTAGAGTGTATGCGTGGTTCATAGCCATAAATATTCTTCTAGGTTTAAATTTATTTGTTCTGTTACATTCTGCATGCACAAATACTTGGGCCTGTGACTTCAATGTAATACTTCATTTGTTTTTATTAACCTGGACTTTCAAGTAATTTTATTTTTTACGGCATTTTTATTTTATTTACGGGCTATAACGAAATAATACATGACATTTACATAGCGATGACTATACATGCCCAATTTCGAATCTTGCAATGAAATTTGAAATTTGCAAAATTAGAAAATATTTTACAGACCTTAGAATGCTTTAATAAACGGAAAAGTAAAAAATAAACGGTCTTTAATATCAGTTGTCATCATATCAATGGAGTGTGTTCTTAAAATAAGTATAACAAAATTAAAATATTAATATTTAAACAACCATCTCAACAAAAGCCGAACTATTATTGTGTGTTTCGAGATGTTTTACATAAAAACTGCATACTACTCTATCGGAAATATTAATTGCGTAGGAAAGTTTCGTAACAGTTAATTATTTATTTACAGAAGCATTTCTAACACTATTTTTGACAACAGGGAGCAAATCGAACATTAAATTTTATCTAATATTTTTTTGCGACTAGTCAATCTCAGGACGGCCATCGAATTTTGTGTACACTCATCCAAATATTGTATACCCCTGAAATGCAAGTCCGACGCCTTAAGCGAGCAATTACACTACCGTTTTATGTAAAATGCAGGATTGACGTTATTTAGTGCGTGCAGCAAAACACACGAAAATGATTCGCGCAGTGGCAACTTGAACAATATTTATATATATTTAAGAACCTTTTCATTATTACTTACATAACCAGTGACATCAGACCGAAAGACCTCACTAACTTTTTAGATCATTTCTGAAAATGTTTCTCAAGAAACTATAGGCACATGAAAAAGTATTCGCCGTTGTTGTCGTTTGAGTGACATCAACAGTCGTACGTGCGCCCTGCGAACTATTAGAAATCACATGCGACTTGTTTTAGAATGAAAAGAATCCTAGGAATACGTATAAATCGGGGTATTTGTTAGAAAAGTTTTAATAGATATCGAAACCTTCATAGAATTGGGACGCTCTCTTTTAAACACTGATCACAAAGTCGCGAATGGTTCTCTTGATGGGCCTTATAAACCAGCTAAGTTTTGCGTACTCCACAACTATTTAGCATACCTGCAAGCTAGAACAATGTGTCCCAAAATAGTTCACTCACTAGTAAGCACATAGAATTCTATTGCATGCAATATGCATGCCATATTATTGTTATGTTACTGTGTACTGTTGAAAACTCTTGATGAATATTCCTCATAACAGTCTCTACGACTTTTAACAAAACTTTACAAAAAGAAAACTTATAATGCAAGTTATTTAGTTTAATATAGCGAGTAGACGTGCTGTACATGATGCAATTGCAATGAGACGATGCGATATTATAAACGATGTGCGAATAGAGAAATGGGAGGTTGAGATTTTTTCAATTTATAGGAAAAACTCATATCTAACCAAAAACTGGCTCCTAACTGTAGACGAACGAATTAGAATCTATAGATACTACTGCTCTAAGAATCGTCGCTAAGTTACCTACTATAGTCATTTCACTGTAGCCATATACAACAAGAAACTGTGATGCGCATGATGATACCTGAAAATGGTATAGCGAAGCTTTTATGTACATTATTCTAGAACAACCATGTCTACAAAGCTCAGTAGTTAGTATAGTTTTAAATTGAACAGTTTGTGCACGGCAAAAGCTGTGTTCTTGTTGCGGCTCGGGTCCTGTGACATTGGCAGGCGACGTCGGTTGGCAAAATATGACTGACACTAGTAATTATGCGCTGTTAACGCCAGCACTATCGCCCCAGCTTCAGGACAAACTTTTAATTGAACCGATGAAACAGTTTTGGACCTCTGTTATATGAAATTGTTCCTCGATCAACTTTTTACAATATTTATATTGCATTGTGTTAGATTGGTTCGATGAATGACAGTGTTAGTGTAAGTTAAATGTTTCATTTTGCTTTAAGAAACTGGATAGATTTATTTTATTTTTAAGTGGATTTTAGTTTATTATGTACATATGTATTCAGACAGCGAAGTCATTACTTTTCTCAAAACGTAACGAAAACTCAAAAATAAACAAACATTTATAAATACACAGGCACGACACACGCTGCCGGGGCTCACAGGGACTTCCTTCCTAGGGTACACCTGAGTCCCCGGCATTAGGACCCCGTGACGGAACACCGTGTGGTTTTAGTCGGTTCGAGTCCGACATACCACCTTACCGTTAGCCCCGGTGAAGTGATGACCCGTGGGGGCTCCACACGCAAAAGAAAACAAAAAAAGGCACGACACACGCACGTAACTACGCCGGCACACACCAACAGAGATATGAACATTACACACCAAAATAAACATAAAAATTAATAAAGACAAGAATTCATTAGGATTTTGTTAATTTAGCTTTCAGAGTTCCATTCTTTCAGAGATATAGGACGTATAAAATATTACTTACCAATAAAATGTTACTTTATCATTTTACCAGTTCCAGAAATAAAAACAACTTCGCCTAATGATTTTTTTTCTCTCTTTACAGTTGATACGTGCCAACCTTAAAATAATTTATTATTCTTCAATCACCATGACAGCAGTATTTCGAAATTTCGTGTTAAATGTGGGTGAAAATATGTAATAATAATAATTAAGGTGTTTACGAAGGAAACAAAGTAGGTTTTTTGATGGGAGATATAGAGATAGATCCTTTTTCTCGAAACGAAGGTATGTAAATTGTTTGTTGTTTCTACAGAAGCCACGAGTATCCCTCCCGGAAGAATAAGTTTTACTTTCGTTAAGGACGTACACCACAATATTATTAACTTGGTTTCTTCGTTTATTTTTTTTATAGTTTTGGGTTAACTGCAGTTACTTAAATATGTTTCTAAATATAAATAAGCAAACAAACTTGTATGTAGATAGGACGTCCATCTGGGAAATCAATTCTCGAAAATTTTTACCCGTTTTTACCGAAAGATTAACTATACTTATGATTCTAGTTATTGACCTAGAATCATGAACTTTATATAGGGTACTTCCCATTGGCGAAGTACCCTATATGTTTTGATTTGCCTGCGAAATATTCAATTTTGTTAAAATGTAAGGCTAATATTTAAATGACCGTATCTTTTGATTGCATTGACTTATAAGATGGTTTTTTAGAGCATCAACGGACCGACATAAGTATCTGATGTTACTTTCAAATTAATGCCTCCACGGGTTCCCCAGAAAAAGGGTCTTGATAGACAGAAAGACGGACAAAAAGGTGACCCTATAAGGGTTCCTTTTTGCCTTTTGAGGAACGGAACTCTAAAAACATCTTAAAGATATTCTAAAACAAACATTTCTACATAGTGAACGAGTCTGGTATACTAAGTGAAAGTATTTCAGAGATCATTGATGGACTATAAGGTCTGGTGTCAGTTGAAACATCACAAGAACTGGTATAATAATACTTTATTAATACCATTGCATTACTTATATATTGATTACATACTACGTCACAGGACAAGAATAACCGCGAGAGAAAAGAGTTTAGTTTAGAGTGAATAAGGGATAGATATACCAACAATGTTGGGAAATGACGGTAAACAGTGTGAAATACGTACAAGCTAATATATGCATACATTTAAATAACCCCTAAAACGTGAACTATAATAATAATCATTTATTCAATGACAAATAGATTTACAACTTAAACAGAGCTAAATATATTATGATAACTTTAATTAAACTTAACAATAATTACAGTTTGATTGAACATATCATTACACGTATAATAGTTTAGAATTGAATATATATTTCATAATATATTCTTTGTAATAAAGTTGCATAATAAAATATTTTCATTATTTAAGTAATGTTAAGTAATTGTAATAAATTATGTAAGAAATAAGTACTGAGCTGATCAGATTTTTATCAAACTACAAAACGTTGCGATAAAACAAAGTAATAGAGCCAAGGGATCAAGAAAACATTAATTGACCAATTTTCCTTTCGTCATCCGACATCCGCCTGTTACCTACTTATAGATCAATTCTTTATAAGCAATTTGAAAAAAGAGTTGATTATTATCTTTTCTCAGTGATAATAAAAAAAACAAAACAAGATTTACGCGTGACAATTTTTACTTTCTTGAGTACCATCTGTGCTGTGATCGTGTAAGTACATAAGCGCACGTATGTGTTTCGTGTGTGTTGGTGTTCATGAGTGGTTGATTGAGAGAAAAAATCAACTGAGTTTTCTCTTTACTACTTAAGTTAACTCCTAATTATAATTTTACTACGATTATAATATTTGTAATGTGCTTATGTAAACAATAAATAATATTTTCATTTTACAAAAATAAAATCTTTTATCTTAGCCAAATAAAATCTTTTGAACTTGACATTTTCAAAACTTTAACCGTTACTCACAATTGTTGAGACATTGATGTGACCTTACCAACTAACGGCTTAAAGTTGTTGACCTTTCAGCGAAATGCTTGGATGCTTTCCAAATGTCGTACTCTGAAAATATGATATACTATTTCGAATATAATTAATTCCTCACAAATTGTATTTGTGAAACTAACAAATGGGTCAGCGAAAAAAACATGTCCCTCCTACTTAATTCGGTAGCAACATTCTACTTTTCTACAAAACTGTTGTATAATCATGTCGTTTAAATTCACGTCTGCAGAAAAATTCCTGTTTGTTTGATTTATTCATAGTTACTTTAACTGTGGCTGAATATTTTTCCATAATAATTATATACAGTAAAACATTTTGTATCTTTTTAATAAAGTCTTTTTGATTTTGATTTAAGACTAAATTTGATCAAGAGTATCTATCCGTAGAATGTTCAAATTCATGAAACACAATTTAGATAATTTATAAAAGACTAGCTGTTGCCCGCGATTTCATTCGCCTTTAAATTTTGGTGAAATCTATCTCACGGGAACCGTAAAATTTTCCGGTATAAAAAGTAGCCTATGTGATATTCGAGACGATAATCAATCTCTGTGCCAAATTTCATCCAGATCCGTTCAGCCGTTTTTGCGATAAAGAGTAACAAACATCCATCCATGTATCAATCCATCCGCACAAGCTTTCAACTTTAAAATATTAATAAGATTTATTATATTTTGTGAATTTTACCTTATGTACAAGAAATGTTGTCCGTACTCTATTGAATTTATGTTAAAGACCTTGTTTTAATATAAAATGTCAAGCATTTAGTTTCGGGTATTTTGCCGCCATATGTAATACTAATAAATGAATAAATGCAAGAAAACCTTCACAGGGACAAAAATTTTGGCATAGTTTTAGCTTTAAAATAATATTCTACAAACGAGTTAAATAACTAAGAATTTTATGGTGATATAAAATTAAATTTTATACTGAAGTTGTATATTTTATAGTGGTAAAAAGAATTTACAGTTTATTATTTTTACTATTATAGAATATACCGGTATTACATTATAGGATGAAATTACTTTTAAAATATTTCAGTAACTCGTAATGTAACAAAATATGGTAACTCGTTTTTTCACGTGAAAAAGGGAAATGTTTCAACGCAATTAAAGTATACAAATACACTCTTAATGAAAATTTAAATAATCTTTTTATATACTTTAATTTTAACAAATATAACTAAGTAAAAAAATATTACATACGAAGAGATGTCAAAATGTTGGCAACAAACCGCCTAAAATCACACGGTGTTCTATTACAGGTAAAATAAAGAGTATAACGGAAAAATGAAGTCTACGAGAACCACGTCAGAAGCTTAGCCTGCTCGAGTGAGAATAGCTCGGCATTGTTCGGCAGTTCAAAGATACGCACGAGGATTTCGTTAGGTCAATTTTAGGTTCGAAACAATTGACCTAGATATAATAAAATGTACGTAGAAAATAATTTTAGAAATCTCGATAACAACACACTCATAAAAAAATTACATGAGAAATGAAATAGGTATTTTTTTATGTTCGTTAGTAAGAGTTTAATCCTAAAATTACATCATTTTAACATTATCTATGTTTAAATGAAATTCTTATATTTGCAATTTTGAGATGATGGCCTAACATATTAAATTTATATACCTTTTTCCTTCTTAGCTTCCGCTGTTTTTATCCATTTCTTTAATATTTTATTATAAGCGTTCTAAAGATAGATTGATGATTTATGTAATTTTACATTAGTAATCAGAATCGATATGTAATTCCCTAGCCTAACTCATTGGATATGCCCAATACTTCTGTCAGCTCAGGGGTAATCAAGGCCAGTTGGCCAATGAACATCATTATCTGGTATTTGTGTCGATAAGTAATGCATAGAGTGGTGGGTAGCGGAAGCGTAGGAAATTGCCAATTAATGTGTCCGCCGACTACGCCTCGATATTCTTCCTTCTATAGCTATTTTAAGATTGGGATATACTGAGCACCAAGTATATATTAACTTGGAGCCTCTGTGCAGTTTATTTCTTTGTTACTATTATCTATTCTATGTCACTTTCTGAGGGTATACACCCGCAATACCAGTTGTTTCACTCGTTGTTTTCCAACCCTTTATTCTGCAATGGACTACTGGCAACCCTACCCATAAATAGAAAAATAACACAGTGGTTCTGCTGTAAAAAATATCAAAGTTAGTCGATTTCAATTCCAGTTAATATCTGCTCAGCCATACAACTACTACCATTGTATAAAGACTTTTCAGGATATATGACTCCATGTATGTATTGGAGAGACTGCAGTATGTGATTAACGGGGACTAACTGCCGTTAAAGTGAAGTGACGTGAAGGGTAATGATTTTAGCAGTCCATGTATGTATGTGGGTGTTATTTCCGTGTGTTCCACCGTAGCGCCTAACCTACTGCACCGATTTTAAAGAATGAGCTATTGATAGATTCGTTATAATAGTCCGGGTGACATTGGCTGTATACATTTTAACTTAGTTTAATATGGTGTACTTTAAACGTAAATATCTGAACGCGAAAAAAATTAAATTGAGATAATCATTTAATTAAATAAGGTCAAAGGTCCTTATTAAAAAAATAAGGTCTTAAAAATTACATTACAAATATGTATAAATATAATATTATCTAAGTATAAAAATATGTTGAAATGGTTAACAAACAAGCAAAAGGAAGTGCAAAAAATTAATTTAATTTTTTTTACCCGACTACGAAAAAATAAAAGTGACCTGATCCGTGAAACCGTTACAGATGCATACGGAATTATAGTTATCGATTGACAACGAACACAAAGCTTGCCCAGGATTAAAAAAAAACAATATTGAAACCTTTTATCTTACCGGAAACGATTTGACATTTATGAAGGTCATAACTTACATTTCTGTGAGAAAAGGAGAATGCCAAAAAAGTTAACGCGACCTTTTTTCAAATCGTAATATTACAAATGGGTCTCTAATGTTACTATTATAAGATGAAGTACACTGAAGTTCATATGAAAGTTAAAATATAAACTACATAATTACGCCTGTTTGATGTTTTGAGGCAATTTAAAAAACCAAATCAAACCTAAGATATTTAATTCAAATATATTTTTGTGTACTTAGACGTTGTTTGCATCCTTTGTAAACGGATTTTCAAAAGTTTTTATATTTTAGTATAATATATAAAATTGGTGTCATTGTTATTAGAATTTGGTAAGTGTTAAAAAAACAAACGAAATTTTTAAAAGAGCTAAAGTAAAAGAATATAGTTATAGTCAATTTGGGTAACATGGGATTTCATTGTCACATTTATATAGGGTGGGGAATACGCAAACGTCACCAGTGACCACCAACTATCTTTTATATTTATTTACTTACTTGGTTAAAAAACTGGATCCATTATAATTAAAGCCACTATTAAAACTTTTGTTTCGAAACTCAAGCAAGCTTGAGCATAATAAAATTAGCAAGAACATATTCTTGAGTACAGAAAGCCTTTGTCCCCAACTCCACTCGCGTGGACAAAGTTAATCGGTGGAAGTTTCTTTGTTGCCCCCGTCCGATGCGGTATACCGTAATAATTTATGACCTTTTATATATTACCGAGCCTCAAGCTTAGTAGTAAGTCCTTGTTACACTTCAACACTTCAGGTTCAAAATTAGTTCGATTTGGATACTACAGTAAATTTCTTTTGGTAGACTTGAGTTACTCAATTTTCTCACGAATCGAGGTAGATTTGAGCTGTCACTATAGGTTCATTACTACTGAAAATAATTTTATTTATTTCAAAATATAGGATTAATAACGTTGAAGGTAAAAGCTTTTGCTCAGTAGACCTAATTGCGTTTTAAAATATTGGGATATGGCTAAACCAAACAGTATGAATAATATTATAAAATAAATATCGATAGAAGCGACGTACCAACACATTATTCGAAGCTGCTGTGATGTATTTTATGAACCAGTGTGTTGATACAACCATCGCGGGTAAAGGGATAGTCCAAAATATAGGGTGACGAGGATCTTTTGGCGCAAGGCTAGAACCGGAATAACTGCTGCCATGTTGTGTAACATCACTTAAGCGTGACAAACCGCTTTTCCGCTTTATACACAGCATTTTGAACATTAGCTCCGACTTCCCCTTCAGATATTCGGTTCTGCTCTTCTCAAAACTCGTGTAACATATTTATATATTCTGACATATATAAAAAAAAATTAAATTATACTTCTTTAAAGTGTAGAAGAGAAGTTAAGCTTTTGCTCAGACCTCAAACATAGCAATAATCGGGGTAGGAAAATGATTATCATTATTATTTTCCAGTGTACTTTTGTTGCAAGCTTTTCAATATCGAACTACAACTATTAAAAAGAAAACCATTTACCATATTTTTAACGTTATAAGAATAATTAATTGAAATTGCAAGAAAAATAGGGTTGTAATTTACTACTTTTAAAACTCAATATGTACTTAAACATGCACATATTAGTTTTGTGAAAAAACTATTTACTAAATAGGTCAACAACGTTTCAAACTTTATAGCTTAATAAAAAGGTTTGCTACTTTCCTTTATGACCTAACAAGTGGGTACATTTATAGCAGCTATTCAACATCATGTTGTGTGTCAGAGCCCTAAAGCCTCTAGGTACCTTTCAGCGGCAGTCAAGATTTATGCGTTTCTTTTTCTTTTCTGAATACATCGTTCTTATTGGTAAATAATTACTGTTTTCGTTGTTTGTCCCCATGAGATTAAGATCGTGACTGTTTTACATCATGTCAATATCGAGTCCCTACAAAGGATAAAATACTCGCTCGGCTGTAATAGCATACAAATCGTAAATAGAATATGCGCAAAAACGAAACTAGGGGAGGTACTATAACCTCTTTTGGTATTTTGCTTACGTTTCTTTTCTGGTGACAATTGTTCTAAGTAACTAAAGTGTGTTATGGAGCCCGTGAACGCATGACCTACGTCATTTTATAAAACTCATTTTGAAAGACTGAACCTTTGGTGCCTCATGGCTGCCAAACCCACCATGATTCAAAGTTCATACTCGGCCACTATTCGTACCTCGGTTGGGTACACGAACAGAAAAAAAATCAGCTTTTATAAAATGACGTAGATCTGGCGTTCACGAGCTCTTGGACCATTAAAATGTAATAAAATAGAATAGTTTGTAATGTGAATATGACTTTTTTACGATAAACCGATCATTGACGTGTGCACTAAGGACAGATAAGGCTTGAACGAAGTTTTTTGTTTAAAATATGTTTACGGATTTACTATCGAACAGCAACGCCTCCTGCAAAGAAAAAATGAGTTGGCTGTTCCGTTGTTCAGGCAATCACCACGAAAAGGCTGTCTAGCCAGGCACCCCCTGACCTTGCAGTTGCATGCTCGACCGCCGCGCCAAATAGAACCATGAGAAGAAAGGATGCAAATTATCTTCTCAGGTGTGTAAGGACTTAAATAATGTTTACTTGTTAATTAAAATATTACGTAAATGTAAATTTCGATTATGACAAGCTCCCGATTTTCATTTTGAAAGAGTAAACATTCGTTCTTTAAAAACAAGCAATTTATCATAATAATTACCTTTTATTAATTGTTTATCTCTTACTCAATTCTTGTGTTCATTATGTTTTAAAAGTGGTAAGATACTGTAAATGCTGTAAATGATGGAACTAATATTAATAATTAATTTAAGTAAACCATGGAAATCATGAATAAGCATTATAAGAATTAGTGCCTGTGTAATTGAAGACATATAGCACTGACTTGTACGAGTTAAATATCGCCTTTTTTTTTCCAATATTTTAGAGTATATTCTCAATATAAATCACATATTTCTTTTACGACGACCTCTGCGACTTTTTGGTTACCTTCATAGAATTTTTATAGGTAGCTTTTTATGAGTCAATTAGTAGTGTAGCAGTATGTAGCAGTATAAAGCGTATGCAGTAACATATTCATATTAATTCATCACAAAGAGTAAAACGACTAGGTTTAATACGAAAGTGAACGTATATGAAATCAAATTGATTTCATGCTTCTTTAAGCACCGGCTTTATATTCCCCTGACAAATGTAGTTCTTTCAAAATTAAAGATAATCTTTCGTCTTTATTCTTACAATTAACAAAGCGAAGAGTGATACTGGTAAATTGGAACATTCTGGCAGTTAATTTTTGAACTTCCACTAGTATACATGCATCATACTAAAGCTGTAAGTATACATAGAGGTACTAAAATAAAGCGTTGTTGTCTGTTGTGTATCATAGACATATCACACATAACGTTTAACGACAAACTCATAACAGGAGCGATGGAACTAGGTCACTTTTAATACCAAATAATTGTTGAAATTCATATAACTGCTAATAAACTCCATAAACTGTCAACATATCTAGTTTATCTATTGTAGATAAAACCACGTATTCACGTACTCCGTTTATCAGGCTGAGCCATTGATACATATTTGTGTAACTGTGTACTACGTGCTTAATACCAATTAAAACCGATTGGCTGACGTTGATCTATTGACATACATTATGTACATTCAGATTAGTTTTGGAGCGCAATCTTGCTGTTTGTGATGATCATCCGTATCTTTATTATTAACACGATGTATTAAACAGATCGGAGAGCTACCAGTCTTCCGTCGTCCATTATGGTGAGTCTGGTGTGATATTGCTTTCTTCGAAAAGCTTTAAGTGAGTGACAGCAAGCAGACTATAGAAAAATTTCAATTAACTTTATTTACTTAATATTTACGTTTCAGACTACAAAAAACGGCTGAATTTTTTAGACGATAACATTCAAAATAATATCTTATTACATGCAATGATATAGCATATTGAAGCGATACTTTAGTATCGCTAGTCTTCGAGCGAATAATTCACATGTTATAGTGCAGCTGCCCCAGGGGATGCGCGAATCTGCCGAGCTACGGTCTACGGCAGTGAGCTACGGGACGTAGCACGGGCGCTACGCTCTGCGCGATCGCTACGAACTTGCGGTTCGGTGAACACGTGCGTAAACTCGTGATATTATTAACTGTGCTCCTGGTTAAGTGAAAAGTTCATACATTGTTATTTGTATGTATACAGTTATTTTAGCATTTATGTATTTGAGAATAAATTCAATTGAGCCTTTTCATTTTTGTAATGGCTTTTATTTAGAAGGGTTTGGGTGCTGTGAGACATAAATATTTGATTTACTATAGAGTTAAAAGTAATTGTATTTGTAAATTGTTTCAAAGGGACCATAATTATGATGGAGTTGGTCCTCTTCGTCTTCTCGAATGATAATGAACATCATAAATATATTATAAGGCTGGTATTGACCTTGAAAACGAGATATGTCAGTTATTGAGCAATGTGATCTTAATTAATTATATAAGATAAAAAGATATGTATATTTAAAGCCATTGTAGCAAACACTACCGAACGCAATGTTTATTTGATTGAAAGTGTTCAGATAATTCAAAGTATGTATGTATAAAATAAAGTATAATGTTAAGAATTCTTAGAATGTAAATATCCTCTAAGGTACTGTATTATACGACAGTTTTTGTTAAACACAATATGCGATAATATACACAGTTCATTTTTAAAATCGTTTATCCCAATTCAAGCGTTATTTTGTGTGTGTAATGCTCAAATTCTTAAAACACAAGACAAGCACCATATAGCAGCACAGTAAAAAAATATCCTCACCCTACAGATGTGTTAAAAATGAAAATACCATTTAAGTCAATAAAAATAATAAAACACAAAATAACGCTACAATTTTGGACAGGAATATTTTACTGCAACCGCTTTACATATACAAATTTAATCTAGGATTTGGATAACCCTTGATTTAACAAACCCAGTACCTTCTACTATAATGTTTTCATTAAAATATAATTGTTCTAATTATTATACCCTTAAAATAGAGAGATGATTTTTCTGTGTGAAAACTTCCACCCCTGTTGAGGCCATGACGCTATGGAGCAGAAAAGTACACTAGAGGATAAATAATTGTGTGATGAGCATGATTATTTGTTCTGTGTCTGGGTGTAATTTATCTATAATATTTATGCATTTAGCAATAAATAAGCATGTTTATCAGCAGTCTGGTTACCATAGTACAGGCTTTGCCTAGTCTGGGATCAGACGGCCGTGTGTTAGATGTGTGAAGTTATTATTATTATTTATGTACACCTACTCCTGAAACAAGTACTTAACTTATTAGGAAGACCAGAATACTAGTGATATGAATTACTTTTTAAAATTGTATATGTTACAGTCAAACCTCATTGTCGGTCAAAAGTACTTTTTACTGAAAAAAAAAACAGACAAAAGTACTGTTGCATGCAGGCACTCGACAATAGTACTTTTGACTGAAATTAGGGTCCCAACTGGTTTTGCCCAATGGAACTGGTTAAAACTAGTTGTGACTAACTAATTCCATCAAAAGTAGTTTAGACTAGGTATATCAGTCCAACCTAACAAGTTAAGTAGTTTTGACTCATGCTCCAGTGGTTAAAAGTAATTTTGGCTAAGAGCGTCAGTCAAAACTACATTTAACCATAAATTTGCTGTCAAAAACATCAATTAACCAATGATTTTGAGTCAAAACTACTATTGACCAACCGATTCAGTCAAAAATACTTTTGCCTAATATTTTCGGTTTAAAATACTTTTGACCGGTTGAGAGTTTTGACTGTAACATACATTGAGATGTAGGCAGGCAAGTGTGGCAGAGCTGATATCGTAACTTAGCTTCAAGTAACCAGTACTGGTAATAAAAAGTTATTTTATCTGTTTTGAAAAAAAATACGGTACTGAGTGAAATATTTAGTTTTTCTTGATCTCTTTGTACAGTTAGAAACGAACGCATGTGCTTGTGTTTTACTGAATGAGTTTAATTTATTCCATACTATGTTAATATTTGATGTAAGGTTTTGGTGGTACAGTGCTCGAGAGTCGTTTATTACATTCCAATTTACAGTGCTCTGTATATTGAAACGTATAAGCGACTTTTGTTGCTGATTGTACAATGCAGCTCTGCAATTCTGTTGTGGTTTTTATTTTTGTCTTTACCTTTTTACAGAACTAAATTAACAAATGTGCAAACAGTTTGCCTGATCGGCGCCTTTAAACACTATGAATAGCAGTGGTTTTATCACTCTCCTCCATCGAGCTTTGCTGACTCTATTTACACAATACTTTAGTAATGTCGTTTCATCGCGGTTTTCCCTAAAGTGGACATACTTAAGTAATTGGGTGGTTCGCTTTCGAACAGAAATTTGATGTGCCCTTCTTCATACATCTAGTTTTTTTTGGGCCTCCTTCTTCTTGCATGTGAAGGCTAAGAAGTAAGGACCTCTCGTTCTTGAGGGTTCGTATTCGGCGTCGTGAAGTGTGATTCATTTTGTCATTGTTACACACTCTCTACTGAATTCCTAAATTATAAACGTTGATTGAAGTGTTACAAGTAAGCGGTTGATCATGTATTTAATACTTAATTTTAAAACCTATTTATAAATAAGAAAATTAAAAGTGTTCTTTTAAAAACAAGATTTAATGATATACCAGATCCTAAACACTTTGTTAAGAGAAATCCAATTATAGCATAGGGTAATGCTTGGTAGATAAAGAGTTCCGTACATACGTATGGCGGTATATATGTATATGGGCCAGGGCTATAAAGGGTCTATGCAAAATGATCGGCGTCGTGTATATTCACTGATACACTGGACTCTGAAGGTGACGACTCAAGGTTTATAACTCTGGTTATACTCTGGCGCCCATTTTCAAATTTATGTTTTTGATGGGATCATTAACTTAAACACGTTACAAGTAAGATAGAAAGAGACAAATTGCCAACACAAAAGCCATTTTTAAATCTTTTATGAGTTCATTCTGGATACTGGTTCATAAAACTTCCATGTTTTATAAATTAACGTCTTTGTGACAAAATCGTTTTTGCCACATAAACGTTATGAAATTGGAGCTCTGATACAATGTTATCTTAATTTTGTAGCAAAATCTGAACGGACTCCAAGGGTGTTAGACATTGCTGTTTAAAGTTCAGTGAATATCAACTGTGTATTTGGTTAATTGAAGTGTTAGATAAAGACAGATAGACAATGTATTCTTCAATGTGCTTCATGACTATCGTGGCTCTTCTTGTGATGGACGTCAGGACTGGCGCACTTCAGGATCGTGGTAAGAATTTTAATATTGATAATTACATAAGTTATTATTATTACAATATAAGATATATTATTTGTAACCAATACTACGAGAGGACTGTGAACGGGGAAAGAAACGGAGAAAGAGGGAAACAGAGGAACGGGGAAAGGAACAAATAAAAATAAAATAAGGTATTTTTCGTTTTTAGCGACAAAAGCAAACGAACGCACGTTTCAAAATAAATGCAATGGAAACGAAAAGTTAAATACTCTTCGCCTCTACTGGACCTATTCGGTTATGCGTGTTAAATATCACTATTTTGAAAGCCATCTTTTCGTGAGTAAACAAGTTATAAAATGAAAATAAAATTGAGTTTGAAACGTCTAAGGCACCTTCGGGCTTTCGTACCGGTTAAAGTTTCTAAATGATATCGTTTCCGATTTCTGAGCAGATGAAGCCCCAGGCTACAACTAATTAATAAGTTTGGGGATTTCTTAAAAGAAAAACGATTTGACAAAAGATACACGTACAAAGCCTAACGCTTTATACTGGCACTATATTATTTCTGACGAGTTTTCTAAGAATGAGTATTCAAATGATACAATATTTTTTGAAAAATGTATTAATTTTTACAAGTAAAAAACTGTTCAGCTTAATATAATGAATGCCACTGATATCAATTTTGAGTTGAATACAATAAGATATCGTAATTTATTTCAGTGCAAATCAAGTAATCTTTGTCAAAGTACTTTAACTACGTGTCCTACGTATACTGGTACAAGTGCAAAATTGTAACTTTACAGAAGATCGATTCAAAGATTCTAAAACTCGTAACTTTGTACTAATAAAACAAAGTTTTGATTTGTATCTCTGAAACTAATCCATATTTTAATATAAATTTTACAGGGTAGAAAATATAGGTTAAGCTACAGCTATTGATGCAAAAAATCTATTTTCGTAATTTTTCTGGTTATACCAGTAAACGTAGGACCCATCGTTAAGATACATCTGCATAAGAAGTATGTTGAGCAACTAAGCTGTTGTCCTGTTGCAAGTCGACATCTTGCAGTTTCAAATTACAAAGAAAAATTAACATAGTGAATGTTTTGTAAATGAATCGTGTAGTAGCTCGGTCCCCCGAGTGCAAGTTTTCACTACAAAATGTATAATTTTTTTTAACTGTACTCACTTTGCCGTATTTAAGAAGTCGACCAGTGGAACTCACGACTGCGCATAAAATTACTGCATATGCTACGTATTTCAGTTCCACTCACGGTACCGAGGCGTTAATGCATGCACCATGCGAAATGCAACGAAATTGTTTTGTGAACAAGATGTTTCAAAAAAATCATCGGTTGTAAAAGCCTCTAAATGCAATTGTATTTTTGTTCACCACAAGCATTTTTATTTTTTTCTTTTTAACTTATTATGTGCATTTCAAATTCTGTTATAATTAGCAGTCAATTTGTTGTAGGCTAAAAATGTTTAAATCGGTCTTAACATTACTATTCTGCTTATGCGCCTATATTTATAATAACTATATAAAAATATATCATGCTTAATTTTATATGTACAATACTTGTATTCCAGTCAACAACTTCAAAAATTTGTTAAGTAACAATTGTGTAACTTTTTGAATAATCGAGACATATTTTTCAATAACGGGGCTTGATTCTTTCACGTGGTAACTGCGCGGAGGCCTATTTTCGGCCTTAAATAAAAATAATAAATAATGGGGATTGAGATCTGGGAGTCAGGATTTTTTTATGGACATTTCCTCTTTTTTAAGGATCTATTTTTAACCTTCGGCAGGATAGGCTTTTCTTGCATACACGTAAGGATAGGGGGTGACCCATCACCCCACAACTTATTTGCGGAAATAAATCATATGTATACAAAAAAATACTTTATTTTTAATGAGACAAGTAATATAGTTTAATGAAAGTATGAAAAACCATTTTAATTAGTTTATGCGCATTTATCTATAGATATTTAAGATTTAATGCAGTCCAGATAAATATCTTTACGGTGATCGGAACACACAGGCAAATGACATTTAACACAAACAATTTTACACTTTTTTGTCTTTTTTCCTAGGACACATTGATATTAGTAATTATTAAAACTTTTGAATTATTCACGGCAACAATTTTTTTTTTCAATTTATTTTGTTAATAACAATTGCAATTGTTTATGTGCTAATAAATGCTATAGATACATTTTTCTAAACGTCATTCCGAATCGAATGAGCTATCGACCTATCGCACATATTTTTAGAAGCTTTATCAAGAATTAACACGTTTTTGAGCTTGTTGCCTGCTCTACAATGTGAAATACAAATACAAATTTGAATCTAAAAATATTGAATGGATCAACTGGTCAAGGATGACTGACTTGACTTTAAAAATATCTTGTGGTCTAGTTGATGATAATTTATGTTAAACTATTCTTAGAGATACTAACTTTTAAACTTTCGCGTTCTATGATATAATTATGTATATGCACAGGAATTAACGCGATCACGTAATTGGTATTACATGCGGGCGTACAGCACTGAACCAGTCAGCTTGTGACCACGGCCAGTGCAACCTGGTCGAAATTTCAATTACGTGATCGCGTTAATTCCCGTACATTCATATACATAATTATATTCTTAGAAATGTATTACGACCTTAATGACGTACATAGAAATATCGATGATTGTATACTAAAAGGTTCTTAACTAAGTAGTTAAATATCAGTCAAAGGAAAATCATTGCTCCGTTAAATTACTACGATTATGGTTTTCCCTCAAATTCAAATCAAATTCGTCGCTTGAGGGTTTTCGGGCATAACAAACGATAAGTGTGAACATACGTATTCCCAAAGGTCAAAGCCTGACTTTATATCAAATTGAGTATTTTCTCTTATAGCCAATAATATTCGTATGTTCAGCAAAGTCCTAATTTTCGTAACTGTGTTAGTCTGTCTGACTAATCTATTCATCTAACTATTTAGATGAATAGATTAGTCAGATAATCACCAATCAATCACTCGGATCTATATCCAAGTGATTGATTGGTGGTAAACTCATCCTGCAAAAAGGTTTAGTGCTAGAAGTAGCTAGTAACTAACCAACATCATAATAACTTAGTTTCGGCTGCCAAGTCATTTTGGTTTATTTTAGTGATACGAAAGTACTTTTCTCCGGGTTATACGAATGAGGTCTAAAACGATTGTTTGGTCCATATTTCTAGTGTACAGGACCAAACCATAAGCTCTTTAGTAATATAATAATAGCAAGGAAGATGAGTTAACCATTACAGTGTGCATTTTTTACACTGTGCATCGGTAGGGTAACAATTATAAACTCATAACTAAGTCGATAAAATATTTGAATATAAAAGAAAAAAAATATATCTGAAAATGTCTATGATATTTTTTTACTACCAATACAGCAAAAACTCATCATAGCCGGGCTGGCAATGATTGTCGGTTACTATAAAGACTCGCAGTGGTGTAGATCGTACTTGCCCTATTCAACTCTGGCAATCTTAATCACTAGGCAGAAACACAACAGTTGCATTATGCTAGTTGCTGTCTAAAATTGTTTCTGTCTCCCCAAAATCTCTGCGAGTCGAATTTGTGGCAACTGACGAATCCTCTGTGAATAGTAATCCACAGCAATACAAAGGTGTGCCTTTACAATGTGCTGATTATACTGACACTGAACATAAACCAAATAAAAAGTGTAAAGATACATTATTATTAGTTACGGTAAGGTATTAAGGTCTGTTCCTCCTGTCACAGACGGACGCTTTCCTGTTTATAATGATTTACTTTTTTATAAAACTAAATTTGAATAGTTTAAAACTACTAGTACTAATACCGATTCAAAAGTTTGCGAATGCGTATTAAAATGAAAGATTAGTATGAACCTGTTCTTGTTTCTTTTTAGCTTGGTTAATTATGAACAATTTCTTTAAGATTGTTTTTATGTTTTTGTACGAGGGCTACACCTCTAACTATTTCAGCATTATCTCTGGGATCGCATATGTAGAGTTAATATCGATAAATATTTAAGAGACATTATTACTTACGGAGTACCGCAAGGCAGTGATTTGGGCCCAACACTGTTTCTGGGCTTCATTAACGATCTCTATAATATTAAACTGGAAATATTATTTTCTTTGCGGATGATGTTTTGGACTAAACTTCAGAATACCGCTTTGAATGGCTTTGATATAGTACGTAATTGGCTTGTATCTTATTCACTCACCTTGAATACCTCAAAAACATTTCATTACACGCTTTATATTAAATTCACTTGTATGTTTGTTTGAATGTTTGTAACTGACTCCTTTGGGAGCGATTTTCACCCACTTTAAACGGCCAGATTTCATTCAAATTTTGCACACGTGTCAAAGACCGACCGTTTTTTTTTAATTTTCTATAAAAGCGTGTTTTTTAGTTTTTTAAACTATAATTATTTTATTTTCCCTTAAAAACAACATATTCGCGATCAATAACCTTGCAAGCTCATACAGGTCATATCAACGCTACTTGTTGTTGTTCATTTAGTACATCTACCGACACAATTAAATACTTAGGTATTATAATTGCACATATAACTCACCTAACTGGCCGTGTCAGTATACTTATATATCTTTTTAAAACACTGAAGTACGTCGCTTACCTATATATTATACGTGCCGTATACTTTGCTTTGTATCAATCTGTATTTTATTATTGCATAACAAGTTATTCTAAAACCTCTTGAAGAGGTACAGCGAACCGTCCTGAAGGTGGCCACGTTTCGATCTATTCTGTACTTTTGACCTCTACCAGAAATGCTAGGGCCTTACCCATCACGCTAACCTTCGTACTGAGGGCAATATTGCAACAGCGCACTACATTTCTAATTCCACATCAGCAAACAACATCCAGGAGAAAACACCATGTGTTGTACCTCACCCTTAGTTTAATTTTACGAAAAGATTATTTCTCTATCCAGGTACGTTTCTATTTAACAGAATAAACGCAATACCACCACACACACCTCGATCATTGAAGATATGTAAACAGATTATTCAATACCTATCTACTAAAGATTAAGATGATACTGTATCTTTACATACATCACTGACATAAGTGACATGACAATACTTACATGCACACCCACAAACACACCACATACACCGACTCACTCTTTCACTCTTAAGCACTACACAAATACATACTCTATAAGCAGCCACCGACTATTAATTATTATTTTTTATTTTAGTTTTGCGGTCTAACTGCATACATTTAAACAAATAATTCTCTCTGGGAATTAAGGGGCGATACCCTTGATACTCTGTAACTTAGCTGGACATCAGTTCACTATTTAGTTTAATATATTGTTACTCAATTTAAACAGATTTTACTGTTAAATTATTGTTATTGATATATTTTAAAATATTTATTTATTTTATTTATTTATTTATTTATTTATTTCTCTTTATTGTACACCTTTAATTAGTAAATACTGCAAATATAAGTTACAAATGTTAAGGTATAACAATCGGCGGTCTTATCACACACGGCGATTTCTTCCAGACAACCTTTGTACGGATATTGTCAAATATAATTGAGGGTAGTCTGTGGTGTACAATATAAGGTTATGTTAATATACTGTAAACTGAATACTATATATAACCATAAACGTATCACATACATATACCAATATTAATATTACTTACACATACACTAAAATATATATACATATGTATAATAATAAAATTAAAAAGTATTTATAATGACAAATAATAATCCTTCACTTGTTTTTTAAATGACTGCAAGGTTTTGGCTTGTCGAATTGTTTCAGGCAAGTTGTTCCATAACCTGACCGCTTGCACTGAAAAGGACTTGTCTGTGAACTGAGTGGAATGTCTCGGCATTTTCAGCTTTAAATTCTCTGATGATCTCAGGTCCCTGCAATGTGTGTTGTGTAGGAACTCAAAACGTTCCTTAAGATAAGAGGGAGTGTGAGGATGGAACAGAGTACTGTACAAAAGAGAAAGAATATGAACATTCCGGCGAAAGCGTATAGGTAGCCACTTGAGCTTAGAACGATATTCTGAGACATGATCATATTTGCGTAATCCAAATATGAATCTAATGCAGACGTTTTGGAGCCGCTCAAGTTTTATCCTAATATTTGTCCTGATATGAGATGCTCATTCACATCATGAGCTTGTTTACTAGTTTGGTCGCGTTGTGTAAAATTAAGAAGCTCATGATTTGGCCTCCGGGCGACGAACTTTTGGGGAAGTCGTCGTCCGAACAGATACCGTAGGGTGACGGTCGCACCGGGTGACGGGACCCGTCTTGGGTGAGACAGGTCAATGCCTGTCGGGGGTTGCGGAAGAATGCATTGGCGATTCTCGCTCCCCTGATCATTGGCAAGCATCGGAACACCGGGGTGGTTTTTAGGTTTTTAGTCGGTAAGAGTCCGACAGACCCCTTCGCCCACCCAAAGGTGGAGGATATCCATGAGGAGGAGAAACTTGTCAACATAGACCCCGGCTTTCTGTATGGTACTAACCAAGGCGACCACGATTTCATCAGAAACTTGCTGAAATAAAAAAAAAGATATTTTGTTGTTGTTAAATTATATAAATTCAAGTTACTGCTAGCATTAAATTCATATTTTATAAAGAGGTTATGGGCCCAGTCCACATACCCAACAATAACAAAAAGTGGAGTGAAGATTTTAGCTAAGAAGTTAACAAAATACCGGTGAAAGAAAATTGTCACACGTGTTGGCGTTAGAGGTTAAGTTGCCGGGAAGGTAAAAATACTTGCTACATATCTGAGCTGCAAGGAAGGAAAACTAGTAAGAAGCTAAAAGACACGATGGACGGAAATAACACAGTTATTAAACTGGAAGGAATTAGAAATTGGAATGTTTGGAAATTCCAAACAATGGTTTTACTGCGGGGTCAAAGTCTAATTGATATTGTTGAGGGCAAATTTGTAAAAGGGGGAAACTCAGAGGAACGGAAAGCTTGGGAAACACAGGATGCTAAGGCCCAAACGATGTTAGTTACTAGGATGACCGAAGAAGTGATGTTGCATATAATATCTTGCACTACGTCAGCAGAGATGTGGCGAAAGTTAGAAAGCATTTTTGAACAGAAAAGTGAAACAAGCATACATATAATCCAGCAGAGATTCTTCCAATATAAATACGAAGAAGGAATGGAAATGTCAGTCTTTCTGTCGAAAATACAGGAGTTACAAAACCAGTTGAAACAAATGGGTGAAGAAATTTCGGAAAAGTTTATTATTACGAAGGTTTTAATGTCTTTGCCAGATATCTACAAACACTTCGTATCTGCGTGGGAGTCTGCGCCGGATGACAAACAAACGTATGATAACCTTGTCGCTCGTTTGTTGGTCGAAGAGGAAAGAGTGAAGGAAAAGGGTGAAATAGCGTCATCATCGTCTGCATTTATTGCTAAGAAGAAAACTCCAAATAAAAGAAATATAAAGTGTTTCAAGTGTAACAAGATGGATCATTATCAAGCTGAGTGTACGAGTAATGCGAACAGTAACTATCGTAATAACCTAGTAAATAAAAATGAGAAAAAGTGTTATTATTGTAACAAGATTGGACACAAGAAAAGTGAGTGCTGGTATAAAAAAGGAAAAGAGAAAAATGCCTTTGTAGTGCAACAAACACCTACAGAACTTTATCAACAAACAAAGTGGTTGGTGGACACAGGTGCCAGTGAGCATATGTGCAAAGATAAAAATCTGTTTTCGACATTCTCGCCATTATCATCACAAAAATCTGTGATAATAGGTGACGGTACTCAGATAAGTGTCATTGGGTGTGGACAGGTGGCGCTAGAAGTATTTAATGGATACAAATGGGTCGAGACGACCATAGACAAAGTATTGTGTGTGCCAGACTTGAAAATAAATCTGTTCTCGGTGAATTGCGCGGCAGATAAAGGATATGTCATGATGACAGATCAAAATATTTGCAAGTTTTTCAAGCAAAACAGAGTACGGGCCGTAGCAAATCGCGTCGGAAATATGTACATCATGGACGTTCGTTATAAATGCGGGTTTGCAAACGTTACAGGAGTTAAATCAAGCCTAAGCGAGTGGCATGAGAAACTTGTGCATCAAAATATTCAGCATATAAAAAGCGTATTATCGAACAATAACATCAAAGTAACTGACGAGTTGCTTGAGAAGTGTCAAGGCTGTATAGGGGGTAAAGCACATCGTTTGCCCTTTATCACCAGCGATACAAAAACGACGAAAACATGTGAGCTAATACACGCCGACGTCTGCGGACCAATGGAGGAAGTATCTGTTGGAGGATCCAGGTATTTTTTAATTTTAAAAGACGATTACTCGTGCTACAGAACCGTATACTTTATTAAAAGAAAGGATGAAGTGATAAATTGTATCAAAGATTTTGTAAATAGAGCAGAAAATGTCACGGGTAACAAAATAATCAACTTTAGAAGTGACAATGGGTTAGAATTCATTAATAAGGCTGTTTCAAAATTGTTCTCAGACCGGGGTATAGTTCATCAAACCTCTGTACCATACACACCGCAGCAGAATGGCAAGGCAGAAAGGGAGATAAGGACTTTGACAGAAGCAGCAAGAGCAATGCTGTGTGCCAAGAGTCTTCCAAAGAAATTGTGGGCTGAAGCAGTGAACACCGCAGCATATGTTATAAACAGAACAGGCAGAAGTAATGAACCAGGAAAAACACCATATGAAATATGGACAAATAAACAATTTGATCTCAGTACATTACATATCTTTGGTACACCTGTATTTGTACATATACCAAAAGAAAAAAGAAGAAAGTGGGACTCTAAAGGGGAGACAGGAATTATGGTGGGTTACGGAGAAAATGTGAAGGGTTTTAGAATATTTTATCCAACAAAAAATGATGTACTAGTGAAGAGGGACGTCATATTCTCGGCACCTGTCACTGGAAAGTGGGAAAGAGTAAACCTAGAAACTGTAACAGAAATACCCAACAAGGAAACAACAGTTGCTGACAATATTCAGCAGGACTCTGAAGAAGAGACTATGATCGACTCATACCTTACAAATCAAACAACAGATAAAGACCAGCAAAGCATATATGAACCTGAAGAAACAAGTTATGAGTATAGTGAATGTGATAGTGACAGCATGCTGCAGCCAGCTTCACCTCGTCGAAGCACACGTGTCAGAAAGCCAACACAGTTCTATACGTGTCAAAATGTCTACACTGCAGAAACAGAACCAAGAGCTTATAATATAAATCAACATATGGTATTAAATAAAATATTACATTGCACTTTAACAGTCTCTTATATATTGGCAGCTACTATTGAAGCAAACTTGTAGCCCAAACTATTGTAAGAGATAACGGAAGTCTACCAAATTTTCACTCCCATGTACAGAATTAATTTTAATTCTAAGACTCATTTACAATATTTTAGTTTAGCAACAATATGAGGTTATGTTGTCACCGATCTTCTGTAAGGTAACCCTCTGATTTCTCCAGAAGATCTCTTTTTTACCATACTTATATATCCTTGTTGCTTATCTAGAGTGGTGAAAATTTAGTACCCAAAATATATTTTTTTGATTTCATATTATTTTATCCGGGATGGCATAAAAATGTGATAGTTTTTGGATCTAAACAGAATCCACTCTCAAAAGAACATTTCTCACTGAAATATCAAACACTAAGCATTATCCAATATTAGGCGAGCGGTCGGTTATGGATCGATGAGTTAACAATTTTGCACAGATTCTATTTATTTTAGTAACTTCGGGCAGATGAGAAAATATCACTGATACTTCTAAGAAAGTAATAAACTTTTGCGGACTTCATCTTGCAACGTCAATAGTGGCAGATACATTTTTTTTCCTGTTGATTCTGGGATTATTTAGTAAATGTGAACTTTCTTTGATTTATGATTTATCGTTCTAGGTACCTTAAAGAACTACGATAATGTGATTTAGAAGAGCTTTCTCATATAAAATGGTTATAAATAACGGGCCTGTATACCAGGAATACTTGAATGGTAGCTTAAGTTTGTCTGTACTAGAGTTCGATTAAACTTGTAAAATTGTTTTTTAATTTATTAGGAAATTAATCAATCAATACGACTACACTCGTATATTTTATATTTCCGCGGTGTTAGATTTCAGCAATTCTTGTAACGTTACAGATTTGTATTAATCATACTTTCCTAAAGTGCTGCTTTACAACTTCTGGCCGCCATGTTTTATTACTTTTCGCAAGAATTGATCCGTAAATTGGTGGCGTTAGCGCGTTCTCCACGTTGATTCATTTCTACCTACAACCACGATGATAGGGAATCACAATAATTACACTCCTTTTATCAGTAATTGATTAAGCAGATATCGGTTATCTAGATTTAATGAACAATGTTATAAGTTTGTGCGTCCGATGGTTGGTCTGGTCCATCGTGCGTTGTTGTTGCTGTTGTTGGATATGGTCTATCGTTCCATGTTTTTTTTCGATATGTATCATGTTCCAACGTTTGTAAGCAAAATATATAATTGAAATCTTCAATAAAGAAGGTATCCATCAGCGGTGGTAGTCACTACCATCAAGTAACCCATCTGTTCGATTGCTCCCTGTCTCGTAATAAATAAAAAAATAACTCTAATTATATTATTTCCTTTCATATTATTCTACTTCTGAAATCTTTTGCAATCCAAGTAGTTAAACGGTGTGAAAACGATTAAAGATGTTGCTTGAAACGTTTTTACACTGCATTGATAAATAAATAATCTTTTATTTCTTTCCATTCACATTATTTTTATTCCATTGGTGCATAAAGGCAAATCGAGTCTCTATTTAACTAGTTTCTCTTTACTGAACTACATGATAATTAGCAGTCACCCGCAGTCCCACCCTATCTCCTAGAAAACTATTCACTGCACATTCTGCGAGATATCGCCTTTATCTGTACTCGGTTAGACTGAGGCCAATAATCCCACAAGCCCCGCTTTTCCGCGTCCGGTCTATCCATACTAACGAGCTCGATCAAGGCAAGGTATTATTTTAAGAGACGAGGATCGTCCGACTTGACTGTTAACTGTTCAACAATAACGCACTGAGGTAATGAAGATACCATGGATATCTGTTTAATACCTTCTGAGTAACCTTCTGAGTACATAAGTAAGTAGATAGGCAATATTCGGAACAGTAGTGTGGAATTAAAAGAAGTATAATGTGTTTCATTAATAGAACAGTTATAGTACAAACTTACGTATAAACTGTTTTTTCTTTCTAATAATAAATATTTATGATAATCTACTTAGTGACTTATAAGTAATTTTCTCAAAGATATTATTATTACTGTTCGCATAACTTGGTAGTACAGGTACTGTTTGTCATTAAAAACTACCAGCACAAACAGCTTTGTCCGTTTCTAGCTCAGTGAAGTTAACCGGCTGGATTGCTATACGCTCACACACATGGTAATTAAGCTTGTCTTGCCAAGATTTGCCTTGCTTTGGGTTCTGGGAGAGAATGCAATTTAGAATATACAAGAGCCAAATATATGCATAGAAAATCGTTAATAAACAACTTGCCAAGTGTTGTGTAATGAGTACGGTTGGCTGGCCTACTAGCTGTACACAGCAGGGTTAAATACTTTCTTACTATGGCTCACATTTAAGTGAATTTTTCACTTTAGTCACCTTTCTATATTCAACATAAGGTGATTTGTACTACTTACTTAATCGCAACCCTATTATTAACTGTCAGGGTTCTTATTACTCTGAAATTGCAGTCCCGCAATAAATTAATATGGCCAAAGACACTCGAATTATCGTCTAAGCTTGGCACTGGGAAGATAAAGTTATCACCCGAAATCAGGATACTTTAACTTTCAAAAGGAATTCCAATATGACCAGACGGGTATGATTAAAAAAGTACCACATTCTTTTGTAACTGAGAAATTGTTGGGTTTTGTGGGCCTAAAATAAAAACAAATGTTTTGTTGTTTTCCCATAATGCGAGTTTAAGCGTTCGGCAGTTGGATAATTATGATCAAACGTTGTTGTTTTGAACCGCACCGGGACGGCTTAATGAACGTTTGTTGTAACAATTATGCCTATATGTAAACTAAGAGTTTAATTGTCTCGTACCAAACCAAAATTCAGGGTAGGTACATAATTGCTGGCTGAACACGATTTTACAAGCTTTTATTTATCTTGCAACGTTTGTACTTATGTTTGTTCGGGTCAAATCTTGCAGTTAAACTTTAACGCAGTTATCCTTAACCGATTATGCTGAAATTATGCGAACACGTTTAGTTTGGATGACAATAAATAAATAAAAACAAACAAAAAAATTATAAAATGTTTTTTTTTACAATTCATTTATGGCAATTACTTTGTAAGGTTATTATAATAGATAAGGTTTGGTATAATAGGGACGAAAAACATAAAATGAAATTGTAGAAAGAGTGTTGTAGTTGAAAGTAGCTTAAAATCCTATTTTATAAGACTTTACTGCAAATTTTTTCCACCAGGTATTAGGTAAAGCACTTAATAGTGCTTCACCTAATACCTGGTGGCATCTAGTACCGCTATTTTGCACGATGAACACCCCTAAGATTTTATATTAATTTGTAAATTATTACCAAATAAAAATTTCAGATATGGTTTCGTTGTTTGCGTTTTTATTTCGTTGTCTTTTATCTTTTTTCGTTAAGAAACTGAATTCTTAAGCTATAATCTCAATATTTCATATTAATCAATTATAATTAACATGATGGCAATAATTATCGGCAGTAACTTGATATCCGGGCGAGCCTCACTCTAGCCAAATGTCTTAGCGCGGTCGTAGCACTCGCACAGGCGAGTCACTTTTGAATAGAGCACGGTGCACGACGCACCTAAGTCTGGATTTAGTTACTTCAGTTATGTAGAAATACTATACTTCATTGTATTAAAAATTAGTAATCGTGTGAATACCGCCGAAAGTTTGTAATATCAATATATAGTTATTGCATCAGAAGTAATTCAGCTTAGCTTTAAATATTATCAAGATGTTACCTACCTTTGTAACGAATAACTTAAAAACAGATGTTTTTTTCTTTTTTTATTTTAATGCAGAACTATGATCTAGGAATACAATTCCCTTCCAGGAAAGCCAAACGGCGCGGTGCAGTGTGTTCTGAACAAGGAAACAACTTCACAACCCACTTCAAATGCGAACCTTTTATTCATCAAGAGTTTCTGAGTCGAAATTAAAACAAAATGTCGAATTACGATTTCAAAAAGTTTCCCTTTCTTTTATTACATCTCGACGTACTTCCACTTTGAAATATTAATAGTTAACTGATTGAATTTTTTATTAAGAAAGTTTTATTCTATCATTTCACTTTGGTGAACACCGATTAAGTGTTCACTGATCGAATGATTACAAATAAGTCCTTTATTTGAGATTTTCATGAATCTGCTAAAACACAAAATAGATCTAAATTGTCTGTAATAAGCAGGATGTAATATTTATTCATTTATGTTGTTAGTCAAAGCAGAGGAATGAGAAAGTTTTTCCATTGAAAACGTTAAAATTTTGAGTACGTAATATTACCTTCCACGTATCATTAACATAACATAACAGTAACATTTCCACGTATGCTATGTCATTTTCCTCACCTCACATCGTTTTTGTACCACCATCGTTTTGTTTAGGCAGGTGCCCAAAGTCTATTTTTTCTAACTCATAATTGAGATCGTGGCCGTAAGCACCTGTATCAGTCCAATATTACCTCATCTTTGAGCCCTTCCTGATGGTTTCTCAGCAGGTTGAAACCAAATTTCCTTGGTTTTCAAGTTCAAAAATTACAACGAGTTGCGCTAATAGATGTTCGTATGACCTGCGGTTAACGGTGTTAGATAAAGTGCAGTTTTATTTTTTCAACTTTGGATACAAAAGTGATTTTATTTACTTCTCGGGCACTTCAAATATGGTATCATTCCTGTTCGAACTCCCATCCCTGTCCTATTTATAAATAAAGTACCTTCAAACTTTCTCGTTACTTCTTAACAAAAAAAGGCAAATACTTACAAAATATAATATAATACTTTCATATCCTCGTACATTTATTGGCAAATACCGTTCAAAAATAACTGTGCATATTTTAATGGGACTTTCCATCTTTCAATTTCCACGCATCAAATGGGTTATTGAAAAGGGCGCCTTGCCTGTGTGTACAGGGGGATGTTTTATATCCTGTTTCAATAAGGGATTGAGCTGTAAATATAACGTCCAATTCCGATGATGTCTCATTTAGATCCGGTGTAAAACAGTCAATTATGAGTAAAATCATATAATAAAACGTGGCTATAAAAGACTTATATTTATTTTTTCAAGTTAGAAACAGTGTTGACATTTGATTTTTATTCAAAGTTATTATTAGACCCCCTTGCATAAAGTTTAAAGTTTTTCATTTTAGAAACCGACTTTTGGATGGTATTCACACACACATATTACGAGATAAGGAGATATAAAATGTTTAAGGGATTTATCAGAAAATGTAAGTGAAAATAAAAAACATTTTGCTGAATTCTATTTCATATACTGCCTTGTTTTTAAACCATTCTTTTCCTTAAAGGCATAGAACATTGTATATACTTAGAAGATAACATAGGTATTCACATATGTCCATGGAAGAGATTAACGTTCTAGTCATTAATTAGATAATGCTTCGGCCGAATCACTGTTAGACAAAGTCGAGAAACTATTTTTTTTAAAGTTAACAGTAAAACTCAAGTAAGTCACACCCATTCAACAAAGTTTAATGCTCTTATTAGGATTAGGTTCAGTTTGGAAGTATCCTGGACAGGTTTCGAAATCACAACCTCTTCAACCCATTGCATTCGATTTATACACTGCAGCGTCTAGAGGCACTATACGGTTTGCCACAAAGTGTATAGGGGCTTAAATAATAATCAACATTATTGTATTTTATATATTGCAAGGTAAAATGGCAAAAATATGACATATTGTGTTTCATTTGTTATGAGCAAGATTGTCATAAAAGCGTGTAATACCAAATTCCAGCAGTCTCATACTGCGGTCGTAACATTTTACTGTCCATAGTTACAAACGATTTAATGAAACAATAACGTGAGGTATAAAAGGGGTTTACAGCATTTGATCGGCGCCGCAGGGTTGAAAGTACATACGTCTGCAATCCTAAGGAAATAAACGACTATTCGACATTTAAGGAGGTAAGATTACTGGTCACATTGCAGCCGGCTAACTGGGAAATACCTTTACTCCAGAAGACCATAGTTGGTTTTCGTTAGTAACTGTTTACTTATGTATTTCAACTAAGTTGTTCAAAACAAATGATTTATCGAAATTATCATTTTATCTAATCTAGTGTGAAAGTATTACCTTAGTGCTCATATTGCTAGACTACTCGTTTAGACACTTTGAAGATAAATGAGAACAGTATGTTTGAAAAGCTACGGCCTCTTCATCAATTTTCGTATGATATGTATGGTATGATGAAGGCAGTAAATAAGCCACGAAATCTCCAAAACCAAAAAGTGTTGGTTTAGGTATTTATTTCAAAAGTAATCAAACAATACAAGGAGATACGCTTTTCTATTAAAATATTCCTCCCTTTTCCATGTAGAAACCTCAAAGGGTACCAAACCATTAAAGAATGCAGAGGCAGCCGATACGCTCACCTCTTCTGCGTAAACTTCTACGTAAGTTTTATTCCTCTTAGATGCAATGAGCTACCGTTGCAGGCTGCTGCCAGTCTCACACATACCTAGTTTTAGACGAACACTTTATATAACAAAAAAGTTACACTTTACGTTCCGTTTAAAAAATGTACTAAATTATTATCAAACAAGTACACGGTTCAATTAAGAGTAATCAGTTGTAAACACTGACGTAACATTCACGCGTTACGGATCCAATAATACAATCAGAAGAGATTAAAGAATATAATACAAAAATCTTTCTATATTCCTAAAGTTGGCCTTCTGCTTTATAACTCGAGATAATCTGTCGTGTTTGTTCACCCTCTTTTATCATAAACCCAAGAGTTTATTCGAGTCACAGCTCTGAGCTATTTATCCTAAGATTAAATCTCTTTCACGTGCTCATATGATAGCAATAATAGTAAAGGAATGTCTGGTTTCATTATAAGGCTGAGAATAAAAAGAGATATTTCGGGGAATTGCGTTTGCATCCCAATACTTCGGTAACTAATAGTCTTGTTGCTGGCTGAAATAGTTTGTGTTTAATATGTAAAGTTAGGAGGTCCGAACGTACTAACTCAATCATAACACATTGTTACTATCTCTAGGTAGTGGCTACTGTGAGTTTCACAATAAGTCAGAACCAGCAGTCTATGTAATGACAACAGACGGTCTTGCGATGTACCTAAGCCTTAGAGGAGGCTACTGCCACACAGCACTACTACTGTAAAGTTATATTATTGCTAGTAAGTTAAGTTACAAAAGATTTATCGGGTGGGATAGAGGACAGGCGAATCCTACTTCTAGGTGGTATTAAAAGGTCCCCAGATACGCTGTATGTTGTACCGTAATTGTGTAAAGAATTAATTTAATACTATTTGCTCGTTGAAATTACAGTATTCAAGTGCTTGAGGTATCTGAATCTCTTTAATTCTTTTTAACTCTGTTTATACGGAGATATTAATATCTAAAAATTTTGTATGAGTTTAAACTAGCTGGTAGCAAAAAAGTGCGGTATTGAGAGATGACTGGCTTGTTGGTCTAGTGGTTAGTGACCCTGACTGCTATGCCATAGGTCGTGGGTTCGATTCCCACCCGAGTCTGGGTGTTCTTTGTGTCCGTTGTTTGTATGTTTGTAAAGTCCCCCGCGATACAGGAGTAATTCCTAATGCGGGAGTTGTCTTTCTAACAACAAAAATAAAAATAACAACCAAGAAATTATAGGTATATAGAAATTATGAGTAAAATAAAATCTAAATCTTAAACCATTGCCTTTCCTTTTTACCTATGTTTCAAGATTCCAGTTGAGTCTAAAACTAACCTGTCTAAATTTTGAGACAATTGTGTTTGCCTTAAATTGAGTCTCTTGAAGTTAAAAATGCTAAAACCACAACTTTATGCTTACTTGTAAAGAGTAAAAACATGGTATGGCATGGCATAGTATGGTATGGTATGGCATAGATGATTAAGATGCATTTGTTAAAAAAATCTGGTAGAGTAAATTTCAACTATTACAACGCCGCACGGAAGCATATATAAATGTATATTATTGTAAATTCTGGTCGTCTAAAAGTTGGTTGGGAACCACATTAACATATTACTTTAAATCCGAGAACATAGCCACTGGACCAGTTTCTTAACATACTTAAATTTGGTCGGCAAATAAAAATTATTTAGCCTTAAAATATTTAAATGGTTAACATTACTTATGTCTGTCATACTTATTTACAACCTGGCTACACCCAACCCACCAAACCCCACCCAAAATTGCCGCCATCGTCATTGTCGAGTACGAGTAGGTATTTGTATTACAAACATATTTTTTTGGCAAAGAGTACTAGTAACGTTGGTCACACATTACTGATATTCTTGTTATCCCTTCTAGCTAAGCTAAATGCTTGTGTTAGGAGTGGGTTCACGTCGGTAATGACTGGGTGGGATTCGAACCTGATTACAGGTATGTATGCACTGTACCAACTTTGAAAAAGGTACTTATTTATGGTTAATTAAGAGGAGGTGGGTAAATAATGCGTTTTATAGTTGTAGCAGACACCTAAAGGCCGAAACAGGGATGAAGGCGGTCTTGTCTACACGAGGGAAAATAACGTATTCGAAAATAACGGTGTTCTCAAACTCAACGTGGGCCATGAAATAACAAAGCAGGCTCACCTGGGTTTCGTCTTCTCACCGCCTCGCGTGGAGATTCCACCTTCAGTTCACACGTTTTCACGCAGCAAGCTCTCGATTTCGGATAGCGAAGGGAGTTCACTTTTCTGATTTTGACGAAAAAGTAATATATATATATATATATATATATATATATAAGTACGGGTAATTAACGTGATCCAGGTTGCACTGGCCTTGTTTACAGCCTGTGACCACGGCCAGTGCATCATGGTCGCAAATATTTCCCGTATATACATGTACATAATAACCATCGTTTTTTTTTCTCTGTCATGTCATAAATATAGCTGCGGTAAAGCCAGATAAAAACAAAATTACATACATGACATACACATACATTACCTAGGCCTTGTTACCTAAAAAAGAAAAATAAAGAGACAAGTGCGAGATGAGCGTACAATGTTAGCGTTCTGATGTTACTGATGTCATATTATGCTATCTTGAAATGAAAACTCTTTGTGTAATTATTTTACATTGTATAGGCAGTCCAAAAAAAATAAAATAAAACAGTTCACTTATACATACCGAAAAAAAAGGTAATTGACGAAGTGTCATGCTCAGCAGCAGAGCTGCATTTGGTTGATAATATTTGCTTACAATATTCATAATACATAATTATAATTAATCAGAATTAAGAGACATTACAACACGAGTCATTTAAAGAAGTAAGAAGTTAATCTTTATAAAGCTGCCATGACAATATTGTAATTAAGACTATATAGGCATATAATGTGTAACCAACATTAATGTTGGCAAAATAATATGTGAGGATTGTGTAGTTAAATAAATGAGTTTTTTGAGATAGGTAAGTATTCAAAGGGCTATTACAACAAATTAGTTACGTATAAACTCATTTGAAGTAAGTATACGTAACTTAAATTTGCGTGTGAAGGCTGCAAGATAGTGATGCGTGAGAGAAACGCTCTTGCACCAGCATCGGGTTTGCACTTTCCAGTGTTGAATACTCGGGGCTCTCGATCTCAAATGTACACAAATACACATGTTTGTATAAACAGAGCTATACAGCGAGGTTATGTAGGTGCCTAGTTTGCTTATTTAACCCTAAAAAGAAATTAAAATATAACTAAAACATTTCGCACACATTCAAGGGTCATGTCTGGCTCATATATTTATAACGTACATACATACATATTACGTGTGGGAAGTAGGCAAGTCGTGATCAAAGTTAGAAGGGTTGGTTCACACCGCAACGCAACCTCACTTGTTTGTTGTTTTGCCTCTATGTGTCAAAGCTAAACTTTCGACTTCGCCTGAGTTATGATGCGACTGACTCTAAGCAATTACTTACGACAAATATAATGTGTTTGTGTTCGCCAAACCCAAGTTCTCCGTGATTGTACTGTTATATAAGTGGACTCCGGAATATGTGTCGATTATTGAATGTTGAATTTTCTGAATGAAATTACCGCTGTGATTAAATGGATATGGAACACTATTTCCCGAGCAAGTTTTAATGGTTAATTTTTGTTTTGTGTAAAGTTTTTTTTTAATTTCAATCGCTTCACGTACAACTATTGAGTAAAAGTAACGATCCGTGGAGAGGACTTGCGTACGGTGAAACTCAATCCAGTGATTGGTGCTTCTTTAATACCGTTCTAACTTTATCCATCACTTCTTTGACACATTATTCTGTTCATCTCTTTTCCAGTTCCTCTTTGGACGTCTCAAGTAGGAAAGGTATTGCAAAGAGTAAGTGTAACACATTTAATATAGGTCTATATCAGACCTTGTCCACTGCTCTGAAATAATATAAACCACCTGAAAGAAACCATCGGCCCTTTTCTGTTAATAGGAAAAAATACATGCGGAGAATACAAGGCAACCCAAAACGTATAGTTCTCACACCTCGCCAGTTCATTTGTTGGAAGCGTTCAAAGAAAAGAAAAAGTGGGTTCTCGACTCAATGGCCTAACGAACAGCAAGAAGGTTATAGGGCCTTATGAGTATCGAAACAAAGATTATATTGACTTCTAAATTGTCTAAGAAAGATCTCCGTGAACCATAACACAAAATACAATGATTATTGTTTCAGAGTTCAATAATTTGAGAATATTATTTAAATTAAATGTAAATTGATTTAATTTACATAATTTTATTAAATTATAATTGTTAGCTACGAACTTTAATAAATAACCACAAGTACATAATATTCAAAATTATGATATGTATCTACTCTAGGTAACAGAAATATAATTCAAATGTTTTATTCTAAACAAATGGCACTCTTTACTACATCTATGATCTTTTGTGAGGATTTTGCACCTTAATTAACTGATTGACTCTTTCTATCAGCAAATTTTACTATTTATATACATAGCCGTGATGTTTCTAAGCTCAATCTCAGTTTGTACTATTGGATTTGAAAGTTCAAAAAACAATTTTTAGGGCTCATATACCTTGAATATGTTGAACTGTGTAAAATTAAAGGTCTTTTGCGTTTTTGTTTATCAGAGAGTGATAGGTTTATTTAGAAAGAGCTATTATAATACTAGTTACCATCCACGACTTTGCCTGTGTGGATCTTGACTCCTATATATTTAAGAAACGAATTTCAGATGGTCGTTTTAAAGTGTAGGAGTAACAAATTGTATAAACAAACTTACATGCACTTAAACATACAAACAACTCTTGTATTTATAATTTTAACATGGATATTATCATTACATATTATAACTAGTATACAGTGGCGATTAAAGAACGAAGTAGTTACGTCGGTAAAAACGCCAGTCAGCTTTTATTGTTGTTGTGTACATTACCTGTGCTACAATAGCTTGCTCGTTTTTTCTGTTGGCTCACATCCAACTTTCTAACAAAGCCTAATCGAATTTGTTCGATATGTGCACTTCACTCCGCAGTAAGATATTTGTCGTTTGGAATTACATTTGCACTGGAGAAATACACTACAGTTTTATTTAGTTTCTTTCGATCTCGCTAGATTTGTGTTTGTATTCAGTCGTAGGAAATTCGAATCACTACAGTCCATGTTTATTTTCATAACCTGTTTCTGTGAAAACAAGATATTAGACGTCTTTCAATTGTTAGTTGTATTATGATTAACGGGCACAGGAAAACAGTTCCCAAATAGTTATTTTTGAGTCTACAGATATATCAAAAGAATGAAATACTGTTATCCGGAATATTTTGGGCTTTTGTTTTATGATTTATTTTACTTTTTGCACATTTTATTTCCCCTCTTAAACAGTGACATGTTACTTTATTGATTAATGTGTAATTTATTTCAGATATACCACCGAGTCGATGCTACAATTGTCGTGCTAACGACACAACATTGTGTGGACAGTCGAGTTCTTGGACATTGGTCACGTGCACCGCTAAACGCCCGCTGTGTGCCACTACCGCAACTGCCCCGGGTCAGTACCAATATCCTCGACAATTTTAAAGTTTACCGCTAAAAAAACTTTAAACTTAAAAACTGTAGAACTTGGCATTTTCCTTTTAGTTTCAAAGAATTGCCGACAGCCTTGTTATTTATAACAAAAACAAGTACGATAAATAGCTGCAGGCATCTGTGATCTGCGCAGTGATTTATGTTTCATCAAAAACCAGTAGAACAGTTAGTAGTTTAAAATTAAAAATCTATTGCGTATTGCATTATAAAGGGTATGATAACTTAAGCGCATGAAATCATAATTTCATTACACTCTAACATGTTATAACGCTGTCAAAGAAAAATTGCTTTTTCAGCGAGATGGTAATGTTATTTGTGAGTTGAATAAGCGTGGTAAACGAAATCGGGCGGAAATTATCATATTTCTTTATAGTCAGCTCACGATGCCAGACGTACTTTTTTAGATTTGAAACGGTTAACGAGTAATCGGATGGAATATTAAATTTCTTTTTATTCTTCCTACAGATTTCCATTCATCGTTGATTTGTGCTCCAGTTGGGAATACGGCGTGTACAGTGAGGACTCCGTCGAACTCGTCCCTCGTAGTTATGTGGGTTTGTAACACTCATCGTTGTAATTTACCATTCCCTCCTCAATGGCGAAGAGAATTCATCAACTTTACATCTAATAATACAGATATGAAGCAACTTAATATCTGCAATTTATTATCTAAATATGCTAATAACACAAATCAGGATAAAACTCCTAAAGCTACAATAACAGAAGAAACTAAAACACCTTCAGCAACAGCAAAGAGTTCATCGGAACCTACTACTACCTTAGTATCCGTTCCTACAACGATGAACGTACAATTAATGTTACGAGATTCAGAAAGACCAAGAGCTGAGGCTTTGAAGCAACAGCCAACGGTACCATCTGATGATGATGAAGATGAAAGTGAAGGAAGTGGGTCATACGAGGAGTCAAGAATTCACAATCACGCCGTGTCGGCCCCTGCCGCTCCAAGCTCATTTCTTCCAGCTAACGAGAATAGCGCAAGCCCTTTGTGCAAAAACTTGCTCGTTGCTACATTATTCATATTCTTTGTAGTCTAGATGCAGAACTTAAGTAGGTGTATTCAAAATTTTCCCAATTAAGTACAATAATGTTAAGAGAGTAATTTATGAACTATACCTAGAGAATTTAAATGATATTAACTTTGACCTGTTGGGAACAAATGCGTACTTTTTGTAATTTCACACGTTAAACGCTTTTATGGTTTATGGAACGAGAAAATTTAGACATGTTTAGTACGTAGCGCCTAAGTGTCATCCGAAGTAAAACCGTTGTTTTATTATTTTTGTGGTTCTTAACCTATGTAGAACTAGTTTTTTCGACTGCCAATAGATGTGTACAGAGAATTCTTAATAAAAATATATTAGAAACTTAAAAACAATGATCACATATTTCGGAATCAAATACATCGCTGTTTCCTTAGAAATAATCCATTTCTTCCCTGTGCCTATTTATTATACATACTTTTGCTTCAAATTGTGATAAGTTTATAGTAATGTGCCAAATATTTGATGTAAATAATAAGAATATTCGATAGAGGTCAAATACTAGAGTCAGATAGTCACATATTTGTTTTTCAGCCAACACTCAACCAATGTTGTAGAAGAATAGTATTATATTATCGATACATCACAAAATGCATTAGATACTTCTTATATTAGGTATATTTACATTACTTATAAAATATAGTTCATGCAACCCACAAAATGAGCGTGAATTTTTCAAAACTTATTTTTGACAGGTTATAAATTTTAAATAAAAATATATGAGAGTTGCAAGTCACTATTTTGATTATAGTCGAAAGTACGAAGTAATTGTTTAATACTGCAATGGCTTTCTCCAAACGAACCTTTACGAAATTGATTTAAACGCAACGCGATCTAAGTAAGAAATTTCCCTATGAAGTTAAATCCGTTAAATTCTGAGAAATGTACCTATGTATAAGTACTTGTTATCCGAGTTATTCTTCATTGATTTTTCTCCGTAATCATTTTCTATGAAATTTGCGCATTCTTCATTCATTCTTTACACGCAGTATGTAACTTCCGAAGAAATAAGAATAGCCATCACTTTTGTTCAAAAATTTTAGTGCCAAATTGTCATTGTTTTAGTTATATGGACTAAGGCATGTCTAAGTCTTTCGCATTAGTGGATTGTACGAACTATCTCTAAGGATTTGACGTATATTATACTATCTAGAATTTATAAGTATAAATTCAAAATAAGTGCAGATATTATGAGTCGAGTTTTGATAAACAATGTAGAGAGTTAAAGAAATATTAAAGAAAATTATTTATATGTCAGAGAGATGACCAGAGGTCAAAAATCGACTTTCGAATTTCTACGTTTAGATTATCTTAGACTTTTAAATAACGTGTCTTCACACGTTGTCAACTCATGTTTTGTGCAATTTATTATATTTTCTCAAACATCGACATTATACATATGTGGTATGGTCGTATTTATGCAAGATTTTAACTAAAATATGTATATATTGATTTCTAATAATGTCATAACCATAATATAATTTTATATATATTTGTGTATGATCCTATAAAATGTATTTAAGGTTTATATGATTAAAATGTATCCATTTTCTCTTACATTCATATAGTTTAATAAACTACTGAACTGAGTTTGTACACCTGCAAACTGCCCTATGCACTAATCTATCGCATTTGTCGATCATAAGGTTGTCTAGAAGAAATCGCAACTAGCGATAAGACCGATTGTACCAGTTTTCAATGTTTCTCTTTTATGTCGTAACTTTTTCTATGGTGTACAATAAAGAATATTGTATTGTATTGTAGATGTAAGATGATTTTGGTTAAAATTTGTTATAAATTTTTTTTAACTATAACTATAGATATTTATTTTCCTCTGTTTTTTTTTTCTCGCCAGTGCCTAGATATTCATGAAATACAGTCATCAATTTAAGTTATATACCTCCTATGTGCGTAAAATATGAGGTTTCAGCGTGACAAATATGTTTTGTGAGCAAACACTGGAACAAAATGCATAGACAGTAAACATATACAAACCCTGTATATTGTAAAACTTGCACGACTAGGACAATGTCAACTCACCTACATTCATCTTTTTTATTCTGATAGATTTAGTGTCAATTAATATCACCATCGATTTATTGTTTAAAAAATGTTGTTGTGATTTAATAAATAAATAAATGAAAATAGAGATATTTGTATTTGTTAATTTAACTTTAGCGCTATTCTGACCGATCCAACACTTCAAAGTGAATTGGGAATGACATACTCGCATTGTTAGGGGCCATCCATA
Organism: Euplagia quadripunctaria; assembly: GCA_963859945.1. NCBI lineage: Eukaryota > Metazoa > Arthropoda > Insecta > Lepidoptera > Erebidae > Euplagia > Euplagia quadripunctaria. Next base: position 10,287,701 of record OY982580.1, read on the forward strand.
AATTAAATTACGTCACACGAATTTCATGATTTTTTCCCCCATCCCCATCCTTGTCACAGGTGGTCACATTCGTGGAAATGTCACACTTCGTTGACCCTCCCCCCCTTCCTAGAGCTACAGATTTGCGACACTGACCTACTTGAGCTATTGCTTACACTTGCCAATCTATCCATTTAAGCTATTGCTTAAATGGGAATGCAATGGAAGGAAAGGGATATTTCCCTTTCCTTCCATTGCTTTCCTTTCTTATCTACCTTTCAATAGACTAGGTATTATAGGCTATGGGTAAAATTGGGGTGTTTAATACGTCTCTGTCGGTAGGATGCAGGCGTGAATGTATGTATTTATGATATTATCATTATTTCAGCCTGTTGACGCCCACTGTTGGGCACAGGCCTGCCCCAAAGATCGCCACAACGTTCGGTCCTGTGCTACCCGCATCCATTTATGATATGCAGAAAATAAATTTAATTACTTGATGATGAGAATTCGGGAAGTCAACAGACTATGTTATGCTTACTCTTCGTTCAACAAAAAAGTAGCATATATTCTTTTTTATTGTTTTATACTACTACATTGGTAAACAAGCACATTATGGTTACCGGTGTACCTAAATTTTCACAACAACACAGACGGAGAGGGAAAATACAATACCATCCTATTGTGATTGAAACTATGCGATAGCCAGCTTTGACTTACGAAAGGAATAAGTGTGACCTAAAGCACATAGTGTACGTACCTACATACGAACTGTTCAGATGCATTGTCTTTATAAACTTCAAAATTGTTCTCTTCTCATGTTAATTGTCACCTTCGTAAAAGAGAACAGTCGAGCAGCTCGTTTATGTTAATTAAAACATGTTTCACCGCACGACACAGTGCAAGTTTTCTCATTTACCATGGCGCTCAAAATAATACAAACCTACATTTTTTACTACAGGTATGAAAAATTTATAAATAACATGATTTGTTTTTAACCGACGAAAAAAAAAGGAGGTTCTCAAATCGACCGTATATATATATATTTTTTTTTTTAGGTTTGTTCAGCCCTCTCTCCGTTATTTATGAACCGATTTTGATTATTCTTTTTTTGTTAGATAGGGTATACCTCAAAGGTGGTACCATGTCAAGGAAGTCAGGATCTGATGATGGGATCCTGGTAAAATTGAGGGAAACCTTCGAAAATTGTAGGAACGAATAGTGTTTCTGTTTACTTTTCATAACTTTATCAGGTATTTGCGTTCAGAAATCATCACCTCATGTAGCTGAGCTGATGATGAAAAAAAATCATCAAATAAAATTCTTTTTAACAAAGAATTAAACCGACGAAAAGAACTAAAAAGCATAAAATAAATAACTATAAAATTTTTATAATCTTATTTTAAGTCGGCGCCAAATAATAAAATGATTAATTATATCTACGTACAGTTGGTTGTTTGGCGCCGACTCAAAATAAGATTATAAAAATTTTATAGTTATTTATTTTATGCTTTTTAGATCTTTTCGTCGGTTTAATTTTTTGTTAAAAAGATTGTTATTCTATTTACATTTTGATAAAGACTAAATAAACAAATTTAAAACCATAGAGACAAAGCAGGGCACAAATTCCAAGCTTTATAAAAACACAAAGGTATGTAACGTAAGACGTAAATTATGTGTCGATATTATAGCAATCGACATAAGCTACTGACCAATAGCTATTACACTATTGGATACTTCATAATTTATATCGATAAGTTGTCTGAAATATAAATAATCCCCAACTGAGTTTCTGAGCGGGTCGTTCAGCGATCGATACAGTGTTTGTCGATCGAAAAGGTGGTGAGCTGTGGCGGCGTGCTGTTGGCGGTGTTCTTGGCCCATAGTCAACGCATTTAATTCAGGAAACCGTTCTGCTATCACGGGGAGTCGTTAATGAGATAATTCCTCTATTTAAGAATTCATGGCAGAAACTTTCTTTTAAAGAGGTTTCTTGAATAAGAGTTTGAACAAAATTTTAGCTACGAATGTGAGTGAACATTTTGACAAATACCACTATAGATTCAATTCTACAGACGCTCTACGGTCTACGAGACGTAGTAGTTTTCTTGTACATACATTCAGTAAAGAAAGCTTAAGTATGCTGCATTGCGTTTCTTGATTATAAATAATGTATAAAATAATATATATTACGTATTTGAAAGACCAGGTCCACTCCACAGTGTAGGTATAAAGTTATAAGTACACAGCGGAGTCGACAAAACCGGGCCGGGCGCACGTTAGTTCAATGCTCACTCACGCGCTGCGTCGCGTCATCCGTTCGTATTTAGACTATCGAGTTATTAGCACCCAGCCTAGGTTCATTTGTTAATAAAAATAGAGTAATAGGTACATAACTTACCGCTAATTTCAATATTCAGATTAATTAATTCTTTAAAAAAGACAACCCTAACGTCGCGGCGTCGTCAGAGCAGATAAGAGTTCAGTGATAAAAAGAGAGGCAACTTCTAGGTGAATATAACTGTAGGTAATTAGCGCTAATTGCGACTTTATTGTGTCGGAACAAGAGTCGCTCTTTATTTAAATGATTTGGCGGAGTGGATCTTCTGTAACTGTACTATTATGTATTCTGTGGTATTGCCGAGATTTTTGTAGGAAAATGGGTCATATATATTGGATAGGATTTGAACTCACAAGCTGTCGACTATAGCGACTCCTTATGCCACTTTTTGTCACTGACATACGGACGGTGGTAAAAAGCGGCCTTAGGATCACATGCTACGGACTATCTAAATGCCCAGACATTTCGACTTAGTATGTAGCCTCTTTTTAGTGTGTGGACTATAACAAGATACATTGAAGTTTCTGTTTTATCTGTGTATTTTATTTAATAACATATGTACACGCCGCCGGTATCCTCGAACAAAGACAAAGGCGTATTAAGCACCCATACTTTGCCAATATAATTTGGTCCTCAAGTATTAGGTGGGCAAGCCTATAATCAGCGTTTTAAAATAGTCTGGTCTTATTCCATAAGTCTGTTTTACTATAACTAACTGTCTAATTAAAATAATCAAAAAGCACACCTGATTACTGGTCGCAACCTATGACGATTTGAAACAAAAGCTGTCCTAATAACTAACAAAATGACAAGGCTTGATAACAAGCAATTTCCATTATTTAGAATGGTGAGAGGAGGTGAAAAGTTCTAATTTTACTAGAACACTTTTTAGTCCGTATATATCCGTATATATATATGTAATAGGTAGTTATCAGGGGCATGTCTTGCTTGTTACACAATACGTAAAAAGATTAAACCCTTTAAGTACTCGTTACATTGTCAGTCCATGTATGAAGAAAATTTTCTATTGAGGGTATGCTTAATTAATTCCTTGCAAAATAATTCCAGTCACCCAGTACCCTACGTAACTTAAAATAAGATTACTTAAAATCCTTTTTGCTGCATCAATACAAAACAACATTGTTTTCTCATGGTTCCGAGCGATGTTTTAATTGCATGCTGGAGCCAGTTCCCCAATTTCAGCTTGAACTATGCTCTGATTTACATAGTCTATCTGATATATTATAACGTAAAACGTTGTAACACTTGACCATACATTTGCAGTGATAATAGTAGCATATAGCACCTGTAGTGATTATTTACACTGTAATGATTATTTACACTGTAATGAGTCTTGCAGAGTCTTTCCTTTTCCTTTTCCGTCTCCAATACATTGTGAGAATCGCTATTTGAGTGATTAATAAATTGTTCTGAGTGTGGGGGTTGATATGGCTTGAACAACAATAAAAAGTGGGATAGCCGGGGAATAGCAAAAAAACAACAAACAAAATTAACTAATTACTGTGTAATTTGACTACATAGCACATAATTTGTTAGTTTGGTAAACAAAGTGTAATTTTCTCCCGTAAATAACCTTAAGTCGAGGTTGATAGAGGTTTAAAACTTTCGATTACCTTGTTGATCTCGTGGTATACAGGCTCGTGTCCTATTCTGAAAAAAAATATGGGTGAAAAATCAGCTGTACAGCTCCTCATCATCATCGCAGCTGTAAGACGACCGCTGTTGTACATTCCACACACAACACTTTCCCAGAACATTTGAAGACTTTTTCTATAATATCTACCCAAACACCATGCCCGTCCTGAAGATATTGATCACGTCTTGATGTAAACTTTCATCGCTTCCGCATCATTCTGATAGTGTATCAGTTAAATGCTTGTACTAAATGTTGTGTTGAGTCTTCTAAAGAATTATATTAATCATCGCTTTGAAACAGTTACTATTTATTATTCATTCTCGTAGTTATGCTAAACGACTTCCACGTTACGTTTTATTACGTAGACGCACTCAGTGAGTATTTTTAAAGGCACGTATTTTATTACTGGTTGTGTTCAGTGTGTACACAAATAAAACAAAACTACACCAATACTCTCTTGAGAGCAAAACATTTCTGGGCATACCGGTGTGCACAGTACAAACTGAATTTTGTACGTGAAATCTGCATTCACTTTTTGCGAATAAATTCTTCTATGAAACTTAGAACATTAACGTTTTTCTGGCTATATAGATCCGATATAGAATACAACTTATGATGTGTCACCTCCTTTCTTATTCCTTCGTTCCTTTCTTTCTTTTTTCTTTCGTTATATATTTCTTTCTTAGTTTTTTTTCTTAGGATAGCCATTAAATGTATAAACTAAATTTTTTATTAATTTTGCTTTTTAATGTTTCTGGTATACAATAAAGAGGTATATTATTATTATTATTAAAAAAACGAGTACTCACAAATAGTACAAAGGCACCACACAGGTTATATTATCACTTCTTAGATTTTTCGAGGTTTTATAATCATCGGATCTTAAATTATGTAATAGTGTTTAAAATTGGTTGAAAATTTGTAAACAGAAACGATGACATTTGGGTGCCTGGAAATTAGTTTTTAATTTAATAATTACTAATCGTTTATAATAGTACAAAGCTAACATAACATTCTTATAAAATTCAAGCTAACATAAAACTTGAATAGTGTGTTCTAATTGATTACAAAGAAATATTTCTCAGGTCTCGTTTGTGATATCTCTCTGATTCACAATGATGCTAGTCAGTAGTAACCTAGTGTTAATTAGCATGGGTATAGCTAAATCAAAGCAGAGCACCCAATAAGTTCGGTGTACGGAGGAATCGAATATACTGGCAGAAGTAACCGTTACCATTCTCCAAGTGCAAGTCTCATATTTAAGGCTGACTCCAACCTGTAGTGGTGTGGTCTCCGCTAACTTCCTTATAAGGTGGCAAGGAGGTCAATGGCTGTTATCTGCTTCGTGTCCTTCATTACATCGAAGAAAAATGGCCGCGTTTCTTTACTCACAGGTAGGTACTTTTCTTATTCTCTTGAAGTGGATGTGGAAGCATTTGTTAATGTTGACAAAACTAGGTAAGTATCCAAAAAAGTGTAGTCTTTCTGCGACAGTAGTTCATAGTGTCTTCTTACAAAATGAGAACTTTCGAGTACGAGTTATTTTTTCATATTTTTACCGTTTATTTACAAAATACAAAGCTTTCTAATAGAAATAATGTCCAAACTTTTTAACCTTTACGTTCCATGATATCCTTCATTATGGATTTATACGTCAGGCATTCAGAGGTATGTAATGCCTATTTCGTAACCGCTAAAAAATAATGTCCTTGACTCTGCAGTTCAGATATGGAAAACAATTTCATCAGAGATGAGTTTTCGTTTTAATATTAAACCCGCGTTCATCTCTGTCCACATTTGGCACGGCAATTAATATATTTTTAAAACAATGTCGGCCGAAAACAATGGCAATGTACCTATTTGAAAATTATCATTATTATTAATGTGGAGCGGTAGACGTGGCAAATATTTTTTGTGCCAAAAATCCCTTTATAGCCACGGACTTTAAAGGCGCGGTTTCAAATTAAATTCATGAAACCATAAAGTGTTCCGTTGTTCATGGTGAGTATAATAGCCGTCGCTTCTTTATTGTTACTCGTTTTGTACTTTCAAAGGTATGCCTTTGGCTTCACTAATACTGCTATGCTGTTTTTTTGTTACGAGTACGTAATTGTTAAAGATTTTTGTTGGTTTTTTCTTTAAACATGCTAAAAAGAACACAGTGTTACAAAGAGAACTAATTTTAAACTCCATGATTAAAAACGATGTTCATTTTGTTTGAAGCCATTTGTCCGGATCGACATGCTTGTCTCGAAATTGTAATTTAAAATAGGGATTTTTTATAGCTCAGTATAAAGAGACATTTGATACTTTTGCAGGGGTAAAAGGCTTTAAAAACGAGAGAATGGCGCGCAATTCGCGAACAAAAGACTCATCAGGCCGCTTTTATTTTTCTTAATGATTTGGGTACAATAAAATTCGTATTATCCATCGACGTAGAGACAGATTTACTCTGTTATTGGAATGTTATTTCCTAAAGAGGAAGGTTTACATTTTGAACAATGGGGAATTCGTTCATTTCTTTTTCAGACGCTGTTAATTCTCTTTTCGATTCACAAACCTTTTTTATAGCATTTTTAAGCACAGAATAATGTAAACGTAATAAATTGACGGAGATTTTTTAAATATTAAACACCCACTTCTTATAAAACTGAGGAATGTGTGTTGAGCATTCAACATTTCGAGATAAAGTTGGTATTATACATTTCAGATTTGTTGTAGGTTTTTAATACTTTTAGTTACATAGATTTATTTCTCTAAAAATATTACGCAACGTGAGCATTGTGATTATTTTATTCTTAGCTGATTCTTCGGAGAGTGCATGGGAAACGGGTAGACAAAGTCCGATTTTACCAATGTTTCGAGTCCCGGTTAGCGCGTATCGTGAGAGCGGGTCGTGTGATTAGTAGGCAAACGATAATACGAAAAAATAAAATAGCGATATTCATTGCAAATTTCGACACTAATAACATTCTCGGAATAATATTCTCCTATATATTCCTGGCAAAAGATTTTCAATATTATTTTATAATTTAACTAGCAACCCGCCTCGGCTTCGCACAGGTACCAGAGACATCTTTTTTTATAGTATAGTGGGCAAACGAGCAGACGGGTCACCTGATGGTAAATGACTACCGCCGCCCATGGGCACCTGCAACTCAAGAGTCCCAAGTGTGTTTCCGGCCTTCAAGGTGAGAGTAGAAGAAGAGGGAAGAGGGGGCGATAGAAAGAGTTAGGGCCTCCGGTAACCTCTCGGCGAAAAGTAATGCAATTATTGCTTCACTGCCAGTTTTATGTGAGGCCGTGGGATCACTCCAGTCGAGCCGGGCCCATACAAGCCGAAGCATAGCTCTCCCATGACACATCTTCAACAATCATCAACATATTTAATCAATTTACACAAAATCTTAACAAATTATACACCTAAACCTTTCTCATGAATCACTCTGTCTATTAGTGAAAACTGCATGAAAATCCGTTCAGTAGTTTTTCAGTTTACAGACAGACAGACGGACGTGGCGAGGGACTTTGTTTTATAATCTGTAGTGGTACGTAGTGATGATATGTTATTAATTTGTAATTTTGGAAAATTAAACAAAATTGTAAAATATTTTTCGGTTCGATGACATTTATAGAAACGACAATTGGGTAGATGCTTACGCTCAAAATAAATTATTTCGCCAAGTGTCGCAATAAAATATCTTAAAATACTGTAAAAATTGTCGTCCAGTTTTATTTTAACGTTTTTAATTTAGTTTTTAATTGTTAAATTAACATTAAAAGTAAATGATTTGACAATACTAAGGCGTGACGTCACGCCTTAGTATTTCATACAAAAATGTACGGACGCTACCGTTTTGACGTTTAATAAAAAGATACTGATTTGACTTGACAGTCATCTACCCTATTGTTTTACATACACACATTTCATATTACTCCATATTACATTGTTTAACAATTATGACCAATGCATAAATCCTTGGTACCTACTTGGTACCTTGATAATTGGTTTATTCTGTGATCGAATATGAATGGATACACTACCGAGTCTAGAAATCAAAAATAAAAACAATAGCGATTTCAATAAATCTAAACAATGTGTCTCTCCCTATAATATAACTATCTACTGATTTTAAACAGAAAACCATTTTTCTGATTTTATACATTTACACATGTATTTACAGGAATATAGATATTTTATATCAAAAATATAGAGCATAAATATATATATCTCCTCTTTTTTATTAAAATTTGTTAGAAAGCTGACGAATTTTAGGTAATTGCAATGAGTAAAGAGATATAAGATATTAAAACCACTCGACTTATGAGTAAAACAATAAGCCTGAGATATATTAAATTAGCAACAAAGCTACATGCAACACTTCGTACTTAAAGTAATTTAATTAATCATAACTGTCACACCGAGCCCTTCCAGGATGAACGTTAAATTGAAACAATGATTTGTTCAGGTGTCATAGAAAAAGCAACAGGCGAAATTAATTCACGCAAATTGATGTGTAACCCAATAACGTTTTATTACAATATATTAATGGAATATTTCCGTTCAATTTAAACAAATTTGTAGGTGTAAACACTTGTTGTATTTGTATTGGTTGCTTTTGATAAAATGAAAGGGTTATATGAAATGTTATCTGGAGTGGCGAATATTTATAGTTTTATTTATGTTTGCCCGGTATTCGAAATTCGTACATAAACATTATTGAAAATTTGATAAAAACATGTATGAATTTGTCCGTTTATAGGGTTCCATAAACGAAAGGTAACCAACGTGACCCTATTACTAAGCTCCGCTGTCCGTCCGTCCGCCCGTACGTATGTCTGTCTGTCGGTCAGCGGCTCTATCTCATGATCCGTAATTAGGTGAACAGTTGAAATTTTCCCAGAATGTGTATTTCTGTTGCCGCTATTACAACAAATAATAAACATAAATTAAAAAGTACCTACATAGTATTAAATGTTCCGACTCGCACTTAGCCAGTTTTTAATAAAAAAATCCACTAATATACATTCGTGCAATATACAACTGATACTATATATAACACAATTTATCTTTTTACTTTTTATTTTTTTTTTGTTATTAATAACACTAAAATTCGATAATGGCTACTAAACTAATAAAAAAAATCCGTTAACAAACATAGGATAAAATAGTTCTTAACTGTTTTGTCTTTGCCTATTTATTTATAAATTTGTGAGTTATATTTGCAGTTCTATAGATTGTAAGACGGCTTCATTTTGGTGAATAAGAATAAGTCACAGAGGATGATATTGGGGCTATAGAGTGGGTGTGGCAATGTTGAAATCCCTTTTCCCCCAAAATCTCTTACAACATGAACGAAAAATGGGGCGACGCGTAGTCGTGGACTCATGGTGCAAGATCCAGCCGTTTTCGGCAAGTTAAGGCCACACATAGTAATTGCATCACCACAACCGCTCGAGGACGAGAACATAGAACTGTGCAGTCACTGCCCGGCTGGCTGAAATTAACGATGAATTATGTCGCAGATATCAAAAATAACTATCAACATTGCCTTCAGTCGCGATTTGTTGAAGTTAGCTTTTCCTACCCTTTTTACCCGCTGCTGATTTTGTTTACGAGTATCGGTATCATCCTCAAATATCCAGGTCTTATCTAAGGTGACTACGCGATTTATCAATTCTCTACCGTTCGCTCAGAATGCGAGACAACAAATCCTCGGAGATCGATGTTCACTCATTTTTACGACGCCAGCAAAAAAGTTACTTTCAAAAAACACGCATAAAACATAAACCAACCGTTCTATCGACTTCAAACGTAGACTGGAGCTAAAAAAAGGAGAAATATCCCTCTTTTCCAGACATCTGTTTACAAACGACGCAGTGTTGCCAGTTCCCAAGTTATAACTTAATTGCGACACCATGTATACCTACCATATTTATGAGATATATTGATTAATAATTGTTTTTAAACTTTCGCGACTTTGATAGATAGTAGATATATAATTCGGGACTTAATCGCGATAATATTTAAAAGGTACAAAAGGTACCTTTTAAATATTATCGCGATTAAGTCCCTAATTACACATCTACTAGATATATTGATTGACGTTATTCCGGCACTTTCCATCAGAAATTAGTTAATCTATTATTTGAGAGAGGTAACATTACACTCGCGCTATGTCACGTGTTTGAAGTGCTGTCTCCTCATCCATTACACAGAAACATGTACACTAATCATATCGTATTACATTTGAGCTAATGGAGGTATTGGCTTTGGTAATATTCTATTCGAGTTACTTATTTAATGTAGCTGTCACTTAATGTGACAGCAATATGATTGTATTTCGTGTATTTACCCGTAACCGTGTTGAATAGTATCATTAGAGTTCTTTAAAAATATAAGTAGTCATAAAAAAATTCTTCCTACCATAAACAGTACAGTTGACCTTGAATATACTAGCTGCGCCCCTTACGGTTTCACCCGCGTAAGTCCCTCGTTAAGCTTTCCAAAATTTTCTAATGTTCCACGCAACTTTCTTTTTTTCATAAAAACCTTCTCCTGACAATAACAAACACAAAAAAAAGAATTAGCGAAATCGGTCCAGCCGTTCACGCGTGATGCTGTGACCAAAGGAAATAGGGATTATTTTTTATGTATATAGAAATCTTTCTTTACGTGTTCTTGTATTGATAGAATTATAATTACAGATGCAATTATTAAGATCTCAACAGAATGCATAGTTTTATTGGCTTCAAATATTTCCGTTTGAAGCCATTAAAAACATACATTCCATTGGGATCTTATCCCAATAATATCTTAAACTTGGGTATGCGGTATAAGGGTGAAAATATAAGGACTTGTAAAGTGATTACTTTTCCGTGCACTAACTGGCTAACTCGAACAGTTTAGAAAGCCAGTGTTTAAATGTGGAACAAACTTTCTAATTTATGGGAAGGATTCTAAGCAATTTGCGAAAATTAACTGAGGGAAACTGATTGTGTGGGTTAAGTTAACCAGTTATTGCTTTACACGTATAACTTCGATCGTTAAACTTCATAGGTAGGGTTTAAACTCATGAATGGAACGAAACATATATTTTTATAGGTAGCTGATAAGTGTACTACAAGATTATTTAGGTACCTAATCTGTGTCTTTATTATATAAAAATGCTGCAGTTCTGTTCTTCAAAACGCTGCTGTGACTATATCTATCTACTAACAATAGTCATTCGTCTCATGAGCCATGGGCCTTATAATAGAAGCAAGCATTCTAAGAAAAAAACCAAGACATCATTTCTTGCAATAGACCGACCGACCGATAAAATTTGAAATAAAGAGTTTACAAGCTAGCATTTCAGAGACTTAATAGAAAGATACAGGGCGTAATAAAAATCATAAAGGTTATTACGTAGCAATTTTGTTCGTGCGACATCTACGGGAAATATATCGTTGTTTTAGGGTCGTTGAAAAACTCCGTGTTCCGAAGTGGGATTTGAGAATTTAAAAGTTGAATCTGAGATTTTGATTAGTGTCCCGGACTGGGAAGCATAACAATTTGTAAATAGAAATCCCACGTTCTATTTCTTCAGCTGGTGGCAATGGAACACAGCATTAAAAATATGATGTTGTGTAGAAGGAGTGAGGCATGACCCCCTAAGATTGTATTCAGCCTAGCCCGTGGAGTGGGAAGGGATATGGATTTTTTCCAAATCCAATGTGCCATTCTATGATATGTAATTCATATCGTATACCGGCTTAGTAATAGATGCGCAAAGAGGAGGGTGTGACGATCAAGGTTGTGACTACAAAACCAAAAGCTTTTAAGTTACGCATGGCAGCAGATTTAAGAAGGGCAGGACATAGTGAAGAGAGTTAAAAAAAGTGAAGTTTGCCAAGAATTAATCTGAGTTAAGAGACGTTTGTTTAGTATTTTTGTATCTATAAAGACATTGTGAGCATAATATATTACTAACTAGCAACCCACCCCGGCTTCGCACGAGTAGCAGAGACATCTTCAACAATCATCAACATATTTCAATAAATTTTCATAAATTCTTAACAAATTGTACATCTAAACCTTCCTCATGAACCACTCTGTCTATTAGTGGAAACCGCATGAAAATCCGTTCAGTAGTTTTTCAGTTTATCGCGAACAGACAGGCAGACGCGGCGGGGGACTTTGTTTTAGAATATGTAGTGAAAATATATAAGGCTCACAATGTCTATATAGATTTTAAATAACGTAGGTATGTAACTTTTCATTTCTGTCGTAATTGAACTTGTACTTTAATTAATGGAAATAACAAATTAATACAACTAAAATTAGAAAAAAAAACTTAACTAAATACAATAATCGCTTTGGTATTTTGAACCAGATCTGCCTTGTATTAAATCACATTGAGCAACAATTTTAATGCGATTGTTTGTTTTGATTGCGAATGTTACTAAGATTCACCCTTCGCTACATCAGCGGTTAGAATCACGCTTATGTTAAATGACTCGGAAATGTACTTCAATACAAGTCAACGCATTATAATAGGTATGTTCCAAAGTGCGAATCCGGTTTTATTGTCATCACACGTGTTACTCCATTAAGCTAGTGTTGCCATTCTCAAAATACAGATGTCCCCAAAAACCATTAAATCTGATTCTCGTTTTCTTGTACATTAAAGAAATCTAAATGTTTTTATAAATAACTATTCAAACTAAAAACCAATAAAAAATGCAAATAGATAGTTGTTTAGTGAATTTAAACATAGGCACAAGAACAATGATCTATAGGATGTACTAAAAAAATGTTGATTTTGAAAAATACCGAATTACGCTTAAAAAAATGTTTTTTAACCACCATCTTTGGAATGGTTTAAACCTAATACTTCTATTGGGCCATTCTTTTTGTATGAAAAAAAAAGTTTTCTCAGTGCAACATTTAATGTTTTTTTCATTCTGAGAAAAATTCTTACCACGAAAAAATACCCTAAAGTCAAGAGATATTTTAAAGTTGAGAACACTGTTCTCAAAGTACTTTGGCATATAATCAAGGCGTCTGTTCCAAGGCATTGTTCTAAACAGAGGCCATTATTGGTAATTGAGGGAAACAAAGCGCGGTTCATAGCCGCAACTGAACTCGTTATACTAAGCACCAGCCTAAAACCGACCTGATTATAATTAAGTTAGGTTCTTAAGTTTTCGACACATTTCTAAATTACTTAATTGTCGAAAGTATAATAGTCGCTAGCTAACAAAGCTAGTTAGCTGGTTATGAATAACGCTAACAAGAGAATATTCTAGCCTTTTATAGTCAAATCTTATTTATTTTCAATAATTCAAAAATATTAGATTAGATTCCAGACTAGGTTAATCCCAAATAATGAAATAATAATATATCAGCGCTGTGCAAAAATTGTCTATCTATTATGAGGGATAGCACCATTATCCACTTCTTTAGTCTATCCGATTCAATCCTTTTTCTTTGCCATAGTCGTTTATGTTTTTTTTAAACAACTCCCTCATTAGGAATATTCCTGTGTCGCGAGTGGCTTCACCAGCATTCAAACAACAGACACAAAGAACACCCAGACTCGGGGCAAATATTTGTGGATGACACAATTTTTTGTCCCGTGTGGGATTTGAACCCACAACACTCGGTGCGGCGTTGTGGCGAGGTGACTACTTAAACCATTGGGTCATCCGTGCAGTCATATCCCTGTATGACAATGGGATGCACCATACCATATTACAAAATTAAAGATTGCCACCCCAGCGGCCAGTAACTTAAAAATTATAGTTCGACGGAGTTACCAGAATAAAAAAAAAATTAACTATACCATTTTTCACACAGCATGAGTTCTGTGACACTTGATGTCATCCATTTCATGCTCTTTATGTTCTGGTTGAAATAAAATATAAAATATAAGAAATGAACCAGAGGTCACAGAATTTTATTTTAAGCATACTTCTGTTGGGGGTGCTTGGGCGAGGGATAAATATAAAGATGGAGTGCGGTAATAACGTGTTTATTATTTCAGATTCGTACAAAGAGTGTGTGACAAGACTGAACATCGAGTACCATTTATAATATTAGCTTACAGACTACGATATATTTCCCTACGTATGCACTTTACATTGTAGGTACAGTCACGTACAACCGCTACACTTCTGTTTTGGTTTTACCCCAAAACTTGTAATTGAATATAGGTATATACTTCAACCTCAATAATAAGTAGATATATCAAAAATAATATATGTATGATTAATAGATGACTTAAAACTTGTCTTCATAGAGATTAATACAACGAAATCGTTATAATCGAGTAAATATTTTTATCAGATTCATAATCGTTTTGCAAATATTTTAATATTCTCAACGATTATAATTGTTAGTAGTAAAAGCTATATTATATAGTCCCGTCAAATCGCGATAATCACGTCTGAGCGTGTACGTTTTGCATGATCGAGTGACAAGAGCGTTGGATATTTGAAGGAACACCATCTCTCGAATCACTCGGGAAGCATATGCGATGAGATGTTTCTTTCATCGGAAATAATATCAGCTATACATAGACCACAAATAAGAAGTATCTAATGTAGTTATTTTTGAATGCTATCTGGAATCATACTTAACTACAACTATTTTCTCCGCCATGAATTGCCGACCCTAAATGCCTATACTAACTTTTGCCTAATTGATAATAAAAAAGAAAATTAGAAATCTGCTTTAGTTTTGTTCCGAAAATCGATTTTTTTTTCAGTATAAATGAAATAGTTTTAATAATTTAATCTTTATTCACATTCACTATCATCACTATGTAGTGATATGGTATGATAGTTCTGTGACATTTGTTATTTGAAGTTACTAGAGATGTCTCTAGTAACTTCAAATAACAAATGTCACAGTCAATTTAATAGCCTACTTTATCACCAACTAGCAACCCGCCCAGGCTTCGCACGGACAGTAGAGACATCTTCAACAATCATCATCATATTTCAACCAATTTAAACAAAACGTTAACAGATTATACACCTAAACCTTCCTCATGAATCACTCTGTCTATTGGTGAAAACCGCATGAAAATCCGTTCAGTAGTTTTTCAGTTTATCGCGAACAGACAGACAGACGCAGCGGGGGACTTTGTTTTATAATAGTAGTATGTAGTGATAGATTTAAATGAAGTTAGAGGGCTTGGACTTCCCGGCAACAGCCAGTTCGAGCTTTAGGTATGCGACATTGACCTGTTCGAGCTCTTTAATCCATCCGTGTATAATCAACTAACTGACCCGCGCAACTTCGTCTGCGTTTGTAAATTTTCCCCGTTTTTGCAAACATTTTTCATTAATGCTCCGCTCCTATTGGTCGTAGCGTGATGTTATATAGCTTATAGCCCTCCTCAATAAATGGGCTATCCGACACTAATAGAATTTTCAAAATCGGATCATTAGTACCGGAGATTATCCCGAACATCCAAACTCACCAACTTTACCTCTTTATAATATTAGTAAAGATTGCCTTCCCTTCTTACTGATATTCACTTTTCAATATACTTAAAATTTCCCCAAATTTAATACCCATAATGTCCGGTTTACAGCAATAGGCTTGCCCCCTGGTTCGCGAATGTGAACAAGTTACAGTTATCAAAATATGGGTGTTTAATTCGCCTCTACCTACCTCTGTTGAAATACAGGCGCCAGTGTATGTATGTACGTATCAAAGAAATCAATTAGTCCTCAGATAGACGTACATCGCTATGACAATGCAATCCATTTACATTTTATGAAAACGTAAGTAATCTTAAAAGCTCAGCGGGGGTCCTCCCCCCACAGATGAATGGCAGTAAGTTACAAGGGGTCATTGGATGACGGTGGCATAAGAACACACAATGTTCAGTAGTGATGATGATGGTGTGATATTAAAATAAATACTCAATCACAAACCTGTTTTTTTATCTAATATCAGAAACGTCATACAAAATCATTCATATTGCAGTTGAGGAAAAGTTGGCCGAATTTCAAATGAAAAATATTATGAAGTGCTTCAAGAACGAAGGGATTGTGAACGAACAGGCAAGATATAAAGCGTTCAGTGATGCGATGAAAGAAGTTTTCACTGCAGCGTACCAGTATTTATGGGCTAACGTACCGAATCGTAACTATTGGAACTCAAAAGAACGGTTGATAAATGCTTTATTCCTTTTTATTTTCCAATAAACCTTACGTGTGTAGATAAAATAATATACGTTATCTACAAAATTTTATGAAAATTGTAGATTTTTTTTGGTAATAAATAGTTGTAATGGTCGCTCAAAGGTCGTCGATAACAATAAAACACCGTGTAAGCTGAGGGAGAAAAAAAGTTTTTAGATATTTTTTTATTGATAATATTAAAGCTCATCAATAGTTACTACACAAAAAATCGCTTCACAAATATAATAGAAGGTACAGAACTGTTATGCCTTTATGTATGTATATATTTAGATTATTATTTTAAGATTGTATGAAAAACAAAATAATAGGGGTGACATTAAGCCTACGGGCCGAGAAAAAATAATGTTCAAAAGGTGCGTCACAAAAGATAGCACAAAACATACATTTGAGGGATTTTAAATGGATCGAAATCTAAATAATTAAACTTTATCTGTGTTTTAGACGTACGTAGTTAATGTAAGATAACTTGACAAGTTCGAGAAGGACTCGCGGCCTTGCGAGGTTTTGTGCAAAACTTAACTAAATGGATGGTTGATAGTTCATATAAGCACAATGGAAGTGTTTCCACAGTTAGGTGCATAACTTTACAGAAGACTGCAGATGACCAGCATTACTACCCCAATATCGTTTTCCTAAGGTCAAATAAAAGATGCACAACTGATACCACAGATTGTTAATTAATAGGAACTGGTAATGGCTGTCCATAAGGACAGCCATTACCAGTCATAAGCCTACCTGCCATAAGGCAGGCCTTAGTAATGTAAATAAATGGATTTATTATAAGATACATTTCTACCTATAATGTTAACGTAATTGTAGTCTAAATTTGTTACTGTCAATCGTAAAGTTTTCTTTTTCTTGGACTTCACAAGTCTAAAACGAATGAAACGAATGATTATTACACACAACAGCTTTGCTTCTTAGCACATACCGTTTAAAAGTGACTTACAGAAAATTAGGAAAATTACCGAAGTAGTATTTGAAAGAGAGACAAATAAAAGAATAAATATTGTATCACTGTATCTAACACAACACACATACACACACACTACAGATACCTTTAGTTATGGAGACTATTATAGATATTTGTGTAACATAAATTATTTTTAAAATAAAAAATTAAACCGAAGTCAGTGCCAGCCAAGTCTAATAGGTAGTAGATAGATACTACCTACGAGTATCTACCTACTTACTACATACATGGATACATTATATCTACTACCTACTTGGCTAAGCTGGCACCGACTTCAAATAGATGAGTGGGTAGCGCTTATAATAATTATTTTAATTTATTTTTCGCTTTTGAGTGCCTATTAGTGGTTCTGAAGTCGGTTTAATTTTTTTATTTTAAAAATAATTTATTTTACCCTTTTTAGTGCAAAACCAAGTTTTAATTTAATAAATCCATTTACAAAATTTAGTGTCTTTGCTGTTCGCCGTTGAGGAATTCCACTATCCACCTCCTGACTCCATCATCAGATCAGCTTAATAGTACCAGATTATTGCATTGTTACTAAACTTACATAAGTATGTAAAATTTCAGCTCAATCGGAAACTGAGAAGTGGGTCAAAATTGACTTCTAAAATTTTATAACCTTGTTAGTTAGTTAGTTTTTCCTCGATTTCCTTGAGATTCCATCATCAGATCCTGACTTGTGTGTGACTAATGGGACCACCTCGGGAGTATACCCTTTCGAACTAAAAATTTTTTTTTTTAATCGGTTTACAATTGGCGAAAATATCGATGAACATACACAAAAAAAAATACATACAGATGAACATAGTACCTTCTCCTTTTTGGAAGTCTGTTAAAAAGAGACAGGGCATCATAAGTACGTATATAAAGCTTATTTCAAGATACCGAGAAATTTAGCCGCTCTCCAGTTGTGCCCAATAACCTCCGCTTAAGCGTAGCCAAGTCTTACTTAAAACGATTTTAGATACTGTATTCTCTACAGAAATTCCAGCTTTTGTTCTAAGAAGATGGGTGGAAGAAATTGGGTTCAGGATGATACTTAATATTTATGTAGGTCTATTTCATACATCAGATTGTCGACGACGATCACAAATCGGCTCTGTAACATAATATCAATATAAAATAAAAAAAAACTTCCTAACAGGTCCCAATATTTACAACCGTAAACGTGTGTAATAATAATTATAAAAAATACTGCAAAGAATCTCAATAAATTTATTAGTTAGAAAATATTTTGCAATCGTATCCGACGCTTACGAGGGTGAAAGGGGGCGGATATAGGGGTGTTTGCACCCAGTCTGCTTGCAATAAAACCGTTACTGGCTGTAGACAGATTTTGTGCCCTCTAGCCGTCTACAAATGGAACTGACTGATGTAATAATTCCATCGTAAACGAACTGGATTCAAGACGTGCGTCTGTGGACGATAGATTAACGCTAAATGCTTTTGTAACTGGAAATGAATGGAAATATTATATCGTGTATGGGATACTTTCATTTGATATGTTGCGAAAGTTGTACTTAATAGAGATGTATGACTCCTATAGTCAGCTCTGGGGTGCTACTTGCTGGAATTGGCAATGTAAATTTGTTTTTTTTATTACACAACGAGTCCCTTTAATTCAATTTTGAAGTTCATCTATTTTTTAGTTAACGGAATCGCGATGTTCACCTCGGGAAACAGAAACAGCAATGTCCCTATTTTTTCTTTGGAAAAAACGTTGCTGATTCTGAATAACGTAAGCTGCTTCACGGCCTCTTCCAGAAATAGAGCTGATGTTGGGGTAGGCGTGTGGTTTTAGTCGGTTCGTCTCCGACATTATCGCTTCACTACGAAATCCTCATCGCCGAGGTGGTTTCACACGCGTTTCTATATTTGCTATAATTGTAGGCATCACAGTTATAATAATTTAAAAATCGATATAATATAAAAATCATTTGAGTATTTTGTAATATGTACATTAATTAAATATATTATTTACTACATGTGATTATTGTTATTCTAAAACATTTTTTGTAGGTATATCAAGTGCAATAATGTAGTTATTTCTTTATACAAACATGTCATACTTTAATTAATAAGATTTAATCATTGTTACTACTATTAATAATTACTATTATAAGTTGTTTTTTGGAATTTGTTTCTATTAGGACTTACCCGGTTGAGCAACCCGTCGTATGATCATACTCTCTTTCTTCTCTCACTTTTCCAATTTAAGATTACAAAAAAAACCATGGTTGATACTTTTAAATGTATTTGCATAACACAATTAATGTTATGGGCGTTCTTTATGGACTTACATTTAACTATCCAGAGAAGTATGTACTCAATCTAAATTTTATTCCTATAACATACAAACTGTTAATGTCTTCACTTACTTAAATGGATTTAAGTACATTCAACTATTTAGAGAAGGGAAATCACAATTTATTCTTAAAAAACCGTAACGGCTTTACAACTATGGCTTTAATTCACAAGTATCTACATAATAAAACTAAAGAACTGTGTAAATGTTTCTTTAAAGTGAGACTTTAATTTTCTGCTCGTTCATAGTAATACTGTGTACCTTACCATTTTGTTCCACAAACGTCTACTTAAAGATATTACTTACTTTAAAAAAAAAAATAAAATTCATTCGTTATTTGGCATACAAATACATTTTTGCCAACATATTGACAACTTGTAGGATTATTTATTACTTCCTTGTTACATTTTACTATAAAAATTTGCATGCTTCTCCTGCCGGGTTTTCTCGAGGATCTCATTTTAGCAACGGCTGTTGCCAAATGTTCGCTAATATGAGTAAAAAGCGCTGCGAAATGCGCTTTTATTTTTGGTTGTATTTGGACGCCCGACGTTGGATAATTTAATACTGTGATATGAAAAGACCTTTACTCACAGCTATGAAACCCTTCTTGCACGTTTTCAAATAAAATATTCACGCCGCAACTCGGTTACCTAGATGAACTTTTGAATTTTCAGTTTGAATTTGCATCGCAAGGTTAGTTACAACGTACGCCCATAGTCGGTATATGAAAAATAAACATTTAGAGCCTCTATCTGTGCTTTTACAAACTTATAATACTATGTCGTCGGTAGGATGACATTATTTTTAGTGTTTGATTTTTTTTCTGATTAACAATAATATAATTGATATGTTTGGCGAGCTGATACAATATAAGTGATAAATCAATCCATGTGATATTTTATTGATAAACATTTATTAAAATGTTAACCTTCACTTAATATTATTTTAATTTTAAAATATCTTTCTATCTTTTATATTTAACAAAGACAACCGTATTCAATACTTGTCTTATAGATACGGAAACACGGCAACGGATGACAAAAAAAATTGATAATAAGTCGAATGGAGCACCTCCTACATTTTTGTAGTCGTTTAAAAATGAGCTGTATTGTCGGTGTTGGGTTCTTACACGTGAAATTTCAAAAATAAAACAAACACAAAGCACGCCTTCAGCTTTGTATGGGACTTCGGCTTTATAGCAACAATAATATTATTATGTAGTAGCTGAAGCCATGTAGAAATCTATAATTTGATTAGTTTAGTATCAAGTCTTGTATTTTTTTTGGAAATATTTATTTTGCAGCTGTTATCATCATCACCTTCATATATGTTAATAAAATGTTTTCTAAAACTGAACTGGAATAGTAACATTGTCAAACCTTGGCCAGCTTCAGTTGGGCAAGGTATGACAAAAATTATGTCGGTAATCTGTTAGGTACTTCAGTACCTACCAGATTACCGACATAATGTAAGAACAGCAACTCACAGTCCTTCGGTTAGCAATACCGTATTACTACTACTACTCATGGGAGAGAGTGAGATTTGATATGTTGTGGCTCTCTCCCGTGTGCCCGACAATGTGCCGAATGTTTTCTATTCACAATCTATTCATTTGTGTGTCTATTCATGAAGTTAAGGAAAGCTTCAATGGGATTCTGTTGTTATTTACTGAATCCCTAAGTTGATGGCTGAAGTTAATTAGGACGTGGTTTGGGATGAATCTGTTTCCACTTTGGCGGTGAATTCATTTTTAATGACATTTGTCTCCGAATAGCGATAAAAATTACCAGAATCGAAGCAATCAAACTGGAAACGAACCGTGCGTTCACTTGCGGTAAGTGATCACACGCATTTTTGATATTGTAATACAACACTAAACAGCTTGTGGTCTTATCCATGCCAGTATTAAATTACTTTTTTTACTTCACCATTTTGCCTTGATAACAGGTTACGTCCCATCCGTGTAAAATTAAGATACTACTTAGTTGACACTTTGTATTTGTATCTTTTCCATTCATTTTAAAACATGCACAAGATGCAAGTCCAAAACAACTGCAGCATCGTATGTGAAGCGGTTACAAGTACGTGTTCAAAAAGCCGAGTAGTCACTAAATATCATTAAAAAAAGTAAAACAATGAATCAGTGTGACATTGCCAGTAAAGCAAATTTCTGGTATCTGTTGATACTAAAAAGCATGAGATCTTGCCTAAAATGGATAAGACATGTTTATAAAAGGCCGTTAAGTAGCGCTTAGGGTCCGTTAACCACCAAGTGATCAAAAACACACACTAATTTAATATCAGAAAAAATTAAGAGTAGAGTCCAATACAGACTCGGACACAAATAAATTATGGAATTATAAAAACGGCTGTAGTCGTTTTTCGGTTCATAAAATAAATTGTGGTTTCTAAGCTCCGGTTGAGTGGCTCTGTGCAGAACTGTATATGTACAGTCATAAAATTAAAAGTACGGTTGAGAGGGTAAACGACACGGTTCATTGGTTAATAAATGATTATTGCTTTCTCTATCGGCATCTCTTAGTGTCGGTTTTAAAGGCCAATGTTTTATCTCAAAAACTCATTTTCTTGGGTTTATTCAAAAAGGTATTAATGCAAAAAGATGTAATGGCTAAAATAACAATACCTTTTGCAATACCTACTTTTGTTTGTTATTCATTAGATAATTTTATAAGATTAGTTATAAAGGTACGGTATATCCACTCTGGTATTAAATAGCCTTATAGGAAAAGTCCTATGATCTCGCCATTGAAAAGAGAGCAAATATTATGTTGTGTTGGGTCAATGGTGGTAAGTAAGGTTCTACAGAGGTCCTTGAGAATCTTGCTGTATTGTGCGTAACGAACAACGACATCAATCTTGCTCTTCTTTTTAGGCAAAATAGTTTCTAAAGTCTTGTCTTTTCTGAAGTCCACAAATTGATCTCATATTACATTTCTCTCATTTTTGGTTTGACGCTCCATTAATTAATTAGTAACGTAAATTATTAAATGATTTTATTATATTTTATTTTAATATTTAAGAATCGATTATATGATGATGAACACGATTTTATTGGTTACTCACTTAGTAACTAATAAAAAATAAGCTCGAGCGCCATAATTAAAACATTTAGTACGTAGTCTAAAAGTTTAAATTTTAGTATTTTATGTCTTTTTGGTGCTTGAATACCTAAGATTTTAACCGACTTCAAAAAGGAGAAGGTTCTCAATTTGACTGCTTTTTCGTCTTTTGTATTTTGTATGTATAAAATTGAAGAAAAATCTCTTTGGTTGTACTGTGTGTATGTGGCTGGTTTTAATATCAATAAATCTCAAATATAGGACATTTAGAAAAAAAAAATTAAAAGCACCTTTCCGCGATTTCCAATTGTTTCTCTGTCCGCCAAAATGAGTGAATCTAACAGAGAAATTCTATACATACTGCAGTTTTATTACAAACAAGGGAAAAATGTGTTAGTATCAGTAATCGTAGCACAAAGTTGGTTCAAGCGTTTTCAGTCCGGGAATTTTCATGTTAAAGATGCAGTTCCCTCTGGTCGCCCTCATACGGATAAAGTCGATGCAATTTAAAAAAAAATGGAGCAAGTTCGGCTTATTGTAGTTACAACAGAGCCAATGAACTGAAAATTGACGACAAAACAGTTTTGACCCATTTTGACTCAAAAATTTGGTTAGAGGACTCGGACTTTCCGGCAAACTGCCAGTTCGATTAACCTGCTCGAGCTATTGTTTACACTCTTCAATCCATTCGTATCAGCTATTGCTTTCCCTTTCCTTCTATTGCCTTACTTTCTTATTTACTTTTCAATTTCAATATACGTTCAATTTTTCCATTTAATTTCCAAAGTGCCCGGTTAACGGCAATAGGCTTTCCCCTGTTACAACAGTGAGATGAGTAAGGGGGGATTCTAAATTATAGTCAGCAAAATGTGGGCATTTTACGCCTCTGTCTACCCTTTCGGAGATAAAGGCGTGAGTGTATGTATGATCATATTTCTGATTATCGAAAAAAGCTCAAGTGGTTACGTATACGCCTTCGCCGGAATGCACATATTCTCTCGCTTTTATATAGCATTTTATTTAATCCCCTAACTCCTACTTACCTAAAAAAACGGTTCAGTTGTTTACATCACACTCATCCTAGATCTCTGAGGTCGTCGGAGAACCTGATATTAAAACCACCTGGACATTCTACGAAATTTGTCGACAATTCCTTCTTTGTCTAAGCCATTGTACCATTGACCATAAGACGTGCGCAATCACTACCTGCTTTTAAGAAACTGGTAAAGGAACATTACCTGGGTGAAATCAACACTACATAATTAAACATAACGTAATTCCTTACTTGCCTTTTTATTTGAGTCAATATAGTACAGTATCCTATATCTGTACGATTTATTTGTGTATCGTTATACCTATATTTGCTTATGTATTTATTTGTCTATTGCTCTCTTTTATGTATATTCTTCTACTATATGTAATTTATCTTTATTTAACTTTATAATATACCTATTGAGCGTACACCTTACTGCCCTTAAATCGATTTCCTATGTTCTCTCCATCCCATGGTTGCCTGTAAGAGATTGCCTCAGTGCGATAAGGCCGCCAATTGTATTAGCCACCCAACCTTGCTGTGTTCCTACTGCTTCAAATTATTTTGGTGTACAATAAAGAGATATGTTATTATTATTATGTACTAAACAAATTATGCATTGACCTTTTTTATTTACCCTTTTTCCTTTTCGTACCAACCCGTAATAAAATTTTAGAAAAAGATTATTGTCATCATTCTCAGCGCCTTCTCCCAACTAAGTTGGAGTCGACTTTCAGTCTAACTACGATACGGCCGACCTTCGATATTTTACGTGAAGCTCCCATCAGACCTCCACAGCCCAAGTACTAGGCGATATCGAAGTTCTGTAGTTTGACCAAGTTGTCGGACTTTTTAGGGCCATAGGTGTTCGTATGGCATCCGGGACCGACGGTTAAACGTGCTCTTTGAGGCACAGAGGGGTCTTAATGTGTCACCTTAGTGTGTACTTAACTTTGGAAAGTGCTAACCTACTCGGTTACTACTTAGCCACGAGACCCTAAAAAACAGAATTTAAAAAGATTATTATCGTTCGTATCTTTAAGTCACGAGAAATATCTATTCAGTATTTCTGGAAAAAGCTCGTCTCTTAGACCGCATTATTAATTCACTTAAGGTGAGATAACGGTCAGACGCTAAAGCAATCAACGTGTAACTGATGATAATCTGTCAACTGTCTGAGTAGTTTGTATTTCTTATTGCTATTTCATTTAAGAATATATTGGATACTTACAATTAAAATTTTTGAATATGAAAACTGACGGGTGTAACACATAATGTCTTTTATTATAATTTTTTTTTTTTTATGGTATATGGGGCAAACGAGCAGACGGGTCACCTGATGGTAAATGACTACCGCCGCCCATGGGCACCTGCAACTCGAGAGTCACAAGTGCGTTGCCGCCCTTTAAGGCGGGAGTAGGAGAAAAAGGTGAAGGGGGGGAAGGTGGGGAAGAGTGGGAAGAGGGGGGAGAGGGGAAGGACGGGAATAAGGGAAAGGGAAGGGGTAGGGCC
Source organism: Euplagia quadripunctaria (assembly GCA_963859945.1). NCBI lineage: Eukaryota > Metazoa > Arthropoda > Insecta > Lepidoptera > Erebidae > Euplagia > Euplagia quadripunctaria. The sequence goes on from OY982580.1 coordinate 10,312,788, forward strand.
TCCGGTAACCTCACTCACGCGGCGAAATGCAATGCAAGCATTGCTTCACGGCCGGTTTTCTGTGAGGCCGTGGTAATTAGAATTACAAATTTATAGAAAAAATACAACTAGGGCATTTCCTGTCAATTAACCTTATTATACGAACAATCCCGGTACGGGTCCAGCTTGGAATGTGGTTACGCTGCCTGCAGGCCTCTACAGAGATATGAACTACATGAGATATGTATTAGGTCTTTAAATATGAATGTGGCGTTTTGTCGAACTGGCCACTTCAATCTATAGGAATTCCAAATTCAAATTAATAGTAACTATTCATGATTTGAAATTAGTGATCGTTTGTTTTCGCGACTTTTGATTTTTTTTGACATCGTTTTGTTCACAATATGGAAAACTTAAAATATCGCGTTATTTACGAATACGAGTTCCGCCGTAGCACTAGCACTGCTGAAACAGCTTGAAGGAATAATGACGAAAAAAACGCGGTACATTTTTGGTTCCAAAACGTTGGAATCAAAAACGTACTGCGTTTTCTTTTGGATATTTAAACGTACAGAACAAACCTCGTAGACGGCCGTAGACCCTAGTTGACAATAAATAACTAAAAGGAATCCATCGCAAACAACATCAGATCTAGCGGCAGGCTTCGGTGTAAATGTTGAAACAATTTTAATTCACTTAAATCAAATTGGAAAAGAGAAGTACACCAACAAACACACGTTGAGTGTTGCGTTACATTACTCAACCGTCACAATAACGAGGGGATTTTGAATCGTAATTGTTACTTGTGATGCAAAATAGATCCTGTACGATACGATGGAAACGCTCAGTGAGGCAGTCAAAACCGCCTTCAAAGATTTCATTGATTCTCGCTCTGATAAATTTTTCAGTAAGGGAATTAATGAACTTCCTACAAATCCATGCTTTAATTAATTAAATATATTACTTCATAAAACAAAATCGTTTTACTTTTTCCATATAAAACGCCAATTATATTTATAAATACTATCAGGTATTGCAAAATAATGATGTTGGACAAATTCTATGTTAAAGAACCAACACAACAATGTAGCACAAAAGTAAAATAGTAAAATTGTGAATTTTACTGTTGTAGAAAACACAAGATCAACAATACACAAGAGCCAATTTAACATAGCGTGACATATTGCAAACATTCACTCACACACACACGCACACGCACACGTACACGCGCGCTCACACACCCACTCACACACAGATGTATTGTAGATTCAATAACTGAATATGTATTCAATAATTATTTAAATACAATTATCAATGTTATTCTTACTGCAGCCTTTCGCTATAAAGTACATAATAAAATGTAATGTATAAGAGGTGGAGACCTGGTATACTGAAATCCAGGTCTTGAGCCTAGCTTAGGTACCAGTCTCCCCAAATGTAAATCATATTATGTTTATATTGTGGTGAGAAATAAATATGTTTTATTTTTTTAATTATTATTATTTATTAATACATTACCAATCAATCTGCTAAGTGAAGAAAAACAAATACTCCGGTCTGTTTCAATACATCTCGCAATTCACGCGAATTTTCTCTATAAAAGAATAATGTGTGTACTTAACCCGATTACTTTGTTAGTGAGATTACAAACAACAGACATCTAACACATTTAGACAAATAAATACCATTAGCAGTTGTAACAAACTGTCATTAACGTTTATTTTAGTTGTTTTCAGTGTTTGTCGAGTGAGGAGGCAGAGACTTTTACTTGAATGGGGCCAATATTTCATCATTGACTTTCATAACACTAAAGTGCTTCAGTAGTATTTTTTTTTTGTGAAACGAGATATTTTAAAGGCGTAATCTGAGTAAATTTGTAATGTATGCTACGCCCATCGATTTTATTTCCGAATTGTTCTTTAGCTTTTAGTACAATATTTGAATTATTTTTGTTTCTTTACAATAAAACCGTGTAACGTAAAAAAATATTTACTTATTTTATTTTCAAGTTTTTAGTTTTTTTATTTAGTTACTTAATACATGAATTTATTTCATGGTGTGCTGTATTGTATTAGTCAAGCCATTTCATTCGATGTCCATATAATAGGGATTGGGGGGTTGTAAAAAATATGTAATCCGAAATTGTGGCGGTGGCCATCTTGTATTTATAACGATACTGAATACACAAATTCTATTTTGATCAGAACTAAAGGCGTGCACCTAATTTCAAATTAATCGGTCAACAGGTAGGGGTCCAATTTCAATTACTAAATTTAAAAAAAACAAACAGGGCAAGCTACTTAATTTAAATTTCGTCAAGAAAATATTTGCTGACACACTATTTCAATTTAAAATATAATTTATAAACTAGGCATTTTCATTGGACCTTTTGTGAACATGCAGGTTACGTAACATTACAGCGGAGCTAAATTGAGAGGAGTAATAAGAGTAAGATTATAGTACAGACAACAGCAGAAGCAGCATATATTTTTATGTTTAAATTAAGATTTCATGTTAAAATAGTAAATTGTAGACGTAAACATACATGTACATTTATTTAAAAAGTTAAGGACATTCATTTACAATAGTGTTTCTGCGTTACGAGTTAATGTGTTGGACTTATTTCATTATTATGGCACTTAAGCCTATCCGTCAAAGAATATCCTTATTTTTTTAGCACAAATACACAAGGGAGCGAACTAACGATAGTCGACTGTTTTTTTAATATAGATTGTTGAGTAAAGTGTTTTTTCATTTATTTTCACATTCAACAGTAAAAACTAAGGGCAAACCAACGAAAGTGTATTCGCGAAAGTTAGCATTTACAAGTTACATACGTGTATATTAATTGTATTAAGGCAATTATCAATTGCAGTATACTCCTGGACATAGGCCTCTTCCAAAGTAAATGTCCCAAAGCACACAATCCTCCGCTTTCATGCAGTCCATCCCAACTACCTTCAACGTCGTCAGTCCATCTCGCTGAGGACTTCTACCTTGCGTTTACCAATTCGCGGTCTCAATTCTAGGACCCATTTGCACCGACCGCCTTCGACCTTTCGGCAGATGTTGCCAGCCCGCCACTTCATCATGCTTATTCTTCCAGCTATGTTGGCAACTTTAGCTCTTTGTCGGATGACCTCATGACGGAGCAAGCTTTATGTATGCCAGTGTTGTTCTTAAATAATTTTGACTGGCCTATTTTGGTTAGTGATGCTGACTGCTGAGCACTGGCTCACTGCACTAGCACAGCACAGCACTAGCACTGGCATTTTGGTTTCTTGAGACTGTGAATTTAACTGTTATAATAATTTATTGATGTTTCTTGTCAGAGGTTTGGTTAAGCGAGGTCGCGCTTTGGTGATAATTTTTTCGTAGAAGCGCGCATTTGTTGTTAAGTGATTCGAATTGATGAATTAGAGATTTGGTTATTCGAGATCGCATGGCTACCGCGTTAAGTTTTTCGTGGTAGCGTGCATTCGTTGTTAAGTGTTTCCTATTAGTAAACTTACGGGGACGTGGTATTCAGTGTTACATTTTTCTAAGTTAGTAATAAAACTCCACTTTAACATAGGCTTTTTTATTTATAAAAATATAGATATTGAATATTACATAAAAAGAGGTAAACCTAAACTCACGGCAATGCACCCGTGCGCTATTGCGAGGCAATAATAATCGTGTTTTAAGAACATTTAAGATCATTTTCGCATGCAGCGGTCGGCGCTCGGAAAGAGTAGGTAATTAAAACGGTAGGTATGGACGTTTTTGTAGCGAGTGATTTATCTGTTACGTAGTAATTACTTAGTAATCTGTGGTCATACGGCCGTATTTGAGATGTGTGAAGTTATTATTTATTTTTGTAATACATATCTGTCTATTTATGAAAACGTTATTTTTAATAGTATTTTGAATTGATTTATAGTTAGCAAAATAATATTATACATTTATATATATATAATTTTTGAAGTGAAAACTTCTTTAGGCACGTTTGTGTACTTTTGCTATGGGGAAAAAGCACTGAACTCGTTACCGTCACGCTAATAATACATATCCACTAGAGGGCGCTAATCAAAACATTGAGTTTTATCAGCTCCTTATTAATTAATCTTTAAACATATAATTAGTTTAATAAAAGTGAAAACAATATACTAATTTGTCTGTGGAAGTGTTATCTTTACTTTAATAAACTTGTGAAGTAAATACATAGTGACAAAATTAACGACACGAAATATCCAGGGATATCGGAATCTGTATGTACTTATGATGATGTCACAAGTAGATGGCACATTGGGCGCTTTTGGTATGGGGAAAAAGCACTCAACTCGCGTGACTGTCACGCTCAGATGACATATATTGTCATGATGACATATAGATGTGTCTGTGAATATGTGTATATATGTGTGTATGTGTTTTCACTTCTGACGTGTAGTTCTACCACTGAGAGTCTTTTTTTTATTCCTTATTTTCTAAAAGTCCTGCAAAACCTGGTGTTTAACTAAACAATGCTTTTGATTTTTCAACCACTTGGCTGACTGTACTTACCTGCTACCAACAAACAATGTAGCGTGCAGCCAAAGTTTTCAGCTTCTCTGATTAGTCTAGTTCTTGTCAGTGTTGGGAAATTGATTAAGGTTTAACTTACCTGCATTGTTCACTGCTCTGATCGTGTTCTAGAAGACACAGTGGTTATTGAGTGAGTGTACAGTAAACGAGTTTGAGAGAACTTTAATTAAATAGAAGTTGTGGTCTATTATTTTCTTTCATATCACGAAGACAGCGAAAAACGGTCATAAGTAATACACGCCCGACGGTAAGTCATGACTGCAGTGAGCAAAGTTTTCACCGCCACCGAACAACCTGTGATTTTAGTTGGTTAGAGTCCAACGTACTGCCACAAAAACTGCTTTTTACCCCATAAAAAATAACACTATTGACATGAACCTACCTCTAATAAATAGTTAGCTTAGTTAGAGATTACCAATAGCAGTATAAATTGGGAACCATACGAAACCGATGGTTTTTTAAACTAATCTTTGATATGATTTCAGACTGTTGTACCAGTTTTTCAAAGTACGAAACAGTGTTAAGTAAATCTAATATATTGCTGCATTGCGTGCTCACTATTCGATCTAAAAACAATCGGATCCTTACTACAGCTATATCGATTTTTGGGTATAGAGATAATACTTGATTCAAGAATCTTGTACGAAGCAAATAGTTCATACACCAAATTGCGGTGACTTCTGTGTCATTATTTTTGAAAGTGTTGCCGACTAGTTACTGAATCTGTATAATTAAAAAAAAAAACTTTTATAAAAAGTATCACCGACTTCAATGCGCCTCAAAATACCCAAATCGCTTCAAGTGTGCCTATAAATATATTTGAAGAGTTCCCCACAAGGTACAATACCTTATTTGGTTACTCGAGTGTCCAGATAAACCATCCAACAGCGTTACCTAGGTCTCATATACGTAGTAAATTAAGTGTCATTAGTTTGCTATTTGCAATTAGATGGCGTTGTTAGTGTAACCTAAATTGCGTTACGGTTTCGTTGCATTCTACTGCATAAGTAGCATAAGAAATGTTTATTTTGTGCGAATCGATTGTTGGAATAAATACACGGTTTTAAATTGTGGAGTGTGTATTACTTCATGTCTGCGGACGTCGAATTTCATTCACCTGGTCTTCCGAACCGCGATTGGTGCAATTCTATCACAGGCAAAAGTATTTGATGTTAATTTGAACTTGATGCCTCCACGGGTTCTGGACAAAAAGGGTCTTGACAGACAGACAGACGTACAACAAGGAGATGCCATAAGGTTTCTTTTTTTCCTTTAGAGGAACGTAACCCTACAAAACTAAAAATGTAAAAACTTAAGAAAGTTACCTGAAATTTAGTTTATCGAGTAAACTAAATAGTTACCGTAGGAGTTAGCCCATATTCAATTTGGTAAATAAGTCATAATTTTTTAAAGCTAATATACTTGTATTAGCTAGTATACACAGACGGTGCTTAGTGTTTTAATCTGTGACATAACTATATTCTACATACCAAAGTAAGCTCGACTGTAATATGAGAGAGGGTTTAAAACCCCGCAACAAGGATAACTCCTTTTGTTTTCCTTTTTTCTCTGCGCGAAACATTAAGGTGAAAGAACAGGTGTTTTTTTGTTTTTTCCAACACGTTCCGGCACTAATGGCAAACCACAAAATACCTCCATTTTTCAGAATATTACTGCAAAAGTGTTAGCAACAACAAAAATGTTCGTGCAATAGAATTGTATTATGGTGACAAAATAAAAAGTAGAGGCCCGCAATTCACAATGCTTCCCGCAATACGTTAAAAAGTTGATAACCAAACATTGTAGTGATAACAGTACTTTTCAGCACAATATAAAGTCGTCACGACAAAAACATGGACACAGGGGACTGTTTTTTCCGGAACTCTTGCACATCGAGTTGGTTACGTTTTATATTCACATGAACGGACACGTCGAAGGGGCGTATGACATGCGAATGTTTCAATAACGTGCTATAGGAGAGTCGAAAATGTAAAGTGAGTAAGCGTAAGCTTTATCGCAAAACTTTGTAACCACAGTATTTGTTTTATCTACACAGAGTGATCGTAGAAACTACTCGGGCCGGAACTGTGTTTGATTATATTTCCAAAATTTCTTACTAGGCCTATAATATGGATCCGATTCAAAAGTAGGATAAGCAGGTTTTTGCTTTGATTAATTCCTTAGATTGGGCAGAAAAACATTGACAATGCGTTTTCGATGTTCTAATGTTAAATGTGTAATATTTAATGAAACTTTTTTGTGTTATTGAGAGTTTTTGCTTTTAAATGGGCTGAAAAAAAAAACTAGAATCGTTGCTACTTTTTATGAAAAATTGCATTTATTTTTAAAATACATTGTAACATTACCATTCTTAATATTGCTTTTTTTAATATTTACTTTTTGGGGAACCAAACATTTGTAAACACTAAATAAATCATATTCTAAAGAATGTATAGTGTACATGAATATCAGAATATAATATACTCACATTGTAATCTACATATGTTAAAAAATAAACATTTCAAATAATTTTGGTTTCATACTAATGCATAGTAGGTACCCGTAGAATGATACAAACCAAAGAAAAAAAAGTTTTATATCTGTGATAAATGTACTCGTACCAACATAAATGAAATGATAAAACGTCACATTGTCATGTTAAAAGACAGAAGGCTAAAGTTGCGAGGTCCTTTTCACACGGTCACTTATTCATCTCCGCACAATTCGCCCCTTGTGTTTGCAGTATTTGGCTACTAAAATTTTCTATTTTGTATATTTTCACGAATGAAACGCGGCATTTACGTTACGATTTCGGCGTTGCAAGGACGTTCACAGATATTCTCGCTTCTATCAAAAACACAAATTGCCAGGTGAAAATAATTTACTATTGTTATTATAAATTATTTACGTATGACATACATACTTGTAGGACTTGGAAAGATGGATTCTCGGAAACTTCGAAATATAGTTTTATTTCTAGTCTTACTTACCTTACTAACTTGACACTAGATGTAACTTACTTTATTACTTATTATACCTCCCTTCTGCTTCATCCGTAAGTAACTTTTTAAAATTCGAATGTCCGGGACGCAATCTCAGCTTTTTTATATAACAACAGGTTATAAATTACATCCGAACCGTCAGTAAATTATTTTTTCCGTGTTAGGGTAGAACAAAAAGCGGGTGGTGACGTCAGAGATAACACTGCAGTATGGGCACCACATACGAGGTGTATGCGGGGCGCACTGCTGGGGCCTCGAGCTTGAGTCGGGTCATATTAGAATTAGAGCCGCAATGCAGCTTCACCTGTTACTCTATATAATGTTTTATAGAAATACTTATACTCATATTAGGTATATTGTTGCATTACTTTGTTTGATATAACATATAACTATGCGCTGATTATAAATGGAGGTTTATTATAAGCGTTCACAATTCACAGAGTTTATCGAAACATAACGAGTGAGTCTTTCAAGTCTAATCGTTAAAGACGTACGTTTGGTTTACTTGAATTTATAACAATTTGTGATATTCATACTATACATATAAACAATCTGTATGTTTATATGTATAGTATGAATATCACAAATTGTTATATTTACTTTCAGTTTGGTTAGATGACTAACGCCTTGTTTCATATATTTGTATAGTTATTCGATTAGTTAACTGTTGAATATTTGTTTAAAAATAGTTATAACTATTGTCAAACGCAAAGAAGTGGATCGCCAAGTCAGTGTAGGTATAGATTGTGTTTCACAAACGTTAAAACTATGCTGACAGTTAACTGCCGAATACGAAAATTTATCGTAACACGGTACTATTGGAGATTGTGAAAACAGCTTGAACGTATTGATTTAACTTATTCAAGGTTTTCAATAACACTGATTACGTGGGCGCTATTTAATAAATCATGTATGATATCTTTGGTTCATTATCCTATTGTAATAATGCCCCTGCACCCTAAGTGCAAGTAAAGAGTGCAATGATATAGTGACATATGCTTATACATATTAAAGGGTACGAAGAAAATAAGCTCATATAAGAAATAAGAAATAAGTTTATTTGGAACTAAAAAATAAGTTTATTTGGAACTAAGAAATAAGTTTATTTGGAACTAAAAGTAACAAAATGCACACTAAAAATATGGTGGATAATGGCTGCTTTAGTCGTATAACTAGCAGCCATTAACGCCCACCTCAGGAAGACAAACGGTATGTATTTTCTGTATAAACATTGTTTAAATCATTGAAAGATTTAAAGAATAGATTTGTAAAAAAATTAATTAAACAATTGACTCATCATGACCTCAAATTATCAGTATTCAATACTTAAATTTGCATTGTTTATAAAAAAAAGCAATCAGCTCAAACTCAAAGAAAAGCTCTAGGATAAAAATGCACAACTCCTGTATAACTTGCACGGTCGATTTGGCACTGTGACAAAACTTGGAAAGTTTTGCAAGTGCCGTTGGGGTTATAATCGGCCACCACACGCCACGCTACGTGTTAAAGTCATCTCCAAGTTTTTTACCCTTTTTGTAGAATGTTTCCTTACACATCCGGACGTTGCGTATCCCTCAACCATATCAACGACTCAGCGTGATACAGGGGTACATCCCGCTGTGAACGCTTTGTGGAATCTTGAGTTTCTCAAGACAATCGGCAATCAAATACATATATCTCAACCTCAACTTAATTCGCCAATTCAGTCAATGTTACTTCCCTGGGCTCACGTTTCACGCTATCTGTATTGATATCAATCTTGACTCAGTTTTGAGAATATCCATTTTGTTTTCCACATTTGACAAAGCAAACTATTGTTGAGGTGACTCTGTGTGTATTGATCTATAACTTTTTAATTATAATCATTATTTATATAAATAAAAATAATGAATTTGAATTTTGAAGAAATTTGAATCCTCGCAATTCATTGAGTTTGACTAGGGTTAGATTAAATTAGAAAAAAAATATATAACAACTAACGTTAGTTTAACATCTTACGTACAGGCTCAACATTCGTACTAATTGTAAAAGTAGGTAGTTAAATTCGTCAGTAGCCTTTACGAGGCAGGCGAAATTAATGAAGAGTAATTGTAGTGAAGTGTAGTCATTGTAACCTTAATTTAATTAGGTACAAGTGTACAACCCTATTATAAAACCCGTATACCTGTGTATGAGATCAAAATAAATTTGTTTCTTTCATTCTTTTTTTCTTTCATTAGCTTTGTTTATAAAAATTTGGTATATTCTCGCTCGGTAGAACATTAATCGGAAACAGCAATATCTCCTCCAAATACGACAGAAGAGGCTTTGACGCTGCCGTTACCTAGGGTGTGACACGATAAAGTTTACTGACCAGATTGTATTTTCAAAATTTCATCTCCCAGAAGCTACATACGCGCTCAGCAATAATGAATGTAAATAGAACATTTCTGCTAGTCTGTTTATTAAGACCATTCAGTGGAAATGAATAAAGGATTTTTTTATGAGAATGCTAGCTAAACCCTGGCCGGGTTTAGCTAGCATTGTCATAAACTTAGTAAACTAGCGTAATAAACAAACAGTGTCCTCATTATTGCGTCACCGAAACATAAATGTTTGTGTGTGCGAGTTTTACAGACGTGGGACTGAGTTTTAGTGTAGGGACATTGACGTCACCTCAAATAGATAGATAGAATATTCTTTTTTGTACACCGTTAATAAAGTATAGTAGAAAAAATGATTATCTTACAAAATAATAATGGGCGGTCTTATCGCAAAAAACGTTATCTACCAGACAACCTTATATACAAAAATACAAATATTATACATGTAGCTATTTAGTAGAGATAGTAAAGTCATAGATAGCAGCTTAGATCTTAGTTATGGAATAGAATACAATAAATAATATTAAAGTGACAGATAATGTTGTTTGACTTCCTAAAGGCTGTAAGAGTTGCAACTTGCCGTATTTGCACTGGTAATGCATTCCACAAACGAACAGACGGAACCCTATATGATTTTTCAAAGAAAGTTGTTGAATGACCGGCACTTTTAATATCAAATTTTCTGATGATCGTAAGAACTTCGTCTGAGTATGGTCGAGGAACTCAAATCATCCTTTTAAATTGGAAGGTGTATGAGGGTTAAACATAATACTGTATAGCAATTGAAGTCACTCTTGTTTATCTAATTGGTTCTCGGCGAGGTCTGGATAGCTGGCATCCACATAGTCACAAATTGGAAGAAGAAGTGAATTTGCAAGGTCAAAGTTGGTGGCAGTTGATAGAAAATTTCTCAATCGTTTTAGGGAATCTGCAGAAACAAATTACTTACGACTTATTTCCTGCATTTAAAGAGAACAGGATAGCTCTGAGTCAATAAGTGATCCTAATTTCTTCAACTTATTACTAAAGAGTATAATAGAGCCATTGAAATCAATCGGAGGAACATGTGATCCCTCAATCTTTAAAACTTTGCTAGTTTTCCCAATGACAATATAACATTAATAATATTTTTGTTTATTTCGCTCACAATTGACAAACAAAGTATGTAGTCTACATTGTGAGAGCTGGTGCCTGTTAAAGGTTTATATAAACCTGTATTACAACAATGATGATGACCATCCATGGCTTCACAGTGTTAACTTTGAGTCCAAACAAGTAAATATAGTGAAGTGACTCCATCATTTTCTGTTGAAAATTGTTGTTGACAGCAATTCACTGCGCGCGAGTGAAACCGTTTAAACTGCATTTCCAAACGACGACCCCGCTAAGTAGAAGCAGACTCAACGCGACGTCTTTTTCACAATGTTTTTGAAATTTTCCGCTTGTTACATGAACTAATGGGAGATGTTTATCTTTTGAAGAGTGGTGCTTTAGACACTGCGAAGCACACTAGAAGTTACGTCGTGCATTTTAAAGCTGTATACAATTTCGTGTTCTTCTAAAAAAGAATATGAGCTAGTTAACGCCTTAGAGTAACTATATGAATATTCGTAAAACAATACTAAACTTAAAATTATTTAACACTATGCAGTCAGAGGATACATTTGTCAAAACATTTAATACTAGCAGTGCCTCGCGGTTTCACCAGCGTAAGTCCCGACCTCGTGTTAATATCAGGATAAAAAGTAGCCTATGCGTTAATCCAGGTCTCCAGCTATCCACATAACAAGTTTCATCGCAATCGGTTTAGTGGTTTTTGCGTGAAAGAGTAACAAACATCCATCCATCCATGCATCCATCCATCCATCCAACCAAACTTTCACATTTATAATATTAGTGGGATTTAAAAAGGTTTTGCACAATCGGGATTCGCGCGTGCTACTCTGGTTTGCAAGCGTCCAGGGATTACGGGTATGGCCGCTTAGCACAAGACAAGGGGTATGCTTGATCGCCACCTTAGTAGTATATAAATAACGTAGTCAATCAAGTAACCCCTAATTCAATATTACGTTTTGCTCCCATCGATAAATGTGAAATAGGGCAGAAGAGAACTCAATAAATATATGTACTTCAACTAAAGTGGTGCTTGTACACGAACCACGGATTCTCAACACAATTTAGGTACAACACATTGGAAGTAAAGAATAGTAAAATTATTATATTTCTAAAGTACTTGCATTTTTGCTAATAAAATTTATATTAAGTATTTAAAATATGCAGAAGAATATAATTATGTACAAAGCAATTAGACAAATTACAAAGCAAAATAAGAATTCTTCTGAGTGTGACCACAGCCAGCGCAAACTGGTTGAAACGTCAGGCAATTCAGAAATATGTATGTAACACCTACGTCCTGATCGCGTTATTTCTCGTAAATATACTATACATAATTATTTCATAGAACACGAAAGTTTAAAAGTTAGTATACAAAAGAAATGATAAATCATGATTGTTGATGGTCTATAACCTCGCACACGCAGCCTTATATGTGTGATCACTAAACGTGGGGGCTCCGTGATACCTGTGGCCTGAGTGAGCCATCAATTGAAAGCCGTTCACCCCGAGTATTTTTTTAACTTCACCGCTAACTCACCACTTTAACCGCATATTATGTAAATCTTCTATCTACTTTCTATGGAATATCTTAAACCTAGTTGAAAATACACCAAGTTGTAATGGTCGAAAAAGATTTAAATTCAAACTGTCGGCACTGAGATATTGAAGAATTGTGAACGGAAACCGCACATTAATAATAAAAGTTGAGACGTGTAAAGTGCTCAGAGGAAGTGAAAATGTGGATTGCTTTGGATGTCAATTTTGGGTGCAAAGGCCCTGCATAGAGTGCTGAACAGCATGATAGATATTCTACATATTTAATGCAGCTATTCTTGTACCAGGTATAACTTCCTAATCCTAACTAATACCATAAAGGCCAATATGAGTTTGTTTGCTAGTTTATTTGTTTGTTTAGGGTAACCCTATCACGCTTTAACTACTCAACCTCATCATCATGAAATTATACGCGTTGCCAGTTTTAAAAAAGGACAGGTTATTTAGTTAGTTAGAAGTTTTTACAATAAGATTACTAGGTACTTATAACTACATCTATTATAGAATTAACCGTCGTATAGGTATCATGTATAAATGGTTCCAATAATTTTGTATGTTAAATTCATAGATGTATTTATTTTTTATGGTATAGGGGGCAAACGAGCAGTCGGTTCACCTGATGGTATATGACTACCGAAGCCCATAGGCAGGTGCAACTAAAGAGTCACAAGTGCGTTGCCAGCCTTTAAGGTGGGAGTAGCTGCAGGGTGGAAGGGGGGGAGAGGGAGGGGACGGAAGGGTTAGGGCATCCGGTAACCTCAGTCACTCAGCGAAAAGCAATGCATCATTGCTTCACTGCCGGTTTTCTGTGAGGCCGTGGTATCGCTCCCGTCGAGCCGGCCCATACGTGCCGAAGCATGGCCTCTCCCACGAGTTTTATAGATGTACTAGCAGCGCCCTGCGGTTTCACCCGCGTAAGTCCTAATCCCGTGGGAATATCGGGATAAAAAGTAGCCTATTCGTTCCTTCCAGGTCTCCAGCTATCTACATTGTTCAGTTCAGTGGTTTTTGCGTGAAAGAGTAACAAACATCCATCCATCCATCCATCCATCCAAACTTTCACATTTATAATATTAGTAGGATTCATCAAAATAGCCACTAAATATAACTAACTTTTTTTTTATTTAATATTATTAGAATGCTGCATTTCGTTCTAAATTTCATTAAAACAATATTAGAACCTACTTTGAGTCCTCTACTGCAGATTGAAGTTTTCCGGTGTAAAGGTGTTCGTTCCATCACAAGTGAGTCTATTGCAAGGGACTCGGATATACCATATGAAGGAAGTGCCCGAGAACCCTGGCAGACCTTGGCCACTTCTTAAACAGAAGGCAGACACACCATTGCGGACCTTGCCCCCCTTCCGGTTAAGAAAGGCGCGCTCGTAATACGTCGTACGACCGTCTTAGACCTGTTTCTCCCGTGCAGCCTCACCCGTTACCCCCAGGCCAACGCTCATGGAGTTCGGAGATCATTCTGCGCTCTCCAGCACTTTAGTGCCTCTTTAGCCTTGCGACAGCCTCCGCAGTGATGACATGCAGACGTTGGCTCCCAGGTCTTACCTTCATAACTTCATGTGTCAGTAGGTAAACATTTATTTTATTATTTGTTTCACCTAAATACTCTAAATATCCCTAATTTATATAAAAAGGTAAATTTACTGACGTACGTACTACGAAAAACTGGAATAGATATGACGTCAAAATGAAGAAAATTAACAAAAATTCCGGATTTTGTGTAAGTAGCGTTGTTTTCTTTCTTTGTGTAAATTTAAGTTCTATATTCATATTGCTTTACAATAACTTATTTTACTACTGTGACTTGTAAGATGAAGTTAATTTTCAGTGAGTTTGGGATTATATGAACATAGTTTCAAAATTGTTACGCGAAATGTAATATACTGTCCCATTTTAGTCATCTTGTGATCAGTGCTTCCAATAGAAGCATATAATTTTTGTTAAAACAGAGAAAAACTAATAATATATCCCTGAAGTATTTGATACAAAAGCAATTGATCTTATAAAAGTGTAGACTGCAGCTTCATTACCAATGGTTACGATGCAACGCGTGACAAAACGTTGGGCAGACCACTGCAATGGTTCATTTATTATCTACACGTGAATGAACTACCTATTCAGCATTTGTTTACTAAATTAGAGAGATACACAAACGAGCACTACTTTCTTCTGGGCCAATAGCTTTTTACGTTCCTATAAAACATGCCTGTTTCACTGAAAGACACTGAAATAGGACTGACTAATTTAATTGATTAAACTAATTAATTACACTCACAGCATATATTTTTATTTTAAAAGATGATGCTCCTGTGGGTGGTATAAAGAAAGACAGTTAATTTAAAGGGCGCCCAGTAACGTTCTTATATTAAAAAGATTATATTTATTGATCCAGTTACACAAAGAAATATTTTTTTACACAGCCTAAAAACCTATTATTTGCAATGGTATACGATAACAGACCACATTTAAGAAATTACAATGCTGGCGAATAATTAGTATTTAAATTTAGTTACGTTAAGTTCCTTATCTTCCAATACTAAAGCATCAGTCACAGCAAATTGGAAGACCCGGTTGCAACAAACTTTCACATTATGTTATAGCTGCAAGCATATATAGAAACAGTAGGGCGATGTCTGAAGATGGTCAGTGAAGCATCTTTACTATCGCTGGTAAAAAAAACCAGAGTTGGATTTAGTCGTTTAAAAATTTAAATCGCGCAGTGCAAAACATCCCATGATGTTATATAAGAAAAAGGAATTTTAAAGTACACAAAAAACCGGACAAGTGCGAGTCTGATTCGCGCACCTTCGCGCGTACTTCTATCTCAGGAATCGATTCTCGAATATTTTTGCCCGTTTTCTCTGAAATACAATCTTAACTTTCCGGTTGTACCCTTTTAACCCTAAAAATTAACAAATTTCTAGTTTCATCCGATTTTGCCATATTTTGGCTTTGAATTACATGTGCAAATTCTTATGTGGAAAACATATACAGGATGTTACAGAAAGGTGTGGTCAATAGGAGCGTTATGTGTAGCCAACAAATAGTTGATTTAGCTTGAAAAAAATGCATATTGAAAAAAAAATCTTTTGAAAATGCTTTTCCTAGTATAGGTGCACATCTCTAAACAATACGCACATGTCAATTTCATTGACTTTGTTTTTTATGCAAACATTTTTAGAAAAATCTGAACGCGTTCCATCAACATCCATGGTATTAAATATCTATAGTTTCATTCATGTCCGTGCTCTTTCATAGGAAATATTAGCTTTCTCTGTAAATGTTCTACTTTAATTATTCAGTTTTAAAATAATATTTCTGTATTAAAAATCACGAATTTTCATAAAATTGTTAGTGTTTTACGTTATTTACCGGGTCTAACGATTATATACGACCCTAAAATTTGACACCTTTCTATAACACCCTGTATAACGGTTTTAGTCCATAAAATAATTGTTTGGATTACTTATACGCTAAAATATAATAGTAGGCTAAACATATGTACAAAAAAGAAAAATATATTTATATATATATATTACTTAGCCCAATGTAATTGTTTGTTTTTAATTCTCCATACGCTCCACCCTACTGTCCGTGTCCTTTCATATCTCTCTCCAAGTTATTATTACCGATAAAGTGATTTCCAAAAAGTAACAAGAAATATTACTTAGAAACTTTATTTGCCTCTCTCTACAAGCAAGGTCAACTACCGCATCTACGAAGCTATTTTTTATAAATACATATTCTCCGTCTACATTCACATTTGAAGATATTTGTAGTTCCCAAACGAAAATGTAATTTATATAACATGGGATATTTGATTCGGAATACCGCATCATCCAATCAACAACTTTGAGGGTTTGTGTAAATACATTACGTATGATGTCGCATCCGCAGGAGTCCGCCTCAGGCTTCGCGCCCCCTCTGATTGCCTTTTTTATTGCTTTGCTTTTATACCGTATTTCATCTCAACCTTATTTTTCGTTTATAATTAGACTTGTGTTACGTTGCTGTAATTCATTTTATTGATTAGTTTGCTTTATTACATTTGTTTTGCGGTACTTCTGTTTTGAAAGTTAATATTTATTTGCATTGTTGCGAGTAACTAATGGAGTAACCAGTAACTGCTTGTTCAGACGGACCGTTTGCTTTTTTTACATTCTAAATAGTACAAAAACTGAGCTTATTGCTAACTACTTCAGTTGCTATAAAGAGAGATATGGCATAATAGATCTCACTGTTCAAACTTGAAGACCAAGCCCATCTAAGGAAAGTTTCCCCTTTCTACATAGACTACCTCTCGAAAACTATGATCATATGATACAAGTTATAGAAACCTTTTCGAACTAACTAAAAATTATAGTGTGTATGTGCTTAGATATTAAAAAAACCTACTTGTATTTTGTTTACATACATACAACCTACAATGTAGTATCCATAGGACGCGAAGAAAATTCGCAATCAGTATCAGAGTGAGTACACATAGGTATAGTGGTAAGTGCATCTTAAACAAATACATTCTGTAATATACTAAGCCAATAAATTGTGTGTACCATTTTATCGCTCATATCTCAAGCTAAGTTCTTACTGGATACTTATAGTACACTAGCAGCACCCCGCGGTTTCACCCGCGTAAGTCTCGATCTCGTGGGAATATCGGGATAAAAAGTAGCCTATATGTTAATCCAGATCTCCAGCTATCTACTTACGATGTTTCATCGCAATCGGTTCAGTAGTTTTGGCGTAAAAGAGTAACAAACATCCATCCATCCAAACTTTCACATTTATAATATTAGTAGTACATTAGGCAAAACTTTTTGCTCGTCCTGAGACATATCTCATAAAAAGTTCTATGTCAAAATGTTTTAATAATAAAGCTACATAAAACGAATCTCTCTACTTACTCCGTAAGTGATCCACTTTATTATTATTGTCTTTCCAAGTGCTGGCAATAACATCGAATCAGTTGTTAACGTTGACGATATTCGATATGATCCACAATTTATCATTGATTGCCCTAAATTACTGCGGACATGTGCTAAGGAAAACAATAAGAGAGCTAATATTGGTTTGTTGCTGCGGAAAGATGATTAATTCAAGTTTGAACTATAGACTACAAGTTTATATTGAATGGCTTGGCACCAGGATTAAATTTTGCCATCCGTACTAGGCTTCTTACATTTCAATTCTATTATTATATTAATTTCAAAAATAATATTCACGTAGGCGTTTGTAAATTCATAACATGTTCATTCAACTTTCGTATGTACTGCCAACTCTTTACCTTTGCCATCGTAAAATGTTGATAATTTATTCCAAATATACGAGTAGCATCCCTGTTTAATAAAATTAGCTTCAGTACTTATATCTACTCGTGCATCCAATACATCAATCGTGTGTTTATTTTATTCAATTAAATTGGAAAAAATATGTAAAAACAATCGTACCATATTATCAAATAATTTCATTAAGGCAATTATGTATGGCAATAGTGTTGTAATAAAAATTTGCAACTCATAAGCGGACACTGCGAACACAACTGAACTCAGAGACCTCGCAGATCTCTCAACAGACCACCTTTGACCACGATCGTTCAATGCTATAAGTATAATCTGTTATAAGAACTTAATGATTAATAAGTATATTATTTCGATCAGGCTAGATGAATACGTTATTATTAAAATCAATAATATCGTATTCTTCTAGCCTAATCGGTAATGGAATGTGAATGAATCCCTAACAAAGCGACTTGTGTAATAAGAGCTACTTTCACCTCTCCGGTGCAGCGATAAATAAAAGTCTAACTTTATTTTAATTTCTTTGCTATAAGTTGGGGCTTCGAACGGGACCATTCGAAATGTCGTTAGCTTCCAGTAAGACCTTTCTAAGTGCGGTTTGCCGTAGAGTACTTGGATAGTCGTTTTCGTGAGTGGGAACCGTTCTTGGCAACATTTGCTATCGAAAGAATTCCTTTGTACTAGCCACATAGGTTGTTAAAGCTTGTATTTAACATTAAAAGGGACTAATGCTATTTTAACATTAATCTTATTAACTATATTATTCTGATATTCTTTTGGGTTAAAAGTTATATTTGCATGATTGTAATAACCTTATTTTAGCAGTCTGCGCATGTAAATAGAACCCATTTTTACTTAGGTACTCAACAGTCTTAGTGACCGTATGAAAATCTATTCTACAGCAATAAACCCCGTTATTACAAGGCTTACACATTTATATGTCTTTAAAGTTTATTCTTGTTCATAAATGAACAACGTAAATAATTAAAATGCTGCCTACACAGAGATCGGAACGACCTCGACTCCTCGACTGCCATGACAGCTCACATTTTTTTGATTTTCACAATGTAGGTTGTTGAACTACACTGTTATAGTCTAAATAATTTAGTTACTCTATATGTATGCATGTATATACATCAAAATTCATGTTGAAAATTTTTAGTACCTAAGAGGACATGTATTATAGATATACCCATATATATATATATATATATGAATTATTACATTTATACATATTGTAGTGAAACTACTGTGGCGTGTTCAGATACTATTTTATTATTCCCCATGTCAGTAAATTGTGTTAGTATTTCTAGTCTTTTATTAACCGTGTGTGAGTTAACATCTATACACACATTCAAACAGATATTTCGCTGACTAGTAAAAATATTAAGTAAATAACTTAAACGGAAACCATATGTTATTGGGGTCGCTGCTATTGAGGTGACACACATAGTTGTGTAGTGGAAACCAATAATAATATATGTAAGTCGTCAGAGATGGCAGATTGCCGTTTAAGCTTCACCGTCATACATGTTGCTGGTCGCGGCAGCCGGTAGTTAAATAACAAATTATTGAGAGGTGAGGATATTTTGAAAAAATAAATAGATTCGACATTGCGGACTTCTCTGTTTAGATTGTTGCGGTGAGTTCGCGCACGCCGCTATAAAAAGCACGGCTCGCGCCGAGCCCTAAATTTCGTTCCTGGTTCTTCGTGAGGACTGGTTGTCTCGCAGCTATCGCCGTTACAATCGTATTCATCTACACCATTATTCTACAATTCTAATATTTGGAACCCGTTGGGGTGATTTCTTATATTGTTGGGACACTGACCTTGGTTAACCTTTGTGCCGTCTAAGCAGCTCAGTCACGCCTCCCTTTTTGGGGGTTCCAGGTTGTAAGTTTAAGTTTCTAAGGTTCCTGTTACAAGCTTCTAGTTACAAGATACCAAGTTCCGTGTACGGAGTAGCTTCGGCTTCGAAGCGGTGGTTGAGACGGTAGCTCAACCACCGCTTCGAAGCCAAAGCTAGTACCAGCTCTCAGGACGGCGGTTCTACCAGCCGCGTGTCCAAATCCACTGCGAGTTGCGACTGTCCTACGCCCTGATGCATTTTTTTTAACCCCCTGTCTGTGGTGGGTGAAGGGACATTCCCCCGCCGCTTTGTTGTATGCTGTTTCTTTAAAAAAACTCATTTTACTTGGATCTTCTTATTTCTTTCTTACACTTTTGTTTTAAGTGTTGGTTGTGTTGAAAGTTGTGAGAAGAAACTACTTCATAAAATTGTTTGATCAAACAAAGCATTTTCGGTCCACTGTTTATTGTACATGAGTTGCCCTTTATGAAGAGCGAACTTTTATAACGTGATGCAGAATCTAGAAGTTTTCATTCTCCTTACTAAATCACGCATCATGGATATATTCGCGAAAGGCGGTGTCGCTACACTATCGTACGTCAATTTGTTGAAAGATAAACCAAATTTAAACCTGAACTTTTATTCCTTAAGGAAATTGGCAAAGCCTAAAAAGGTGTACAAAATTTCGAATCTTACTACGTTATAAAGATATTTTAAAAGTTATGACGTGAAGTAATAATTAAATTGTTTTAATTTAATATGTCGTAAAAATGTTTACTCAGCTTAAATCAGCTTTAATGTTCGCATTAAATAGTTTCATTAAAACTGGTTATCTCGCTAATAAAAGCGTAATATCTATTAAAAAAATATGTGTACGTAGAAATAAAAAAGGAGCAGGTGTAGAGCGCTAATGTTGTTTCCAGTGCTATAATTGTTTGCTCCTGATGTGCAGCCAAAAGGAAAAAAACCCTCTTACATTAGCGGTGTATTGTAAATCCTAGCCATTATCTCATTTTAAAAACCCTCGAGTATTTTTTTTTTTACCGTTCTTCTCATAATTATACTTACTGTATAATCTACAGGATCTACTTTAACTTTTGTTGTCAGAACCTATAGAAGTACTTACGAGTGGAAGTACACAATGTACTTAAACTGAAAACATTAATGGTAACACGCAAGTTATTTCTATAGATAGTTGTATAAGAAATATATTTTTTTTTTTTCCTTTTTTTATGGTATAGGGGACAAACGAGCAGACGGGTCACCTGCAAAAGCAATGCAAGCATTGGTTCACCGCCGGTTTTCTATTAGGCCGTGGTATCCATACGTGCCGAATTAATTAAAGAGCTACACTGGTATTAAACTGGCCAAAATCTCATAATCCCTACTTAATTCTTTTGAGCTATCTGTATTTTTCAATTAAAGAGTAATCCTTTTAATCATAAATTTTGTTGAAGAATCAAATTTTGTTGATGAAATAACCATTAGAATATTGACATCCGAGCCGATCTGTGATAAGAGGCACATACAACGTAGACATTGAATATTTAAGCAACAATCTTAAGTACTTCAATTCTCTTAACAAATTATTCAGAAACACGCGACATTAAACTAAAAGCATTATCGATTTACTTAATCACACATCTATCAAAAATCCACACTGCAGCTGCAACGAGTTACTAACAAAGACTAATTGAGAAAATTTTCAATCCCATTAAGTTTTCATTTGATAGCTTCCGTTTCGTAATTCCAGAGGAGACCAATCTTGTTGAACCGACTTTTGGCAGGGATATCTACATTTAACTTTGACGTTATTGAGCTGTCTCGTGGAACCCTTTACTATAGTCTCTTAGTAACAAAATATTAATTTCATGTTCTCTAAAAGACTAATTTATTAAATAGCGTCTATTTGTAGAATATCATTCCATATATGTATAAATGACTGATGATTACAGAGGCATTTATGCGGCATGCGAAGAAGAAAATCTCATTAGGAAATTACTACATTCTCTTTCTTTAAAAAAACTATTTTTTTTTGATAAAAAAGACGATCGTTACTTCTGCCATCCTGCATGGATCTGAATGACGGCCAATAAAGGTAATGTATAAGAGACGCCTGCATGTAGCTGTAATGCCAATGTTGAGATGGATGTGTGGTGTGAGTGGGATAGACAAATTGAGGAATTAATACATTAGAAGAAGCCTGAAAGTAGCGCCCTGTGGATGAAAAGTTGTAGATTATTGTGGTATGTACATGTGACTCGGAGAGAGATGAGCAAAATATGGTGAAGAAAGTTTTATGTATGAAAGTTTACGGATACAAGAATAGAGGACAAAATTAGAAGGGCAAGCAGTAAAATAACAAATTATATTTTAGAATAGAATGGAAGACGAATTTGCGCCAATCCCAAATAAAATTAGTAAGAAATAAATTAAGTGAATTAAAGAAAAATGCAGAAAGACGATGATGGTGAAAAATTATTATTAAATCTTTCACCATACATTTTCTGAATTAATTAAACTCTATTAAAAATACAAAAATGTTTTTCCAACCATTTTAGTATGAATACAGAATGGCTATTATAAGGTGTTCAATGTAAACAAGGCAACGAGAAAGGCAAATTTAATCAATCTATATGTGAGCGAAAATCATCTTATCACATTAATCAAGGTACTACGTTTACTTGCACGCCAGCTGAACCTTCCGCAAGATATTAAATTAAACCACTCGTGTCAAGCGGCTCTGTGACTGACAGACAAGACACAGTTGCTGTATAAACTCTAGTAAACAATCCAACGAAAATGTTGATTTTAAATGGCATTAAGTGAATTTTGGTAATGTAATGTTTGTATAAGATTCTGAAACAATACATCTGTACTAAAATATAAAAGCTGAAGGGGTTTGTTTTTTGGTTGGACGCACAAATCTCTGGAACTATCAATAGGATTTGGAAGAATTCTTATTAGATTTAAGAGACCAATTCTTGAGGGAGGCTATAAGCTATTTCACTTCACGGTACGACTCCTAGGAGTGGAGGTAATAACTATAAGAGCAGGTAATACTGCTGGTGGGATATTTATCAACGGTATTAGCCAAACTTCTGTGACGACTTCAAACATCTTTACTTTTTTAACGAAAAAACGGTACGAAATATAGACAATTCCACTTATCCGTTACAGGAACCGCTTTAGTAACTTATAAATGATCTCGGACCTTAACCATATTTACTGAAAGTTACTTCACCACGAGAAGAGTACCTGAAATCCTGTATTTAGGAAGTTTCCTAGATAGTCATCAACCTCTACCCTGTAGTTGTTTTGCTTAAAAAAATTAAGGTATGTATTTGTTAATAAATGAGACAAAAGTAATAAATAACTTATACTAAAATATTCACCAAAAATATCAGGGAAGGTGAATATAGTTGACAAGGCAAATTCATGTCCTGTACGACTATTCGTCATTTATAACATTTTCAAAAACAGTATAAAGCTACAGTAGATTTCGGTGTAGATACAACTGACCAGTTTCACTAATCAAAGTCTAAACAATTACATTAACGAAATTGTACGGTTTAGGATATGTACCGGACATTACGACCAGGTTACACTGGTCTTGGTCAAAGGCTGACTGGTACAACGATGTTCGCTCTCCGTCCCTCGTCAACCGTGACCCACCTCACTTTTGAATGATTTTTGTGGGAGTGATTCCTGTTATTGTAATCGTATATGATGGATCGCAAAAGTTTAAAAGTTATTAAAGTGTAAACAAAGTCTACCCCCTCGTTTTTTCCGCTAATCTGTCAAATGTCGAACGGTTCTTTGACAGCTTAATCAAAAAGAGAATCCTGTTAAAAGAAAGAACCGTAACCTAGTGAAATTTATTTACAATCTGAATTAGATATCAAAGATCTACATTATGTATTCGGAGAATTGCAAAATTAATATATAAATTAGATCAAAGAAATATTTTTTTTTCTGTTTAACTTTAGAAGACGAGATTACTCCGCAATTGTTTTTCAATTACGCCAAGTTAATCGA
Source organism: Euplagia quadripunctaria (assembly GCA_963859945.1). NCBI lineage: Eukaryota > Metazoa > Arthropoda > Insecta > Lepidoptera > Erebidae > Euplagia > Euplagia quadripunctaria. Next base: position 10,336,567 of record OY982580.1, read on the forward strand.
ATTATGATTGATGTATTTTCAAGGTTTCTTCAAATATGATGAAGCATATAAAATAAAAACAAGTTTCTGCAAAGATAACGTCAGACCGAAGTTTTCTAGTGAAACACGATTAATACAAACCTATCTAAAACTGGTGACGCCCCCATGTCTCATACGGAACACACTACTCATCAAGAAATATGCAGCTTTGTCATAGGCTCTAATACCGTTCATCTGCAGGAACTATCGAGTTCTGTCGCCGGGAGAGCCGTTCAAAGCAGACTTGCTACTGAACACTGTTAACCGTAACTCTAAACTGGAGAACTGAACTTAGGACAGTCTGATGACTTCGATGGAAATAGTGTTTTGTTAACCTAACCTAACACCTAAGGTTTCCTGTTACTATAATAAAGAAAGCTTTCAACTGCAAAACAATTATTTTCGTTGCTAAGGTGCTCAATTTCATATCAACCATTAGCGCTCTAAGCACTCAAGGATTTTCTTTTAACTTCCTAGAAACCCGAACATTCATTCATTCATTCAATTAATAACTACAGTATATAAATAATAATATAAAAAAATGGGTCAGAGCTATATGCGGAGTAAACCCGTTAAAATCATGTAATCCTCTTTTTAGAAAGTTAAACATTATGACACTGGTATGTCTGTACATATTTGAGATAGGCATATTTGTGAGAAATCATAATAATATGTTTCCCAAAGTATATGAAAGCAATAGATTTTTACATAGAGATCCTACAAAACTTATATGGCCAAATTGTAAAAGCACGTTTTTAGGTAAAAATTGTTCTATAATGGTAATACGTGTTTATAATAAAATTCCTCAAAGCATTCGTGAATTAACTTTACGACAATTTAGAATTAAACTAAAGTTGTGGCTAATTCAGAAAAGTTTCTATACACTTAAGGATTTTATGAACAACAAAATTGCAGACAGACTTAAAATTCAAAGGTGAAATTATTTTTTATTTCATAATCTATAGAAATTTAACAATCTTGACATAATTTTGATATTGTGTTGTTCTTTATTTTATTCAGTCAATTTATTTTATTGTTACATTAAATTCAACTGTATCTTGCCTACAAATGATATTATTAAGTAATGTTATATGTTAAAGTGTGTAGTAGTATAAAGGCAAGCAGAAATGTGTTATTTTTAATATTTGCATGCCTTAACCAAGGCGGAACAGAAACTTGTTACTTTGTGACATAAGACCTCTTGTTACCCTGTTCCCGCAAATAAAGTTCCATTTCATTTCATATAGGGTTTCCCGATAAAGTCTATAGGTTATTGCATTCCCAGGTATAGAAAATGTATGCCTTTTCTATCACATTTACTCATTCAACACAAACAAGGACAGAGATAAATTGATTAAACAGGATTGCTGCTCACTATTATTAAAAGTTAATTAACTGAATTTAATACTGTTTGGTTACAATTAAATATTCATGTTTATAGTTAAAGCTTTTGTTCGGTTTAAATCCCATTACATCGATTTAAATTAAACAAAGTGATTAATCAGAATGCAGACATGTAAATAATTAATGCTTAAGTAGGTAGGTTTATTTTATTGTATACCAAAGAAAAGTGGAGTCGTAGTTAAAACAGCGGTAAGGCATCATTCATAACAGGGAGAAACGACTCTTCTTGGTGGAAGTCTTTCCAACAAGAGAGGCTTATAATGATGTTCATGAGCGCATTTCAAAACATCCTTCCTGTTTATCAACATCAAGGCAGTACGGTATAGTCACTTTCATCTGATACCTCCTTGCCATTTTGGTTTTTGGTCCGCGCACACTTAATTAGTTAGTTGATGGTTCTGTCTGACTTACCGAAATTCGTAAATTTATAGGTAAGTGATGTATTCGCCATCAACGTTGATACCGATTTCTTTCAAATGCAGAAATAGAAAATACATTTTTAAAAACATTTTCACATGGCAAGGCTAAAATTTGAACCTCTGCTTATAATTCGACAAGACATGCGAAGCATTAAGCCAAAAAGTTTTAATTGTTAATAGGTAATAAGTGTGCCTGCGGCGCCGGCGTCGCCCTCGCATAAGTTTCACATAAATATGTTGCCGTATGTACGGTGAGAAAATTGTTACAAATATTTTTTAAATAATGTTAACATATTTTTACTCATATGCAGGTATACATATTCAATCCCCACAAAAAAAGAGCTAAAAAAAAGCTGCAGATTCCCATGCACTCTCATTTTGGACCATGGACAGAACCATGGTCTACAGCGAGAGGTTTCCCACACCGATAGCCACCGCGAGGTCGCGACGCTGTTGCATCCACGCTGAGCACTCCAGTGAGAGTGCAGTATCCTCGTGACAGCCTCCGCAGTGATGGCACGCAGACGTTGGCTCCTGGCCTATGCGACACAGGTACTTTCCGAAACGGCCGTGGCCGGTCAGCACCTGCGTCAGCCGGTATGAGAGGCTGCCGTGCTGCCTCTCCAGCCAATCCTCCATGATGGGTCTTACCGCCACAATTTTTACTAAAAGCTGATCACCTACGCATCATTACAATTGAAGTAAATCTGATGACAGTAAAGATCAACATTCCTCATGTCCAGTCCTCCAGTCATTGGTTGCTAAGAAACGGTTTTTTTGTAAACATTTCATATCAAAATTTGGCTGAAGTATAGTTACAGCGATAGAGAGAAATTCAAGTCAAACATTGTACCTGACCAATTGCTGACAGTTATTCAAACATTACGCGTGAACCGTTGGCCCTTGACAGTCCTTACAATCGTAACTGCCAACATGAAGTCACCAAATATTTGGGATTCAAGTCGCAAACTTATCGTCCTTGTTCACGGATATATTGTGAACATTTTCGAATAGCTTACCCTTTTTTGTAAAGGCCCCTCATCAACCGAGTGACAGACGAAGGATACAAAACAATTTTGCCGCCAGAATTCGTTCATTATTATCCGTTGTGATATCGCGGGGTAGTGTTTTGTTATTAGATTTTCTTGCTTTTGGTGTTAACATGTTTTGTCCTTATGGAAGTAAAGATTGTGAGCTTGTTTTATGTTCATACATATCTACTGATGGAATTAAGGTTCTTCAGGACAGGAAGTGGAATATAATGTTTCATTATAACCTGCGCGATGCGATGATGATGACTTGAACATTAAATCTACCTGTGCTTTTTTAGCTTATTTACAAAAAAAACGATGTGTGTTTTGAAATTTATACAATTTCAAGACTAGTTCCAAACATATTAAGTTTCAAAATCACTTTTTAGTATGATTATAATAGTTCCACTGATGACAGTACAATCCTCCTTATGGAGTTACGAGGAAACAGTAGAGTGAAGGTAAGGTTAAACATGTCTCTGTTTAAAAGTAAGCATTTCTGGAGTGAACATTTTACAATTCCTTCCTTTGGAATAGTTACCACCATATTTGTACGAAGGGTAGAATTGTTTAAGTCGGTGAGAATGCATGATATTGATTTAAAAGACTATCAAAAGTAAAGTATGCAATAAAGTACCTAATGAGTTAAGAGAATCCTGCAAACTTAATATCTTAAAAGTAAGTCACAAGAATAACAGTAACTAATAACAAAATAAAACAAATGAACTTTATAAAAAAATTACTAAAATGAACAAAAGTGAAAACACTAGGCAGAAGTCAGTTTACAACATTCTATTTCTAAAATATAAATTAAGACAAGTGTAATAATTAAAGAAAAAATAATAATTTCAATATTTTATACATCACTAGCTGTTGCCCGCGACTGTAAAATTTTACCAGATATGTGCTCTATCATCTAGATCCGTTTCGCCATTTTGGCGTATCTGAGTAACAGTAATAGTAAAATTAAAAACAAATAATATTTATATAAATTAACTTCTTACCGGGACTAAGCTAAGTATTTACCTACCAGATTATTGATATAGCTTGAGAACTTAACTAGGGATTCTCAATACTTGCTTGTGGTCTTATCCATACCTGTATTGAACAACGTATCCCATAATTTTGCACTGATAAGATATTACGTCCCATCCGTGTAATATCCATATGTTAATTAACACAATGTTGTGAGGTTAGGTAATTATTTCAAGGACAGCGTCGAGTCACAATACTGGATAGATAATATTACCGTGACGCAGTCATAAATATGAATGAATTAGACGGCTATGTTATAATGTTTACATTAAAATAATCTTTATATTTTTACGATAGTTAAACTAACGTGAGAATTATTTAAATGTTAAATTCTAAATTAAATTTAGGAATATTCATTTTAGTAGTTTTTGTCTATTTCAGATATTTGTTGGTCTTTCCCTTTTCTAAACATTATATCAATGTAATATGAATGCCTAATGAATACAAGCCCTGAGAAACAAATAAAGATGTTGCTAATACAAAAATGCCAAAAAACCTTAAATGTATTTAGGAAGCTCAAAAGAGACAAAAGAAATGTACATTTTGATTCCACGTGGAAGAATAGTTATTGCATGAGAGAAGGTATATAAAGTTTTACATTTTTTCATACCAAGTTTTAAAAAAAAATACATGCAGAACTTTATAGGCGCTATTTGTTACAAGGCCTTTAAAGATGCCCCTGCATTCGAAATGGTTGAGCAAGTGATATAATAAAATGAAGCTCGCAGTAGTGTCACAAATTGAACAATGCATGTAGGAATGTCAATTACTTCAAACAGAAAAATAGGGACTTTCTCGTAGCTGGTGATAGTCACTTCGCAATATTCAGGTAGGCAAGAACAAGAACAATTTTTTTTCTTAATTTTTTTTTCAGCAAGTTTTTGTAGTTTAATCTAAGGGCGCGTTCCCTCTGTGTCGTAACGACATATAGTCGTCCTAACTAAAGGGTCGTGGCTTGTTTATTTAAATCGAGTTATTCACACACACGGCGCAGTTATCTGTTGTCCACGTATTTTATACTGTATGGCGACATACTCTCAAGACAATTGCAAAATCTAAACGACAGTTTCAAATGATAAATAAAACATCAGGACCCGTCGTGATCGTTACGACAAATAGTAGTTGCGACTATTTGTCGCATTTACGATAAAAATTACCCAAACCTCCTTTACCTCACTGCTTCCTCTTCGATCTTTTTATAAAGTAATCAAAATATAATCTTCGTGCATTGAATACGGGAGCTACACTACTAACATTTACTAACTGTGCAAACGACAGGACGACTGCCGTGAAACAGTAAATTGACGTCAACGAAAAGTTCACAATGACGACTGGACATGACAGCTTTTAATGGTAAGAAAAAGATTACGATGCAATGGAAACGTGCCCTAAGGGATTGTTTTTTATTTTTTGACTTTAAATACGAATCTATTTGAAGTCTAAACAAAAAACTGTAAGCGTATTCAACCCAGAAAGATTCTTAAATTGTGCTCTGTACAGAAAAATATACTAAACAGGAAAATAAATTCTACTTTAAACTGGGTTAAAAAGCTAATTGAAATCTATACTTCTTTAAAAATTAAAATAACTCGTCAATCTATGTTCAACCTCCTAAGTTGTAGTCGGTTTAATGGTTGTTACTATAACTAAATTAACATATTAAAAAATATATTACACAGAAAAACATATCATAAACTTACCTACATACATACATAACTACAATACATATACATGCATATGTTTACTAAGTTTTTCCCGTAAATTTTTTATCTACTATAAAAAAAGTATAGACACTGCTCATGCAGCCTATAACCTAGAAAACCCCTGTTACATAAATGTTCCGTCTAGATTTAGAAAGGAATCCCTTTTTAGCTTATCATAAAACTAATGGCTCATTTATCTTCCACTGGATTATGTTTACGAACCAATCCAAGTACATTTTCTTGGCAAAGGCCCGAATCGCAAAAAAAACATGAAGAGCACCATTTTCACAAATCTAATGCTCACATTATATATCACAATAACAATGATTCTTACTATGGTATCACATTAGTTCGTATACGATTATGTAACATAATTTACTAAATCCTCTTCCTGCGGTATTCATAGATAATAAACAAAGGTGGAGAAGATTCATTAATTCAGCGACAGCAGGATGTTCATACACATTATATTAATAGACCCGACGCTTTTGTGTTCTAACATTATTAAGGAAATTCCGTTTGAAGCATCGACTCAATTACACTATTATGTATGTAGCTACCTACCTTTTAGCTATACAATAGTTTTGGGAACATGACTGACAGATGGAGCTAGGATGTACAGAGAGTAATAAATATAGCATAAGGTTATGGTTGTGAATGAATGATACTATACTGTGTATGAATGTAATGTGTTTAATGGGATAATAATAATATAAGGTAGCAAGCGAGCACCTATAAACACTCGCAGCACCAAATGAATCTCTTGCGTGTTTGCAGAGAGGTATAACTAATATGTTCTATGAAAGGCGGCTTCATTTTGATCAAAAAATCTTGTATACTTTACTCAAGATATTCACAAAAGAAGTGTGTTCGGGTAAAAAGCGTGGGTCTAGCTCAGGCCGCACCAGTCTTTTAACTCGTATTGTAAACAACGTCTACAAATTAGTCTACTCAAACTGCCCAGAACTGAAAATCATACTTTTTACAGACAGAGTTCACAAAATGAACGCACTCATCCTCTTTTGCCCCACTAAGCGTTCTACTTCTACTCTACTTCCATTATAGGGACATAAGAACAAAACAAGTGGTCCAAAATTTGACAACTCCCAACCCAGCTGCACTTAACCGAATCCATAAATTTTCTATTTACTTGACATTAAGAAAAAATGTTTTCTTCTACAGTATGTAATAATAATAATTGTTTTTTAATAAATGTAAACAAGATTCATATTTAAAAAAAATCGCTTATTTACCTATAGCGTTATAATATAATACGTGCTCCTCTATGCAATGTTATTATTTATCCCAAAACCGCGCTTATTATTCTTGTATCAGATGTTCAAGACGTTAAGGAAGTAAAAGGCTGAAAAATATTTCAATATCCCTTCGAAGCTTGAAGAAAAAAATCTTGTTACATTTTTTGTTTAGCTGTCGAAGGTCGGCCAACTTTCCGGTTTGTGCCCGCTGAAATTCAAGTCATCGCTTTTCGGAAAGCAATTTAGAAAAAATAATCATTTTAAAACTTTTTGTTGTTTAAAAACCTTGGTTACATTAACACAAAGTAGGCTTATGATATTACTACAAATTGTTTTGTTGGACGTTTTTGTGAAATTGTTTTTCGTCTTAGGTACAATAACGCTGAGGACAATATACCGATACCTTTTGCTTCGTTCCTTTTCAGTGTAAGTCTGAGATGGGTTTAAATATTATACATACTTAGTAATCATTTCTGTTGATTGTTTGTTGGAAACCACCAAAACTCAAGGTTATATTTTAAATTTAAATTAAATGTACTTCTTTAAGGGTATAAATAAATAAGTAAGAACAGACAACAGCTACTTATGTCAGATAGACATCTACACTACGTAGACAAATAAATACACATCCCGAATGATGGTAAGCGGTTTCCATTAGTTAAGCACTCCCAACACCAGAGAAAGTAACGGGTTATACACCATTAGTGATATTTCTTTTCTCCAAAGTTTAGTTTAAAATATTTTTTCTTGCTAAAATTCTTTTAACTCTAAACTTATCGTTTTAGTTCATGAACTTTCTATCGACCCGTGGCCAGTCCAGTAAATTATTTTCCAACAAGCTGAACTCACAAAGAGTGCAACGTGTCGTCAAACACAGATACATGACAACTGGCCATCCTGTGTCATCATTGCGGACAAACAAACAACATCGCGGAAATAGCGCAGTGGTAATCCACAAGCGGGATCCACGTTGATTGCGGAATAAGTCAAGCGCACGTTGCGAGCGCACGATCGCAAACATAAAACTGTTCTAGTTTATTTGTGATAAAACATTTCAGAACAGCGAGCTCACAAAAAGTACATAACAATATCAGTTATAGATAGTAGAGGCTTAACAACAAACAGATTCTGGATTAAAACCACTAAAAAGAATTTTCTCATCATCATCATAGTTATCATTCTTTATTTCATAGATATGCCATTGCCCCTATTAAAATTCTTTCTTCGTCGGTGCAATATCGTTTGCATTGTTACTTATATTACTAAAAAGTTTTGGCTGTCGTGTTTTATATCCCTGCCGCCTGCCAGACGTCAACCCATTTTGGAAACATCGCAACAAAAGATGTTGCTGCCCGTTTTTTGTGGTAAATCAACAAATTATGGTAGACTTCTGGTTAACACAGTTTCGGCGTCAGTTACACAGCGACCTTTTCAACATCAATAGAAAGAGTTTATTGAGTGACTGGCGATTGACCCCCTTCTTGGGGTCGCATTCTTCCTTAGAATACGACCTCGCGACTGACTTGTCTGGCTTGACGTGGTGAGTCTGACGTTACGGCCAATATAGCTACTTTGTTAGAAAATCTATATTTAATCACCTTTTGTCACATCCACGCGTAGAATTAAAGTAGTACTAATTAATTATTTATATAGCTTAGTACTTCTTCAATTTGAGTGTGTTGTTTCAATTTTTATGTGTTTTAAACTGTTTTTTTTTGCAGGATGCAATTATGAAAGGTTTTAAAATCTTTTCTCGGAAATGTGTGGAATAAGTTAAACTTTATTTTAACTACATATACTTACGTTTTTCTACAAGCATAAGTTGAATAAAAATACCTGAAAAAGTAAAAAAGAATAATTTAAAATACATATATTTATAAATAAAGTAAGTACCCATTATGCGTCTAAGATCCGTCTGATGAGCTTGAAGCGGCTGACTGATTTTGTTAAAACTGGTCTAAAAGCCACCGCTAGAAAACCTGCTTTCAAATAAAAAAAACTCCACATCCAAATCGGTTGACCGGTTTACGAGCTACGGTGCCAGACAGACACACACACACATATGATGTTCAAACTTATAACACCTTTTTGCGTCGGGGGTTAAAAAATGTTGTTGTGTGGAACTTATGTAACAATGTATTCTTTTAAGCTAGTTTAATAAACGAATTTGTGATGGTTTTTGTTGAAAGTTTTGATAATAAACGAAACGGGTAGGAGCAAGAAACCGTCCAGTGTTGTTCGAACGCTGAGCCAAGAGAGAGCATAGAGTTTTGGAAAACTCTACACTTCCCATAGACTCGAGGTTTCTTTTTTATGCTATGGCCAAGAGGCAATTCGCCACACCACCCCCTACAGAGAAAATAAGGCTACAAAAAGGACCATCCGTAACAAGGAATAAAAAACATATATCTACAAAAATTATCAAACAATTCAAAATTAACACTAAATTATGCTAAAGTGGGTGGAGTCAGAAAAAGAAAATATATAAAATATAAAGAAAAATAAATAAACTAAACGTCGATGGGAGATTTAAATTGGACTCTTCTTCCCGAACAAGTGATGTAGTCCGGTTTATGAGGTTCTGGTCTTGCTTTATTACATCGATAACAAGAAACTCTGCGAGCAAAATTTACATTTCCGCAATTCGATCACTACATATTCAATCACCGTCGTTCATTTTTGTAGTGTATGTAGGGTAGAACTAAATAATAGTTAAAAAAAAAAAGCTACGACAGGCTGCAGACGATGTAGATGGTGTGGGCTTGTAAATAAAATCGTTAGTCCAGGTACTTTTTTGTCTTGGGTACCACTAAATTTACATCAAGGTATATCAATGAGTCATACGCACACAGGTCGCGAAAGTTTACTCTTAAAACCATAAATCATCAAATAATCGATACAACATGGAGGGATAGAAACAGAAAGTAAAAGTAAAATAAGAAGGAATATGGGGATATACAGAGAAGGTCCAGTTATAAAAAGAAGATAAAGTATGTGTAGTATAAATAGTATAAGTAGAAACAATCACTATGAAATTTAATTGAATGCTGCACGTGGTAGTAAACACTACGAGCACAGTTCCCAACAAAGTAGAGTGAACACTCGAAAGGAATGTAACACACCTAAAAAGAGTTGAAGATGACTGGAATGCTGTTGGAAAAAGTTAGGTAGATAAATATTTATTATTATTAAAACTTTTAATAAGGAAGGGATGTAGTGTATGTAGGGTAGAACTAAATAATATTTGTAACCACTATCTCGTACTTACTGTGGAGATCGCAGGTTAGTCAGTGTTGCACGGGCCGCAGGCGAGTGCAGACGTGTCAGCTTGCGTATCTATAGTGAGTGGGCGAGCCAGTGAAGCGTACATATGCACGCGGGGTGTAGTGTATAAAGGGATACACTATAATTTTGATTCAAATTTACAAATTTCTCTAGTGCAAACGACACTTTATTTATATCAACAGTTTCGCTTAAAATAAATAACCAAACATTTCGACGCTATAGGGTTTTATAGTAGTAGTACCGACTGTTCGTTTACTAAATAAATCTACTTTAGTTTTCTACATTTTAATAAAAACAGGCCCGGATGCCCTGTTCTAAAAATACCTTTCTTCGTTCCAATTCAATCGACGAGAATTTAAGAATAGAACACCTTAAACAAAAAGCAAATAAAGCTCTTGTTGAGAAATATTTACAGACTAAGTTCATGAATAATGAATTGGACACTACATTTTGCTACTGAAATCCAATATTGTATCTACCATATTCTTACAACATTACAAAAATCTGTTTTACTGAATTCATTAATATTAATCTTGGTAATATACGTAACGTATGTAATATACGAAGTAGTCGGAATGGACGAGTTATGCTGGCGCAATTTCGCAAAAAGCCCGGGTGAATAAATGAAAGCGGCACTCCGTGGTTCGTGAAATATCGCAGTGCATTCTGGCGATATTCTCGTTGCACGGACAGTACAGAGCACGGACCAGGTGTCCTGCACACAGATTAATCTGTCGACAAACAATAACCTCCGCCAATAACAGTCTCCAACCTTTGCCAGACGTTCGCTATTCATTCGAAGATAATCGTGTTTTGAATTGAAAATTGCTGCCTGAGTAACGTTTAATATACCTGTTTCAACTCATTCTTCATTGTGTGCGAAGTTGTTACATTTTGTCTGAGATGAAATGTTCTTTTTGCACGGATCTGTGTATTGCTTTATTGCGTAAATATCGGTGCAGTAAAATCAAATAAAGCCATATATCCAAGAGAAGTCAGTAGTTTAAATATGTTAACGGGAATTAATGCGATCACGTAATTAAAAGGCATTACATATCTTTGATTTGCCTGAATTTCGACCAGGTTGCACTGGCCGTGGTCAAAGATGGTTAATTCCTGTCAACACAATTATATTATCATGGAACTCTACAGTTTAAAAGTCAGTAGTTTATATTATTAGTAACAATGTTATCATGGGAGACCCACGCTTTAGTCGTGGGAGAGCCATACTTTAGTCGTGGGAGGACTATGTTTCGGCACGTATGGGCTGGGTCGACCAGAGTGATATCACGGCCTCACAGAAAACCAGCATGAAGCAATTATTTCATTGTATTTCGCCGAATGAGTGACGTAACCGGAAGCCCTAACCACCCTCTCCCTCTTCCCCTACTCCCTCCTTAAAGGCTGGCAACGCACTTCTGACTCTTGAGTTGCAGGTGTCCATGGGCGGCGGTAGTCACTTACCATCAGGTGACCCGTCTGCTCGTTTGCTAACTATCGTATAAAAATCTTTCGCAGTTTTAACAATATTTGTCTTATTTGAGTTACCTAATTAACATACACACAGGTGACTTGAATTCATAAAACGGTCAATTTGTGCTGTGTTGTTTATTTCTGGTAAAATAGCACATATTAATGATGGTATAAATGGATTCGGTTTAGGAACAAAATTTTACAAAATTCCTTAGCTAGGAATTTCGTAAAACTAACGGAGTATAAGCGAGTGACCCAAAGGCATTCTGCCAGCTACTAATATTTATGATGGTAGGATTTAAAAGATAAGAAAATGCTCCTAATAAATGTGGTGATCTGGCTCACAACCGGAAGGATTTAGATGCAATACTCAAGATAAAAAAAATTCTTGGAAAAATATAATGATTTACTAATTTTAAGTTATCTTACTTAAAAAAAGAGGTTCTATTTTAGGTGTATATGTTAAGCGATAACATTAGTAAGTACAATTTCTTAGATAGTTTAAAATTTCCTATCTGTAAGAAAAAACTCTCTACTGAAACAAATACATATCTGAATGTTAAATAGGGAATTATGTCTTTAGACTTTACACAGATTGAGTACACCTATTGAGTAAATTAGTTATAATTATTTAAATTGACATCAAACCATCAATGTTTCAATTGGTGCGACAAGTATTTAAATCGATTCTCTATCCGTATAAGAATATACAAAGACAAAGAACGGTTTTTTTCTGTATCATGTCACGTATTTTTGAGTAGCTATTCCATTTAGTATACTAACAATATCTTTGGTCCCGGGTGGAAACGAGCCGCCATGTTGTTATTAGGCATTAGTTGAAGATGTCGCCCAGAATTATGGGTCAATTCTGGCTCAATGTACAACCTCTCTGGCAGCTGTTTGTGGTCGCATTGTGTCTGTCTCTTATTAAATTTCTCCCGTGCTCAAAGGTAATACAGGGTGGTAGTAAATAAACATTATTATTATGGAGTAACACTTTACTGTAATAGAAAGGACCTGTATATCCTGTAGTTTATAGTAGATTTGTAATTTCAGGATTTCTTAAACAAGTGATGTTTTGATTGATCCGATTTTTGGGCTATTGTGCCTTTGATTTTGGTCACCATCCCTAAAAAGTACACAAATCCTAACTAACGTTATAAATGCTAATAATTATGAGTTCATTTGTATGTTTTTCTTTTCAGTAGTTACGGCATGAACTTTCATACCTCCATCCGAAATCCATCATATATCCTTATTGTCCATATGTTGTCAATGGTTCAAAAAATGACATAAAAAAATGGTGGACCTAAAATTCCTAAGCGATACCTGAAGTTATTGACAAAAACTACATTAACGCGAGCGAATCCGCGGCCAAACGCTAGTATTTAATAAACTTTCGCACATCCTTCGCATCTAACCTCAGCTGTCCGATTACCCCTTTCTTAAGTTTCTTTCAAAGTAAAATACCTTTTTTGGACACTGTTTTGGGACTTGGGACAAACCGAATATAAAAAAGCTTAAGCACAAACGAAGTGCAAAAGCGCCCTCTGCTGTATAAGCCATTCTGGACGATCTACAGTGCCGCACAAAAGCGCTTTGCCTCATTCCTACGTAAACTTTGTGTTAACTTTAACATTTTCGTCTAATGAACAATCACTCTGAACCTAGAATTTTCTAGCAGTTCTGGAATTTTGTTCTGATAATTTAGTTTTCTTATCTGATAATCTTTTATACCTACGCACCGTGATTAAATGACGATTATAGCTCCTCATATTACGTAATTTAATTTACTTCTTATTGATAGTGTAGTCACAATAAGCAGTCATCATATGAGTTTAGAGACTTTCTATAAAGAGTAGTTGCTGTACATAAAAATACATTATGATGTGTATTACGATTACACTACGATTATATTCAAAATCAAAAGGACATAGGATATAGTTCTACTTTGACTTAAAACTGATAACAGGGCTCTCCCTTCGTATTTTTTTCTGTGTAACCAATCAAGCAAGCAACGTGGCTGATTATGGAATTTTTGATTCAGTTAAATTTTAATGTACATAAAATAATATCTTAAATGTAGTAGTAGTATACTAGCAGCGCCCCGCGGTTTCGCCCGATAAGTCCCGATTCCGTGGGAATATCGGGATAAAAATATATAGCCTATACGTTAATCCAGGCCTCCAGCTATCTACATACCAAGTTTCATCGCAATCGGTTCAGTGGTTTTTGCGTGAAACAGTAACAAACATCCATCCATCCATCCATCCATCCATTCAAACCTTCACATTTATGATATATGTGGGATAGATTTACATTTTAAAATTTCCAAGTTTTATTATTATGTTAATACGTGAAGGGAATTCTTTGTACTCCTTTTTAAGAAAATTTCGCGAACGTAGTAACGTGAATTTTGGAATATTTAGAGTTTATATTTGGAAGAAGTGCAGAAAGCTAAAATTTTTAAAGAGCATATCTTACAACTTTAAAAATTACTCAAAAACGGCTTAATGAAATTACACGCGTCCAGTATATGTGATTACCTATCATGGTAAGTAAGTCTATACAATGACAGCTCAAGTTATACTGACCAATGAAAAACCCATGGTCGAAATTCGACCACCACGCCAGTGGCGTAACTATACCATCTGAGGCCCATGGCTAATATATCGGATGGGGCACAAGTTCACTCTTGGTGCTTCGTGTGCTTAGGGCCTTGGGTTCGGAGCCGGAGGCTCGTGGCATTTAGCCCGCTCTGCCACCCTATTGTTCCGCCACTGCACCACGCAATCTCTAGTATTAATAAATACTTGTTCAGTCAGATTATAACATCACTGTTAGAAATGACTCTTCAATTTTAAACGCATGCAATCGGTTTCCCGATTCTATTTCCGAATACAGGTAACGAACGCAGGCTTACTATATGAATAGTATTTACTAAATGGTGAATTTTTCCTGCAGGGAAAATCCTTCAATTTGCTTTAATGGACGGGTTACATTTGAAAAGAAATTTGAATGAAAAAAGTAAATTTGTGCGCCAGTTATTCAGGTGACCGAACACGTATTCGGTAATTGAACCAGGAAACCGAATAAATAATATGATTGTGGTTTATAAGTTAAAGTACAAATTTTGCGAATCGATCATCATAGACAAAAGTTTACATTGAGCACGTTATACCCACAATTATTCCTATTTACGTAAACGCACCTATTACGTACGATATGCAAAAATTAGGTACCACATTGTCAATTACTAACACTTCTTTCATTTTATGAAATTCTTATATTAACGATCTTTTAAGATCTAGTTAAGTACAACAACTACATACTACATTACATACATTTAAGAAAATCGTTATTTCAAAAGTAAAAAAATCATACTAAAAATAATTAACTGTAAGTCCTGTTCAATTAGTTTTCTTATTTATTTACAGGGGAACAGATAAAGCATTTTACATAGAATTTTAATTGCTTTACTAAAGATGCCTACATTTTTAGTGTTAACAGTTATTATTTCCAATGTTTTTCACAATGTTAGTACTGTATTCCCTGCCAATGTAAACCAGTAATTCAACACCTTACAAAAATGTAATGATTGTTTTAGTTTCGGCACTCATTGTCTATCACTTAAAGTTTAACACTATATGTAATATGAGTTGTTATGACTATTTGTGCCAAAATAAACAGAAAAAAAAACTAACAAAAATTACTAAAAGTTTATAAAAATAATTGAAAATCAGCAAAAGTGGCAATTCCCGTTTTTGTGACACCTATTACCGACCGCTATATTAACAAAACACATCTATTGAAATAAAAATGCTTTTTTGAGTTTAACTACTTATTTATAGTAATCAATAGGATATTAATAATTATAACATACAATTATAATCTCACTAACGTACAAAGCCTATATGCAATAGATATGCTCAACCAACTATACAAGGTTAACTATACAGAACTATAACTATACAGTACTTAATACTTTGTAACATAGCAATTTTGTTCATGCGATATCTACTGTAAATATATGGTTGTTTTAGTAGCCTTGGAAAAATCCGAGTCCCGAAAAAGGAGTTGAGACTTTAATAGTTGGGTCTAAGAGATTTCTCGCTCCCGCTCCTTTACATTTGTTTCCCGGACTGGAAGTATCAATTTGGGAATAGAAGTCACAAAGTCTTCTACTGGTGGCAATGGGCCACAGCAGTAAAAATATGATGTCGTAAGAAAAGTGTGTGTTGGGAAGTGATATGGATTTTTCCAAATTGGATTTTCCATGTAAGTTTGGTTTTATTTATTTTCTCCACACCACACGGCCTGTTTTTCTGAGACATTCCTGTTTTCTGTTTTAAATGCGTCTCTTTTTCGAATCTCTTACAATATTCTTTTTAATTACTGTGTTCAGGAACATTAAATATCACATCGAACTGTTCTTTAACACTTTATTTGACTCTGACTCAGATCTGACAACATCCTAAGTGTTAGCACGGGACAGGACTGTTTATGTTGATGTAGAGGCAGACTGGTTCCGGGAGGCTATGTCACACATATGTGACTCGGCAATGCCTAGGGTTCAGAACAGAACTGCGCGGCCTCAGGTGTACTGGTGGGCACCAGAAATCGCGCACCTACAGCTTGCGTGATCACGCGCCGCCAGTACTCCAGGTTTCACAGGAAGACAGGAAGGGGAGCTTCTTTTGGATTACAGGGTTGCCAAGAGAAACCTTCAAGCTGTGATAAAGCGGGCCGGACCGGCCGTTTCAGTTTCCTGGGGTGAGGTGGTGCTGCAATGTCTCTCGACATCGCCAACACCTTCAACATTTTACCCTGGAGTTGCATAAGAAAGGCACTCAACTGTTCAATTACTATTTATGACATTGACATTTCTGCACATAAGTAAGTGATAAATATTTGTAACATAAACAAATCTCTATTTACTTTGAGCAACCACTTGTCTAAGTATGACCCAAGCCTTTAAAATGAGATATTTTAAGAACACTTCTATGGCGGATTATCACCATGAATTGCTGCACCTATTAAGGTGGTCAGGAGTCGTAATTAGGTCCAATTACATTACTTCAAGGTATACAAGACACTTACTTATGTAACGACTGATCTACATTTGGTTACGCTACACTGTCTTTATATTATACCATTTTAACCCCCGATGCCTAAAGGAGAGGTGTTATAAATTTAGTATATATCTGTCCCTATTTGTGGCATCATAGCTCGCAAACTATTTTAATTTCTTTTATTTGAAATGCGAATTGATCGAGAGTGCTTTTAGATATACTATTCAAGGAAATCTGATCAGCCGATGGAAGATCATTAGCTCTTTTCTTATCCTTGAAGGATTGAAAAGAGATAGTGTCATCTTCCACGGTACACTGCGATGAGTTTGCTTTGTAATAACCTAACCACTACCGTCATTGGAGTGCGACAGTATTTATGAAGGGTTCAAATTATTCTTATTGTTTAATACTATCAAGAAGCCAATAATCTTTAATCGCAGTGTTTCTTTCACATCTAAGAAGCGAGAGAGTTGGTTCAATATTCAAGGACGTTGATAACAATCACCTATTAATAAACGTATAAATAAATAAGCGATGGTGGAGAGGCCAACAGTCTTAAATTAAAGGCTCGCCTGCGCTCCCGAGGTACCTTACTAATCCCGCATAACATAGTAGTTGGAACATTCCCCAGATTTATTAACTTGCCTTCTCATGTCTAGATAATGAATGACTATGCCCGCGAAATTGTTACACAAACCGTTCCATTTCTTTTGGAGTACTATAGTAATGTTATCATAATTATTGGTCGTAATCTTCGGTGTTTAATTTTCGACCGTGAAAAAAGGCATCTAGAGAGAACAATAGCATAAGAAAAGCTGATACAGTGATACTATAATAATACTCAATGTGATGTGATGATCGCGGTGTAATATCACAGTAGCACAATTTAACTTGTCGTTCTACGTCCAGTAATATATCCTCTGGAATACTCTCAAACTGGATATCAGGATGTCCACAAACCGTTTTATATTCAATAAGGAAGTACAAGAACTCTTTAGCATATGACTCTGTATTTTGCTATTAATAGTATATAAGCGATATATTGGTAAAAAAAAACTAACCTGACTGACAAATGACCTCCGGGCTAACAACCATCCGTACATTCAATTAAAAGTCAAGATAAAAATTCGAAAGATCCGAGCTTTGTAAATTTTACAAAAACACTTGGTTGCACTCATACCAACATATATATATGCCTAGAATACACTTTGATATATAGTCCGGTCAAGTTAGCTCGAAAAATAAAGGGAAAAGTTCGCAAAAATAAGCACACCGCTGAAAATTGGTACGAATGTTGGGAACACCAATATAAATGAAATGTAAAAAGTGCTCACTGATTCCACATCTGCAATAAAAGTTATTCAAGGTCAAAGTTGGCAAATATGGGTTTTTTGCATTTTTTGCCAAATGGTAAGTTGTATCATAAAATAGGTTTGACAAAAATTTTAGACGATGCAGTTATCAATAAAAAATGTTATTGCACTCTTTCCTAAAAAAATACCATTTCTGAGATATAGCGATTCAAAAAGTTCAAAAAATTGTGTTCTCCATAATAGGTGATACACAATATGGTATACAAGGTGACAGGAAATACGACACATTCTTTTTAAGGGGTTAAAGTAGAGCACATTTGGAGCTGATTTAGTCCCGGGTATACTATATCCTTAACCTGATTATTTCTGAGCTATTCAAAATTTAAGAATTTTAAATAAACAAGTTTTTAAGTCAAGGAATGTGAAGAAACCTTGTGGTGTATTATACTGGTTTTTGTTTATTATTTTGTACTTTTTTGGTACGCAAACGATCGGAATTCATTTGGATCAAAAAAAGCCAAAAAATCAGTATTTTTTAGTTAAGGCTAAATAATCATCTGCTTTTTTAGGAAAAATCATGTTTTAAGAAAATAAACAATCAGCTTCTGAATAAAAAAAATGTATAGAGTGTTGCGTACAAATTACTGAATTAACTTCCTTAGTTCATTTGCTATTCAAGAAGGTACAGACGTTAATAAATTAACTTTCCTAAAAAAACTATCATTGACTACAATGCTCCTAAACCATGATAAATTGTAATAAGCTGTATTCCTTTAATTACTTTTCCACGCCTGGAATATTACCTTCAAATTTAAATAAAATTAACCTTAAGTACAACCAATTCAATATAAAAAAGAATTATTGAATTCGGTTCACAAATGGCTAAGATACCGCGTAACATACATAGTACATAGTGCGGTTTCCCTATCGACGGGTGCCTACCAGACGTATGATTGTTTTCGGGGAAACTGGGTGTTTTGCAACACAAAGTAGCGCCCAAATCGCTACTTTGTGTACAGAGTACAGAGTATGTGCTCATCCACCGGAAGACGAAGAAGAAAACTAAATTTATTTCGAAGAGATTCTCCAATCTCTCCAATTTATTTGTATCCAGCAGGGAGAAGAAGACGTCAGGTCTTCTTGATGACTATAAATAATTATACCACTTTTACTCATAATTTACACCACTTTCATTATTTTTGACAGTACCACTTTTCATTTAATACAATATTATTTACAGGACCACAATAGATCGTGTAATAGGCTTACCGGGAAAAAAACGTTGAAAAAAACGAACGAACCAAATGCACTACCGTACTGGTGGTGTGGAGACGTGCACATATTATGCAGAAAACTTATTTTGAATAGATATATCTCAGATATGGTAATTTTTAGGAAAGAAGTGTAATTCAATTTCTATAGATAATTGCATGATCAACCAGTTTTATCTGTCCTATTTTATGATAAAACTTACCGTTTGGCTGAAAAATTAAAAAGAAAACATACTTGAAACTTTTGACCTTAAATCACTTGTTTTTTGCACACACCGGATCGATGGAGACTTTTCACAAGTTATTTTTCTAGAACACATGACAGCTCCCACAGCATCCTAAGTAGAGTCATGTAAAAAACTTAAACTTGCGAAAGATTCAATCGTAGATCCACCAGGAAAGTTTCTGTATTTTATTGAAAAATACAGGGGCGTTTGAAAGACACGTCGTGCGTCATTGGATCGGACTTCATACATTCACAAATATTGCGTGGATAGTGTGAGATTACAACTCCAGATTTTAGAATAAGTTTATTTACTAACATTATTTTAAGTTTATCTATACTAACACTATGTACAATATGTACATGTATGGATCTCTGTGGTCTGAAATAAAGAATATATTATTATTATTGTCTTAATAAACATCTATTAAACATATAAATTACATTCTTAAATACGTTTGTATTTGAAAATTTCTTAATTATTTTATTTTTTAATTTTAGCTTGACACATCTCACACACGGCCGTCTCATCCCAAACTAGACAGAGCCTGTAATATGGTAACCGGACTGTTGATAAACATACTTATATATTTCTAAACACATACATATTATACATAAATTACACCCAGAGGCAGAACAAATGATCATGCTCATCATACAATTATTTGTCTTGGGTGGGAATCGAACCCACGACCTCTAGCTTAGCTGTCAGGATCACTAACCACTAAACCAACAGGCCAGTATTTGTAATCTTTTCCACCAATTTTCACCTGTATGCGAATTTTTGCAAGCTTGACTGTCTACTTTAACCGGGCTAATGTTTATAATACATATTTCGAGCTTAAGAACAATATCAGTAGATGTATGTAATTGCAAACGTCCAATTGCATGTTGTTTTTCACGCGCAGTGCGTTCCACTGACAAATGTATGAGATATACGCATAGACAATGATATGCCTATAAAGACGCAACATCGGTGTTATCACTTGTGCGTTGTCAGCCCTATCCTCCCTGTGACGGAGCTTTAGCGACCATACTCAATACTTGAATACAACACCACAACGCTAGGTAGCAGTGCTCTCTAACCGCGATCTTTAGCATGGTGGAGTGTCAGTTTTCTTCTATCGGCGGATCCGATCCGAGCAAAAATCTAGTGAACACTACATTGTTTAACTAACTAAATTATCTCGATTTAATAATTGCTTTTCAATTAAGAGATATTAGTAGAATCATATTGTAAAACCGCTCTAATTAAAAAAAACCGGTCAAGTGCGATTTGATTAGCACACCGAGGGTTACGTACTTGTATTTAGATAGTTCGCCATCATGGAAAACGATCGAACGAAATTTATGCCCACTTTTCCAAATATGTCTCTCAACAAATTAATTCCCCGAAACGTATAACTACAACATTAGTAGGTATCTTTCATGTCGGATTGAAAAACAATTCCGTGCCATAAATATTCTCCTAAACATCGATTTACCTCATGGTCAATTTTCCAAGCGCAAAATACAAGTTTGTAAAAACAAATACAAAATATAATTATTATTAAAATTCAAACTAAAGTACCGTTCACGTTTCAGGTATGTATTTAAGATATCTAGAATTACATCACCGCTTTCGGTAAGCCATGTGCGGCTTCGCTACCGAGAGCGCATTAATAATGTAATATCAAATTCGATAAATGTTCACAAACTCCGTTTAGATGTAATCGATAGTGAAGTTGCGGAGTGCATCACTCGTAACGAGTCAGACGAAATCGGAGCACTGAAACGTTTATTTATGCTTCTCTTTCTACTACATTTATTTTACTCGGTCTTCTCAATTTATTTTGTTGCCAGGAGACCTTTTTGAATATCCAATGTGGCGTATAAATTTCTCTCGCCCCTTGAGGACCGTAGGCTCCGGTGACTCTCCGTTAAAAGGTGCTACGAATTAATTTTACCTGACATCAAGGACGTCGACGACCGAATACGTTAGCTCATAATGAGATAGCTCTGTAAACACGTTCGGGCCGGAACAAAGTAAGTGCCTGTTTAAATATGCATATTGTATGTTGTCTATGAGAACACCTTATTCATATAAGAATCTTGAGAAAAATGTAAGTGATTTCGTATCGTTATGAGAATACGTATCATCCTTTTACTGAACCACAAAGTTAATTAAATGTTTTAGATTTCTTATTTTCTGACTTTAGGATTCACAATTTTTTCTAATATGAATAAAATGTAACATAATTGATTGGAATGAATGTTCATACATTTGTAGAGAAAGAAAGAAATTATTATTTGTAGCGAATAAGGATTAAATGACTTCAAAGATCCCAGTAAAAAGTTCTATTGTATTAATTTTTTATTTCCTTCCTAGTACATTATCCGATAAATAGGACTCGGACTGGCGATCAGTGGTTGCGGGTTCGAACTCCATCCAGTGCACTACCGACGTGAAATCACTCTTAACACGTTAAGCTTAGCTGCAGGGGATAACAAGATTACTAGTAATGTGTGACCCAAGGTGCTAGTAATCTTTTCTTAATAAAAAAAAAACCTTTATAATTGGTGAAAATAACCAATTTAAGTTGTAATCTACAGACCAATATATTCTCTGTGAATAACTAAACTAGTAAAATGCTTTTGACTACCGCAGCTTATAATGCTTTGGATGTTTAATGACTGGCCAATTCCATTTTACTTAAAAACGTTTCCATCATATCAGTCAATCAGTCTGCTGCTGGACATAGGCCTAAACGTTAACATGATTTAATTATATGATCTTTACAAGATCAAACCAAAAAATCTATTTACATCAACACTCGATATGACTTACAAATACTCTAGCCTAAATACTCAAGCATTAATAACGCTCTAACTAAGACTACCATGGCTCTATTAAAGTGCGTTTTTACGATTCATAGAAGATTATTAGTTTTAAAAATGCTAAGATTAGTGTAAACTTTATTGGAAAAAATCCTAAATCCAAAATAAGCTAATAACGGTTGACTGTAATCGGAGCATCTATTTTGATAACTTGTCGCCATTGATTTAGTTAAAACTCCTAAATTCATGTTATTTTAATAATTTACATTTTTTTTTAATTTCCATATTTCAAGGTGTTTCCGTACATTTTTGTGACGAAGAAATGGGACTGAAAAAAGAAAAAAAGTTGAAAAGTTGAATACCGTGTCCGTGCTCATTAAATTTTAAGAAAATATAATTTCTAATCTAAATCTTCTCGGATTCGTAAAGTGACTGACTTTTGGTATGATTTCTATCTCATATTGGCCTAATTTAAGGTTTCAAGCACAAAATAGTGACCTTACAATAAACTGACTAACTGACTAATTTAGCAGGTTGTATAATTAAAGATTATTATTATTAGTAGTCAAATATCTCAGTCTCGTCGTCTATAAAGTCATTCAATCACTGGAGAGCTTTGCAATAACACCCCTAATACCGAAGCTTGAAATCCTGTATCGGTTTTAATGAGAAAAGTTCGTAGCACTACGTGCAAACGTATTCGAACGTAACTGGCTTTGACTATTACAAAACCGTCAGTGCAATGGCATCAAAGGTGCTGATACAGACACGATTTTGAAATAGTTGCTTTTCCTTATACACATTGCATGCAGAAAATCTTAATTACAAATTCTTCTGAATTGAAGTATCATCGTAGTGGGATTATTATCATCACCTCAACAATAATACTTTTAATTTTTTAAATTATTTAAATAAATTTTAATAATCTTAGAAATATTATATAGGGGAAAGTTTGTGAGTATGGATGGATGGATGTTACTCTTTTACTCAAAAACGGCTGAACGGATCTGGATGATATTTGGCACAGAGATAGGCTACTTTTTATCCCCGAAAAATTTACGGGTCACGTGGGATAGATTTCACCAAAATTTCCACGTACATTATCATAATTTAGTGAATAAGATAGAAACAAGAGTTTTGTAACGCTTCTTCTCATTATAAAATAACAGAAGAAAAACATTATTCTTATGAAAAAGGACATGGTGATAGTGCATCCTAAGAAAAAGTACTGTTTCCGAGGGTTAGAAAAATAACTAACGAAGCCGCAGACAAAAGCTTGTTTCAACTAGCTGTCAACCCCTCCCTATGGGGCTACCCCCTTAGGGAGAGTCCCTTCTCCCTCCTCCCCCCCTGGGTCCATACAAGAATATCACTGGACCACTTACTTAACAACAAAAGAAAATTAACTTTAAGGACATAGTTGCGAGGCCTACTGAATCAGTTATATAAATAAAGAATATGCTTGGCGTAATTAAACATTTCAGTGCCTAAAGAAAGGCAAGAGTTAGGTTTTTTCTTATAAGCGAAGATACTTATCTAGCCAGGTCATTAATTTGGTGACTTCTATTACACTCGAGGTGATAACGTCTGTGATTAATCGAATTAAATCAAGCCCAGCGTTCTATTTCAAGCTATTCCAGAACATAATTACTTTCTTATGAAAGAATTGAATTCAATTTCAAATGGTTTCAGATTTCTATAAATAAAAAATTAAAAGCAGCTGCAGAATATTGCTATCTGCAAGACTTGTTTATTTTACTTCAATTTTGAAGTACAAAAATGGAAACAAGACATTTATTTTGTTATGAAATACAATATATACCACTGTAAAAATCAGATAAAAGTTTTAAGATTAATGAAATTATAATTTGCTTTATATTTTTAATTATATAAGTAGGTCACAGCAGATTTCTTATCGAATTTTAGTAAAGCCCGACTGAGGAAAAACCATCACCCAACCCAAAGACCGCGATGAGACGGCGCAATTGATGTAGTCCTGTTTTTTCTGATAATGACTAGTATCGTTACAGCTCCATGGCAGGAAGGATTGGCAATGGACAAGTAGCATTTTAAGGTTTATGTTTGTTTGACACACCTACTTACCGGTTGTATAGAACACCCATCTAACAGTTTTTAGTCCTTGTGACGTAGATAAGCCTTTATTCCGGAAATTCTTAAAAATCCGAGGTGTCTAGTTATAAGTTCTTTATGGACTTTACTTTCAGAATTTCAAATTTTTTAGCACATCTTCTTTGTTGTTCAATAAGTCAGTCAGAATAGTGATTTATAGATACATATAAAGAAAATATAATCAAATATAAGATGGCCCCAAAATGTCCAACGCACCGAATAGACACATATGTCGTACTCGTGGTAATATGACAGTAAATAACTCTTGGTCCTGAATGATGAGGGTATAAAGGAGGGTGTCAAATAAAATATAAAACGTGATCTTCAAATATGAAACCGTCAAAGACATAATATATAATAAGCATAAGTCTCCAAAGTCGCAACGCAGTTCTTCTACTGCAAAAAGTTATGAGAATTAGATTGTTACTTAATTTCTAAAATAAATATATTATTATTATTATCTTCATTTATTTCTTAAACATATAAATTACATTTTTAAATATACTTACAATAAAAACAAAATATATTTAAAAATATAAAAAATAGTGTCTCACCGGTATCGGGTACAGGGACCAAGTTACCGGTGGTTTGGGTTCCAGAGACAGAAACCTCCTCACTATGCGTGCCGTATCGAGGAGGACTGCCTTCTGCATTAGGCTCTTAATCCAGCTGCCTAACGTGAGCCTCTGAAGGTGTTGGTCGAGGCTCTTAGCAATTAACCCATGGGCCGAAATGACTATCGGCACAATTATTGCTGAATCCACATTCCACATGTCGACAATCTCGTGAGATAAGTCCAAATATTTTATTTGTTTATCTTTTTCGGCTTTTAAGAAATTGTCGTCATGGGGAATGGTGATATCAATAATCATTGCTCGGCGCTCTAATCGGTCTATCACCACTATATCAGGCTTATTGGCAACAATAGTCTTGTCAGTGATGATAGATCGATCCCAGTACAATATTGCACGACCATTTTCGAGAACTGGGTCGGGCACATACCTGTAGTATGGTAACTCGACAGTCACAAGGTTATATTTAAGAGCAAGTTACTGATGGACTATCCTGGCCACTTGCAAGTACTCACCGTTGGCAAGACGAGAACAACCAGAAATTATATGCCTGAGGGTTTCTCCGGGACGATGACACGCCCGACAAATGTCAATTGTGCCGTCCTTCAGGATATATCTCCGATAGTTATTCGTCATAAAAACTTCGATCGTAATTGCACAGACAAAACCTTCAGTTTCTCCGAAGAGGTCTCCGAACCGTAGCCAAGATACTGATGATAACAAATCTACATCGGGCCCATTTAAGGCCCAATAAAAACGTCCATGCAATTCCTTGTTCTTCCATATCTCCTTGCGATCTGTAATACTAAGTACTGCTGGTTTGCGCCAGTTCTCTTTTGCTAGAGCAAGCGGAGTGAGTCCATTGTCAACTGCCACCACATCCCGATACACATCCAGGTCAACGGAGAGGAAGTAATCTCTAAGGTTGCATACCTCGCGGTTATGGAGGGTCTTGGCATTTAAAAAACCACGACCCCCACATTTCCGAGGGATATACAATCTCATGACCGATGAACGTGGATGGTGCATTCGGTACGCGGTAAGCAGTGTACGAACTTTTCTATCCAGGGCATCTAGTTGAGTTTGAGTCCATCTAAGTATGCCAAAGGAGTAGGTTAGAACTGGTATGACCCAATCATTATAGGCTCGCACCTTGTTACCACCTGACAAAAGACTCTTGAATACTTTTTTCAGGCCGCCAAAGAAGCGCTCCTGTAATGATTGCTTCATAGACAATTCATTTACCCATAACGACTGTGACATACCTAGATACTTGTAAGTTTCGTTGGTGGAAGGACATCTAAGGTGTGTGGAATCTGAGAGTTCCATCCAATCAGATTCCACAATCCTGCCTCTTTTAACGTGCATGACTGCACATTTATCCACACCAAATTCCATCTTGATACATTTACTAAAGGTTTCAGTTATCTCTAGTAATTTTATCAATTGGAAATTGTTGCAGGCAAACAGTTTCAAATCATCCATGAAAAGGAGGTGGGATATAACCTGACCTTCTTTCCGCAAACGATAGCCTAGTCTTGAACTCTCCAGCAAAGTGCTGAGAGGATTCAAAGCTAAGCAGAACCACAAGGGACTGAAACTGTCACCCTGAAATATACCCCGCCTGATCTTTATATACTCACCGTAACCCTGGGACCGCCGACATCCTGGATAGTAAAGAACCGTCCTCCATTGCCGCATACATGCCTTCAAGAAAGTGCATAGAGTTGTATCTACCTTATACAACTCCATCACTTTCAAGAGCCACGTATGCGGTACAGAGTCATAGGCTTTTTTGTAATCTATCCAACATGTCGCCAAATCCTTTCGGTTACGACGAACTTGTTGGTTAATGGTCGTGTCAAGTATAAGGAGCTCTTTAGTGCCACGAGCCCCACTTTTACATCCATTCTGAGAGTAAGCCATAATAGAGTTGTTAGTTATGTGAGATGTTATCTTCACTCTCAGAATAGACGTAAGTAATTTATAAAGTGTAGGTAAACACGTTATAGGTCTATAGTTTTTGGGATCCGTGGCACTACCAGACTTATAGAGCAGGTGAGTTACGCCTGTGGTTATTATTATTATTATTCTCTTTATTAACTTTTACAAAACATATAAATTACATTTTTAAATACATTATTATATAAAAAAAATATATATTTAAAAATATAAAAAATAGTGTCCCACCGGTATCGGGTACAGGGACCAAGCTACCGGTGGTTAGGGTTCCAGAGATTATTATTATTCTCTTTATTCATCTCCTACCATATAAATTAATTTTTTAAATATGTACATAAAAATATATATTTAAAAATATAAAAAATAGTACACCACCGACATCGGGTACAGGGACCAAGATACCGGTGGTTAGGGCTGCAAAGACAGGAACCTCCTCACTATACGGGCCGTGTCGAGAAAAACTGCCTTCTGCATCAGTCCCTTGATCCAACCGTCTAACGCGAGCCTCTTAAGGTGTTGATCGAGGCTCTTGGCTGTTAATCCATGAGCCGATATGACAATCGGAACAATGATCGCCGATTCGACATTCCACATATCGACAATCTCGTGAGACAAATCCAAATATTTGATTTGTTTATCTTTTTCGACTTTCACGAGATTCTCGTCATGAGGAACAGCGATATCGATGATCATTGCACGGCGCTCTAATCGGTCTATCACCACTATATCAGGTTTATTTGCAACAATAGTTCTGTCAGTGATGATAGATCGATCCCAATACAATGTGGCTCGACCATTTTCGAGAACTGGGTCGGGCACATACCTGTAATATGGCACCTCTGAATTCACAAGGTTGTAGTTAAGGGCTACATGTTGATGTACAATCCTGGCCACTAGGTTGTGTCTGTGCAAATATTCACCATTGGCAAGACATGAACAACCAGAAATAATATGCCTGATAGATTCACCGGGACGGTGGCATGCCCGACAGATGTCAACCGTACCATCTTTCAGGATATATTTCCGAAAGTTATTTGTCATAACAACTTCGTCCATAATTGCAAAGACAAAACCTTCGGTTTCTCCGAAGAGATCACCGAACCGTAGCCAAGATGTGGACGCTTTTAAGTCTATATCAGGCCCATTTAGGGCCTGATAAAAACGACCATGAAGTGCTTTGCCCTTCCATACCTCCCTGCGCTCATTAGTACTAAGAACTACAGGTTTGCGCCAGTTCTCTTTAGCCAGAGCGAGCGGAGTGAGTCCGTTGTCCACTGCAACCACATTACAATGCACTCCCACATCAGTATGAAGAAAATATTCTCTAAGGTTGTATATCTCACGATTGTGTAAGGTCTTAATGTTTAAAAGTCCACGACCTCCAAACTTTCGTGGGATATACAACCTCATTACCGATGAACGTGGGTGGTGCATTCGAAATGCAGTAAGCAGTGTACGGACTCTCCTGTCAAGGGCATCTAGTTCCGTCTGAGTCCATCTAAGTATACCAAAGGAATACATCAGAACCGGCATGACCCAACCGTTGCAGGCACGCATTTTGTTACCCCCTGATAAAAGACTTTTTAGCACTTTTTTCAGGCGGCCAAAAAAGCGTTCCTGCAGCGCTTGTTTCATATTAGGTTCAGGTATTCCCAATGATTGTGATATACCTAGATACTTGTAGGTTTCGGTGGCAGACAGAGATCTGAGTTTTGTTGAATCGGAAAGTTCGACTCCTTCAGATTCCACTATCACGCCTTTCTTTACATGCATGACTGCACACTTGTCCACACCAAATTCCATCTTGATAGAGTTACTAAAGTTTTCAGTTACCTTCAGTAACGCTATCAATTGCAAATTAGTGGGGGCCAGTAGTTTCAAATCATCCATGTATAGAAGGTGAGATATAACTAGATCATCTTTCTGCAACCTATAGCCTAGTCCTGAACCCTCTAACAGAGTACTGAGAGGGTTCGAAGCCAGGCAAAACCACAAGGGACTCAGACTATCACCTTGAAATATGCCCCGCTCAATCTTTATTGGTACATCGCTTGCGGCAATCTGCCGACATCCTGGATAGCGAAGTACCGTCCTCCATTATTATTATACTAATAACATTTTATAGTGAACGTGTCAATATTAACAAAAAAAATTATAAATAAATAACATAAAATTTTCGCACACCAGCTCAAACTTTGTAATCGAGCTTTGTGAAAGATACATTTTAGTATCTTAGAAAATATCTTTCAGCAAATCTATTTTATATGAGTACATTCGTTTTCAATTTCATGGACCAAATGAGGACACAATGCGAACAGATGTTGTCATTAGTAGTAGCTGTTAATGAACAATATGGTTATACCAATCATCGTACCAAAATCTTGGAAGGTAGAAATCTGATGAAACGATATGAAAATTAAATGACGGAATAGATAGTCTGTGAAAACTTGTATTAGTCAAAAGTTACGACTATCTTAATATAAACCGAATTACAACATTTCTTTTAACATTCTACTAAATAGATTTGAGCTAGTAGGCTAGATATTTTTTTTCGTATTAAGCGTACCTAACTTGTAATCTATATTAATTTTAGGTCTATTTGCATTGATTTCTCAGGCATGGTTCCTTTTGAAATTTCTTTCAGTAAAAGCACAGTAAAAGGAAGGCTACATTATATTTTTTTATTTTTAATGGAAATAATTTTATTAAGAAATTACAATATACATATGTAATTCAAGTCAGAAAAAAACAAACCATTTTGCTGTGTCATAGACGTGCTATATTTAACCGGTGAAACCGCGAAAAACACAGTAGACCACTAAATTGAAATAGATACCGAAGTATATTGTTACCCGTTACTAAAGTGAGACATTTTCAGGTTGGTCATGTACACAATACGACACACGCGCTATAAATTTAGGTCAATAGCATCAATTTAGTATACTTTACGCTTGTATACCAAGTTTATGAGTAATAGACAATAATCTTTATTCGTGGGAGAGCCATGCTTCTGCACGTATGTGCCGGCTTGACCGGAGTGATACCACGGCCTCACAGAAAACTGCCAGTAAAGCAATACCGGAGGCCCTAACCCTTCCCTCTCCCCCTCTTCCCCCCTTCTCCACCTCTTCCCACTCTTCCCTTCTCTCCCCCCCTGCCCCTCTTCGCTTCTTCCTCTTTAAAGGCCGGCAACGCACTTGTGACTCTTGAGTTGCAGGCGCAGATGGGCGGCGATAGTCATTTACCATCAGGTGACCCGTCTGCTCGTTTGCCCCCTATACCATAAAAAAAAAACCTTACTATACTCTCTATCGTCTCCTATTTTTTAACGAATACTAGCAACGTGGGTCACGCATTACTAATATTCTTGTTAACTCCTCCAGCTAAGCTAAATATGCTTGTGTTAGGAGTGGGTAGGTAGGAGCACGACGGTAGAGGCCTGGGTGAGGTTCGGACCCGTAACCACTTGATCGCAAGTCCAACGCCTTAGCCATTACGTTACCGCCGCTTAAATCATTCTTAACATTTTGACACTACTATTACATGAATGTCTTTGACATTACTTAAAAGTTACGCGTGTATTCGACAAGATTGCATTGCCGAGTGCAGGTCTGGCGTTAAATAATATAAACGTTAAGATCAAGGCACAGGATACCTACATAGTTTAAGACATATTTAACAAAACCACGCAACACTTACCCTTCAAGTCCCGCATAAACTTATAAACTTGTTATAATGACCAAACTTACATATAATGCGACGATCGACGTATTACATTTCCTAGTGGGCCATAACTGCAATAAATTTTGCAAGACGCGGTCGTGGTAGTGTTTCAATCAAACTAGCTAAACTCCGTCTTCATTAGGTGTTCAAGTTTAAACTGTTACGGAACCATTGTACCGGGAAAAGGCACCTTTATATAAGGCTGTACATACTGATGGTTTTTGTTGAATCACTACATATTATAAAACAAAGTCCCCCGCCGCGTCTGTCTGTCTGTCTGTTCGCGATAAACTGAAAAACTACTGAACTAATTTTGATGCGGTTTTCACTAATAGACAAAGTGATTCATGAGGAAGGTTTGGATTTTGTGTAAATTGATTGAAATAAGTTGATGATTGTTGAAGATGTGCGAAGCTGGGGCGGGTTGCTAGTTTTTAAATAAAAGGACGGTCACTCACTTTTGTTTTTCGTTACCCTCAATTATAATTGTACATTATATTGTAATATTTTAAGTTACAATGTAATTCTCCTATCGGGATTACATACAAATTCACAATAGTCCTTTTACTGAAACTAAATAGTAAATTATTTGTTTCTAAGAAGACAGTCTCCGATAAGTATGCAATAAGCTACTATCGTATTCCCTTGATGTATCGTTATTATTAGGGTCAGGTTTCTAGAATTTCAAAAGATCCTAAACTTTAATTCCCATGCAATGTCAGCATAGCAATATTTTGGCCTTTAGTATAATGTACAATCAGACAGTTGTAAATGAAGACAAAAATAGTTATTAAATTAAGCCATAAAACAGTAACCTGAAAAATACATATTACATTCAACTGTATGCTGAAACATTGAACATACTCCATCATTAATAACTGACTTTTTTTACACTTGCAGGATCAACACAGGTAAGGTAACAGCCAGTGTCTACAAAATAATGGTTTAAACTGTGTTATGGCAAAATAAGCCGCTCTTTTTACATTTTCATGTCGACACAAGTAGCAACCAGATTATACAAAATAAAGAAACATTATAAAACAATATCCCTACAGTTTATAGAAAGAATTTTTGTATTTATTGGCTTTCCTATTGGATTTGTACTACTACATACGTACACGTAAACAGCATTTCAAATCATTTGAACTGCCACTGTGCTCAATAAACTTCTGTCCGATTGTGAATAATAAAACACAGTAGGTACTCGATGTCGATCCATCGTTTTGTATATTGCTAACATTTAAAATGTTCCTGATTCAAGATGAAATGTGGCTTCTATCATCGTATTGTATCTTTTATTCCATCTTTTATTTTGAATATTTAGAGTCACCGCTCACAAGTGATTTTTAACCGACTTCAAAAAGGAGGAGGTTCTCAATTGGACTGTAATTTTTTTTATTTTACGTTTGTTACCTCTGAACTTTCGACTGGGTGAACCGATTTTGTTGATTCTTTTTTCATTAGAAAGCTGGTGCTTCCCGTGTGATCTCATTTCAATTTGGTCCAGTTCCGACAATGGCATCCATGAGAAAACCATATAAGTCTTTTATGGAATGGTTTTTTTTTTGAAAGAATAATTAAATAGATGATAGTTTAGTCGTTATCGTCTGACGATAATGATCAAACTGTCGGTCGATCCACAACCAACACACACACAACACAACCAGTTTAATAAAACATTACATAGACACAGAAACACACAACACAGAAATGTTTTATTAAACTGGTTGTAGTAATCCGCAAACGTCTTCCGTACTATTGACCGACTGTTAGTTTATCAGGTGCACGCACGCACGTACTTCGCCGTACTAACTGTGCAACCGATCAACTATCGGGCGATAGTTTAGTTGAATGCAGTGCGCGCGCTTGCATCATACTTCATATATATTATGGAACGGCCAATAGGAATTGGGCAGTCATTTTTGATAGGTTGATCGGCCGATTTTAAATCGTTATGCCCGCACTGCCATACAGCTTCATACCGACAGCCAGAACGATCATACTATCGGCCGATTAAAAATCACCAGT
Organism: Euplagia quadripunctaria; assembly: GCA_963859945.1. Classification (NCBI taxonomy): domain Eukaryota; kingdom Metazoa; phylum Arthropoda; class Insecta; order Lepidoptera; family Erebidae; genus Euplagia; species Euplagia quadripunctaria. Next base: position 10,369,302 of record OY982580.1, read on the forward strand.
GCGCGGTGGCCCTTAGGTTACCATTTTTAATACTTGAGTCACTTTCTAACAAAGTTATGTATTGTCAAAGTGACTTGTTTTTACAAGGCACTTTCATTAAATTATTCAAAATTATTCAACCAATTTTTCTTCAGTCAAAATGAAAACTCAACTTGAGAAGTCCCACAGCCATAATCAAGATCACAGTGACAATACGGTACTTGCCTATTTTTAAAATTAATTATTTAATTGCTCTCATGAAATTAAGTTTTCAATAAAAAAATTGAAGAAGTAGATTCGTTATTATTTTTTTAAATCCAACTATTAAAAGAAAATTATTTGACTTGACACTAACATATTGAGAAATTTGTTGCCTTTCCTACTGGCATTCCGTGCTGCAAATGCTTATTTGACGCTCTGTCAAATTTCTCTTATGTCGACTAAACATAGCGCGGACAATCCATTTCATTACTTCATCAGTAGAGGCCCTAGACATAGTTCGCCATAGTAGTAAATATTATCTGTATTATTCGATCCTATTTCTGTTAAGTAAAGAGTACGAACTGATTCTCTTTGGTATCCAACTCGATTCTTATAACTTTAAATAAAGCTTGTCCAAGAAAAAATTGAAACGAAGGAAAACCTTTACGCGTTTCATGGACTTCAGGGTAGGAGACAGATTTACATTGTGTAGTTGCCCCACACGATATAAACCTGTAAACCATTAAAATATAAAGAAAAATATAAATTTTTCATACTTAGTTAGTACATATAAAAATATTTCTGTCAGAAAATTTTATTTTGTCATTTACATAAATCCGAAGTCAAAAAACAAGATCAAATATATCCGAACAGCGAGGATCTTATATAATATACTAAAAGCTTTATTTGATTTAATGAAATAAATTATTTATGACATACTTTAGCTATAATATAAACAAGTACTAAACACAAGTTTAGGGAATGTGACCCAGTTATCAGGGTATGAATTTATTACCAGATAGCAAGCAACATGGGTGGTAAAACGCTTTCATATCGAACAAGGCCGTAATAATATATATTCCACATAATGTATTGAGTTTAAAGATTCTTATCCCAGATACGTAATAGTCTTAGACCATAACCCCAAAGTATCAAGTAAGTTTAATTTTATTAAGAATCGTTCACATATGACGTAATGTATTGACATTATAGAAAAAGGGGTTAAATTACTTTTTATTTTTGATATAATGAAATATATTTATGTTCCTGGCGATTTGTTTAACTAACTAAACATAATATGGAAAAAGGTTGTAACGAAAAATAAAAAAAAATCAAATGGAGAATTTAGAACAGTTTCCAATAATTGACGGCACGCTTTGTAGGAACCAATGCTCATGGTTCTTAACACATTTGCCGAATTCAAAATAACTAAAAACACCTTGACCAGCTGATTTGCCTGCACCACACCTGCACTTACTGACAACCGTAAAAACCACAACACACTCTCAGGTTCCTCTTTTGGACAACTAGAGCAGTAGTACTGATTAACCAGAGTTTTTCACACAGCAGGACTAAATGGTTAAAGTGGTCGAATCGCCACTACGGCGCGCTGAGTGTTGTGGGTTCGACTCCCACACGGGACAAAAATGTGTTTATTCCACAAATATCCCAAATTATCCCAAGTCTGGGTGTTCTTTGTGTCCTTTGTTTCAGTGTTTGTAAAGAACCTCGTGACACAGGAACCAGTCCGTGCAGGAGTTGCCTTTAAAAACGATTAAAAACCAAAAATCAGGCCGAATAACTATCTCTCATAAAAGCTTATTAAATACAATGACCAAATGAAACCTCAAGTACTTCAATGTACATGAAATTATATAAGGTAACCAAAGAGGAGCAACGCCTAACTTTACGAAGTAAGTCCCTTGATTACAAGTGTGTAGGGAGGCCGCCTCCATAAATACCTTAGCATTCATCATACTCACTTTAACTCAGTTTAAACTTAAACTTGGTGTAACAATTTTAAATTGCGCGAGAGCCCACATCTCCCCGCCTGAATAATTCAATGAGCGCGGTATCTCAAAACAAATCTAATCACAACTCCCATCAAAATCACTTTATATGTATCCAGTGACGGTAAACTTATCTACAACTTCTTATGTTCTAGTAACGGTGTTTACATTTCTATGTAGTTCCGTCTATGTGTTTCGTAGTAACTGGCACTACTTTTCAATGGTGAATTGTCTATGTAATATGGCTCCGGTTACCTTCCCTTTTAAGATGTATCTTTTATGTGTCTGATTAAGGGTAATAATAGATTGGTGGTTAAAAATGCATAAATTAATATTTTTCATACTTTTTATGCACAAAACTCATTATCACATACGAGTACAATAAACAAACGCTGGAGAGCCATGCTTCGGCACGTATGGGCCGGCTCGACCGGAGTGATACCACGGCCTCACAGAAAACCGGCAGTGAAGCAATGCTTGTATTAGTTTTCGCCGAGTGAGTGAGGGTACCGGAGGCCCTAACCCTTCCCTCCCCCCCTCTTCCACCCTTCCCTCGCCCCTCCCCCTCTTCCACCCTCCCCTACTCCGACCTTAAAGGCCGGCAACGCCCTTGTGACTCTAGAGTTGCAAGTGCCCATGGGCGGCGGTAGTCATTTAGCCATCAGGTGACCCGTCTTCTCGTTTGCCCCCTATACAATAATAAAAAAATATTTTGTTTTTTTTTTCGCAGATAATACTTGAGCTTTCGCCGAGGTTACTTATGGTGACTTGTTTTGATTTACATGATGATCTAATGTAGTCGTTTTATGGTCTTAGTATCTTAATATCATTTTCACTTGGTCAGGTTCAACACTGACATTTTTTGCTATTTTTCTTTTTTATATAATGAATAAAAATAACTAATTTTAACTTAATGCCACCGCAAAGTAAGAAATAAACAAGTCATAAAAGGCATAAGCTGTACATTAAAGTGGAATCTATTTAACTATTATAAAAATACATCTTGTTATATGTTATAAGTTTAAATTAGTTAAATGACAGATGGGTAAAAAATATCTCAAAAGAGTAAACTGATTTATTTTTAACTTAAACCAAAACTATAGTTACCGTAAATTTAAAACACCCCTGACTAGAAAATTCCTTTAAAGATTAGAAAAGAGCTCATGATCTTCGAACGGCTGAACAGATTTTCTTGAATTATAACTAAGAACTTTAACTATAACTAAGAATATTTACAAAAATGCTTTGTAAAACAACGAATGTTACAAATTACTAAAGTAGTTATATTGTCTTTTTATTTACCCTATTTTGCCTAGTTAACTATACAGGTTATATTGCCAGACGATTAGTATGTATTTTAAAATAAATTATAATAAGATCTGAGAAATTATGCGAAAACCATCCTAACCCCTTATCCAACTCCCTTTATCTTAATTAAAATAAAACTAATTCTATGAAGTCAATCTGACTTCATAGAATTAAAACGACAAATTAAATACTCTCAACAAAATACAGAAATAACGAGATCCCAAAAATACAGTAAGTATAAAATTTTCATCTCTTCTGAAGTGGAAGTTCTCCAAAGGCAGTACTTAAAATTGGTGTCATGTGTATTAAATTAAAACGACTTTGAATGAGAACTCGCGATGCCTACCGACAATTTAGCAAAAATTAATTTAGCTACGAAGTTAAATTCAAGCACGCTTTTAACAGGAAGTTTGAGATACATTAAACGTGGAAAAACAGACCCATTTTATGCCTTTAGCTGAAAAGAGAACACATTTATTTTCATTTTAATACTCAAATTCTGAGGAAGGTAGCTGGGAGGGACTGGATGCGGAAGGCGGAGGACCGGGTACTATGGCGCACATTGGGAGAAGCCTATGGCCAGCAATGGACTAGAATAGGCTAATTGATTGATTTGATTGACTCAAATTCTTAAATAGTGGTATTCCATCTCTTCTTAGACTATCTGTTTTTATTTAATCTAAAAGAATTTGTAGTATATTTTATCAAATTGTGGTCACGTAAACATTAAAACATCAGGTCCAGTGTAGGAAACTAAGGTACTGGACATTGTTTATGGCCATGTCACTATCACTTTAAGGTTAATCAGGGTGATATAATGTAAATAAGCGACTTCTTACAATTAAGTAACATTTCAGGATTCGGAAAACGCCTATTTGATGATACAGGCAGCTCGTCGACAACTGGCAATGGTCAAGAACAGAAGCACTGTGAGGAAAAAAACCCCTGCAAAAATCCCCTAAATGGCCAGGTGATGTTGACCTATTAACAGGTCAGAGAAGCTCGGTGTATTTTACTCGATCTTATTAAAAGAAAAGGAAGATTCGCTTTAAATAAATCAATCCTCCATTGTAACCGGGTTGTTAGATTAATCGTATCGGGGTTAAACCACATTTTTGACGAAAGGTTTAATATGAAACACCGTGTGGTTTTAATTAGTTTGACTCAAACATGTATCTACCTAATCATATCATGCGAAATCAAAACCGGAGAGTTTCGATTTAAGCAATCGAACTTTTCTTGATGCTTGTTAAAGTTAAAATACGTAGTACTTACACCGTCAGCTTCCAGTTACTCCTGTCACTATATCTATCAAAAGATAGAAATACCTTTTAGCGATAAGACCATCCTTTGTAACTAGTAGTAATATTATATTCAATAAAACACCCATTATAATTCTATATGGTATACAATAAAGAATTTTCTATTTTATTCTATTCTAAAAATTCTAAAACTTTAACAAGTTGTCAAACTGCGTATCAACTACGTTACAGAGTACACAACAACACTGAGGTACTATTATTATTAATTCAGCATCAACAATCTGTGACTGACAGGCCCTTGAATTTTTTATGTTAGATTAACCAACGCTACAATCCACCGCACTCACCAAATGTTGACTATATAATCTGTGGCCGAAGCTTTTATCTTTTCATTGTGGTTACTTCAGAAATAACATTAGTTTTGCAAAAACTTTTGTTGAATATAAGGTAAGGTTTTCTTTAGTCATAATATTTGAAAGCAACTTGTAAAAACAGCTTTTACCCAAGGCTTAAAAAAAGTTATTTTTTCTACGTTTCTAGATTGGATTTTTCTAGATAAAAGATACACTATGGGCTTTTCTGTACTCCTGACAACGTCTGCAAAATTTCATAACAACGATCGATTGAGTAATTAAGGCTTGAAAGCGTAACAAATCAACAAACCCTCATTCGATTCCTGTCTTTTGTTAGAGATGTTTTCATCTTGAGTGAAGATTTCTGTATATATATTATGAAAACCAATTGAAGCTATCATAGCTTCAGGTGGTTTCCTAGTTCAGAAACCACCACTACAATTAAAAGTATTTTTATTTTCAAATTATTTCATTCAGTACATAAAAGATAATTAACACATTTTACAATACATTTTTGTATACATATATATATGTGTGACGTGTGTAGTATAACGTGTAATTAAGGAATACAAATATTATGAATATAGAGTCGTGAATATTAAAGAAAGAGCTATTTTAAGTCTATTACGATCATGAATCATATATGAATATTTTATACCACTGACTAGCCAAACCTGCACATCGGTAAACTGATTCAAAGCGGCCACGGTACTCGTAACCAACACTTAACACATGCCATTCTATACAAATTGTGTAACACTAACTGAATAATATAAAATTCCCTTCCCGTCCTAGAATTACGGCTTAATTATCCACACGTAACTAATTCGATGAGACGAAGTGTATGCACACACCCTTGTAAGCCCTTGTAGAGGGACCGGTCACCGTAAGTCCAAGATTATTTTCAATGGTTACGCTACTAATAAACTGTTATATTTTGGTGCACTCTCTAAGTAGTATCAAATGAGACGTAAAGCGTGAGCGTTTATCTAATCCTTGAAATATAATGGGATTACAAAATCTGAATATATGGACGATTAATTGGGATTAATGGAGTCTACTAATATACGTCAATACAAATAAATAAAATTGAAGTGTCTGTTTGTAATATCAAAATAATAGTTTTTTTAAGCTCATAGTCGCACGATACTTATGCCTATTTTTGTTTGTCTGTCTGTCTGGCTGTCTGCTTGTTCCGGCTAATCTCCGGAACGGGTAGACCAATTTCCACGGGACTTTCACTGGTCGATAGCTGGTGTTATAAGGAGTAACTTAAGTTACTTTTATTTTGGATAAAGAATTAGGGTTAAACGCAAAATATATAAATATATACACGTGAGCGAAACCGCGTGGAAACTACTAGTTTTATATAAGTTTGAGCACAGACACAAAAGAGTATGATCTACATTGTATACAATGTACCTATAAGTATTAAGAAATCACTGTTCTTTTTTTTTGATAAATTCTCCGAACAAGTGAAACGGTGTGCCTGGCGCTTTGCGGCCCGGCAATCGATGTTTGGAAATTGTAATACACTAATCGAAACCTACCTAAACCTACAGTGCACGATGCAGGATTAGTAGTTACAAAGTCTTTGAGTTGTTTTTAAGGCGTTAAATGGGTGGTTACAAATATATAGCCACAAAACAATGACTCAGATAATCGCATTCAAAGGTTAGTAGTGGTAATTTTAATTAACAACACACGCAAACACGCACATACACACACACACACATATATACACAGATACACATACACACTCACACTCAATTATGTATATTGTTTTGGAATCATCATCAACCATCTGCACAGCGATATTCGCGTCATTTGATTTAATATGTAAAAAAAAATCAACGTCTGAACTTTATTTTCCAAAATACAGGCTTCAGCCTAGTTTGCAATACAGCTTCAGTACCCTTAGCGTCATTGTAACTACTATATTATGTAACTTGCCTATGTTATGTAACTATATGAATGTACTTATACTATCTTAGTGCTAAATAAAATATTATTATTATTAAAAAAAAGATACAATTTAAATCGTATAAATCACTTAAAGAAAATAATGGAACATTTTTATTCAATGGAAACCTATTCATCTCCTTCTATTTGACACTCCTCCGATAAGTTCAGCCTAACTTATCGCATGAATCGGTCGCAGTTATCAGTGGCTAAACAGGTCAGAGCAAATTTTTAAACGAGAAGCTGTTCAGCCAATAAGTAGAATTTGAAACATAAATAAGACTATTAAAAATTACAACATAAAACAGAATTAGGAAGATTGAGTAGCGTAGTTGTTGTTTCAATTGGACTAACCCTACTGTGAAATTACCTTCACCCTGCAGAAGGCGGAGGTTTACCAGCATTACTAGAAAAATACTCCCTTTCCTCCCTCAGAACTTTTCACTTTTTAAAATATAAACTTTCTATAATAAACTCATTTTGTACGTAATTCATTCTAGTCTCAGCTACACGCAATAATGTTTATCCCTCGCTTCTGTAGCCCAACTTTCCAATCCATACAGATAGGCAGGTATTGTCAAGGTCTTATGGATTTTCTCCTTAAATTTGAAAAGAAATTTGGAGTCACAAATACTGCCCGGCTCCCCAGTACATCACAAAGGCTCAATCATGAAAGTAACAGTAAGTACACACAGTATAATGAGGTCGTAGACGTACTTAAGATTAAAGGTATAATTATAATCCGTCTATTTATATTGGAAAGTCAAGAAGTTTGTTTGGCCACCAACTTTTAGTTATTGTTTCCATTCAGTTTAGAATTGAACATAAACTTCGGGTAAACCTACGAGTTTGGTAACGAGATAGCTCGGTTGAAACCACACCTTTTGGTTTAGTTTACACAGAAAGGGACTCCAACCAAGTTATTTAGCTAACACTGATGGATTTCAAACGGTCGCTAATTGAATGTGAATTTAATTAATTTATTAATTATTAAACACAAGTAGTTTTGAAGGAAGACTTGCAAATGACTAAAACTACAGTTTTCAAGGTTCGTTTCTTGCAAAAACTCGGCTTAAACCTTCTGGTTTAAGCCAAGTTTTTCAAGTCTTAAAAGTCTAGCCAAAAGCCTACATATACTTTGTGTCCCAGAAATGTATCTATGTATAAATACGTATAATAAAGTTGTAAGTCGCCGATGTCTGTGCATCCAACTAATATTATAAATGTGAAAGTTTGAATGGATGGATGTTTGTTACTCTTTCACACAATAACCCCTGAACCGATTGCGATGAAACTTGGTATGTAGATAGCTGGAGACCTGGATTAACGCATAGGCTACATTTTATCCCGACATTCCCACGGGGTAAAAATGAAATGTCAATTCAAAGAATCCCGCCAAAATTTTTGTTAAGGCCGTTAAGTTAGTCTGTAAAACGATGATTAAAGGTATAAATTAATGCAAAGTCTTAAAATGATTAGTTTCGCAGACATTAGCAATGTAAGTTGAGCTCAATCAATATGGTCGAGCCCTTTGATAAGGCGAAACTTAATAAATAGGGTTCAGCTTTTTGATTATACACCTTTTGCTTGCGTTCACTTCTTTCTGCACACTGTTCCTGTACCTAATTCTTTTTCCGAGCTCCGAAAGGTTGTTGATATCGCTTATCTAATTACCAAGCAGCTTGCTGGGCATGTCAATTTATTATGTGGTGATAAACATTGGGATGCTGCTTTGTCCGAAGTATGTATTAATGAAAACCCATATTGATTGCGCCATTTGTTTGAGGTCATGCTTGTATTCTGTGCAGTTTCAGATGTCGTATAGTTGTGGCATAAATACCAGGATAAATTAGCTGAAGTAGGTATTTTTAAGGCACGCACTTCTATCTAATGACAACGCAATTACTGAAAGCTTACGTAAAAATAATTTGAATCGTTGTTTGTTAGGTGTTAAAGACATAGGTACATCTATTGAGGGTAATTCTATTTCTTAATATGGCATGCCATATTGAGAGATTGCCATATTAAGGGCCATGGCCCAACCTCTATTTAAAGGAGAAGTAAATAAAGTGGTAGAAGTATTTAGTAGAACATTACATTATAGTACTTTTTTGGTGATTTTCCTCAAACTCTGCCTGTTATACCAAGTGGAACAAGGGCTGATGATGATATTAGAGTCCATCTAAAGAATTCTAGTCTGTGGTGCCACATTATTCCTATGCATTTGACAATATGGAGGCAACGACCATACCGACATGAAACCCTATGTTGTACAGTTTTATTGATGCCGAACCTCATATCTTTTATGCATGGGGACAGAATGCATATAGTAAGGTGTGTAAAGTCATAACATTGCGTAAGAGCTACTTTGACCCATCGTAACGACCAGGCGGCAGCAATAAACGCTGTAATTCTGAGATTTGTCCCGGATGCTAACTCAGAGTATATCTCTTTTAACATAGTTATAGAACAAGATGAATATTTTTAAAATCTGCGAGCACTCCTGGACTGCCAACTCATAAGGTAAATTTTAAAGTCTGTATACATATAATGCTCATAAGAAATTTAAGCCCACTAAAGCCATGTAACTGTACCAGATTAAAAGTGATTAATTTACAACGAAACCATATAGAATCAGAAATTTTAACAGAGTAATAGTGTTTTTATACTCTCTCTCTCAAATCGCCTCCCTCAGTCCAGCTCCCCCTCCCTCCCTAGCTCCCTCTAATTCAAAACAAAATTCAGTTTAGTTTTAAACGAGTTGATCTTCTAGCTTATGTTGCGCCATGACGATTAACAGAGCCCAGTCAGACGCTGAAAGTTGCGGGTGTGGATTTAAGTGCTAGCTTTCTGTCGCACGGTCAGCCTTATAAAGCTCTGTTGCGTGTTAGTAACTTCAGAAAACTCTATACTTTACACTTCGTCGGCTCTAGATGTAGTATTGTTTAGCTTCAGAGAAAAGCATTATAGTAACTTTTATTAAATTACCAATTTTAGTGTAAGTGGACAAAAACCCGACTTTAATCCGACAGATTTGATAAATTTTCACTATCAATCTGTAGTCTTCTTCGTCAGTTCCATTTTAACAAAGATATATTTTAGTTTATTGCTGACAATACGAAAAGCGACATAATATTCAAGGAGTTCCATAAATTACTATTGGATCCCATCGTCAGTATTGTATTTTAATCGAAATCGGTTGATAAATGTCAGTTGACAGTTTTAAGGTAACTAATATAAAATACAACTAAATTGAGAATCTCCTCCTTTTATGAAGACGGTTAAAAATAATGGCGTGTGGTACTATAACGACGAGTCAAGACGAGGCATCTATAAATAATACAGACAAATAAGCTCTTTAGCTTAACTTTACTGTAATTTATAGTGACGGTGCATGAACTTGACTACTGACAATTAGTGTAAGTTTGATGATTGATTTTTCTGATTTTTTATGTGCAATAAGAAATCAAAGATTTTCTTATTTTACGACGTACAAAATGCGTACGCGAACGAAATTGCGGGCACAACTAGTTATGTACACATAACAGGATACTTTAATGCCAATATATTATCTGACAGCCACCACCATTTATCACCATTTCATTATTTTATATACCATTCATATTTCAAATGTCACCATCCTTTATTGCATTAAAACGATATTTCTTCATTTCTGACAGAAAAAAAATCGCATCAGAGCGGGTTTTTATTTTAAATAAGATGGGTAAATTACCTCAATTGTATCTGACTCTATCTCGTTTAATTCTGTATCCATTTTCTTATTTTCAATTATGATTAGAAGCTTACTATAATGCGAGAAAATAATAGAACTAAAAACAATATAAAATATTGCTTTACGATTTAAAACTAAACCTTAATACTGAAATCTTCAAGTTTGAATAGTTTTAAAATCAGAAGAAAATTTTATTGATAGCTAGTACATACTACAATTTTACTTTTACTTTACTATAATTTTATTAATAGTACTTTACGAATTCGAAAACAAAATGCTTTATTAAGTTTTAAGACATCGCAAAAAGTTTAATCAATTTAATGTACTGGGTTCTCAGCTTTTCTTAGTAATCACTGAACTAAATTCATTAAACGTCTGCCAAAAACATTACTTAGCAAAAAGTTGGTCTCCCAATATGATTTACTTAACAAAAGGAATTGATCAAAAAGATTCACAGATGTTTAGAAGACAACTGGGTATCTCTGCCATTGTTCAGTTGTATTATTTGTAATGCAATTATTACAATCTGTATCACGATACTGACTTGGCGCCAGTGTGTAGGCTTTACAGCGAACTAACTACTATAAGTAGATTGTTTTACCGGTAACATTAAGGTCGTCCGCTTCTAAAATGCAATCAAGACTGTGTCAATGACAGGGTTTATTCAATAAGATAGGCGCCCATTAGTTCACTCTACTCCGTATAGCTAAGGGGGTCCAAACCTAATGTAAGCTGCAAATTGGACACCACTGACTTAGGAGCTTGGGACATGACAGACTCGGTAGCTATTTTAAACTATCACTTGAGATATCAGGAATCGGATAACGTTTAGAAACGATATATTGCTAGACATGACAGCTGGATTTACTTAATTAGTTCGCCAAAATAGGTGGCTTAAAGTAAATTTTTATCTACAAAACATCAAAATGGTAAGTTCTGAATTGTAAAGAAATTTACAATTCAGATCTGCTACGCCATGTATTACTTAAACTGATGATTAAAATAATTAAATAAATTTAAATAAAAGCGATTCCAGTTACCTATAATACTCATAAGAAATTTAAGCTCAGAATCCAGTTTTTAAACTTAACATCTAACATTTTTTTAATGATGCTTCTATTCACAAAACACGACACTCCTGTCGTTGTCCTGTCGTTAAGCTTCTGAAAATCCGATACTTGATGTCCTTGATTCAGTCGTCGTTGAGTATATTATGACAGAAAAGAAATGTGGGAATGAAAATATATAACCATCCTTTCTTATAGAGGATGGGTAGGATAGCATAGAATAGAATAGGATATTCTTTATTGTACACCATAATACATTAACTACAATAATTGATCTTAATATTATTGTTATGTACAATGGGCGGTCTTATCACTAAGAGCGATCTCTACCAGACAACCTTAGGATGGACTTAGTGATTGAATTAAGTGGTAGCTGTCGGTGTACTATATATATACACATACACATACATATACAAACATATACCTGGTCCTATGCATAAGCATACAATATACATATATGAATATACAAATATATATCCATATATACATATATTTTCATAAATACCGAAGTAATAGCATGAATAATTAAATGCTGAGAGAATACATAGCAATATTGAGGAAATAAACATTATAACGATAAAAGTGACTGATGATTTCAGCGTACCTCTTGATGGAGCTATAAGTTTAGGTAGTGACTTTTCACCATTGCTTTGCAGGCGTTTACTGTTTGTGCTTTTCTTATTTCGATAGGTAGTGCATTCCACAACCTTGTTGCAGTAACGGTAAAAAATTTGTCGAGGAATGGAATGCAAAGGCATTTTTAACTCTAAGTTTTCTGATGATCTTAAGAATCTCGAATGTGTGTCATGAAGAAACTCAAAGCGTCCCTTAAGATAGGAAGGTGTGGAAGGGTTAAACAATATATTATATAATAAAGAAAGGATATGAGCATTCCGGCGAAGGCGTATGGGTAACCACTCAAGCTTTTGACGAAATTCTGAGACGTGATCATACTTGCATAAACCAAATATAGATCTTATACAAAAATTTTGGAGTCGCTCGAGTTTGTCTAATTGGGCCTCGGTGAGATCTGGATAGCTGACATCTGCGTAATCAAGTATTAGGAGTAGAAGCGAGTTTGCAAGTGCAATTTTGGTGACAGTAGGAAGAAAGTAGAAGAAAGTAGCCGTCTCAACGATCCCGCAGATGCAAACATTTTACGGCTTACTTCCTGCATTTGTTGGCCCAAAGATAATATAAGCCTAAAGGATTACAGGGTCACGGTTGGTGTGTGTGTGTGTGCGTCACTCCCCAACTCACATGTCGCGGGAGCACAGCACATATCTACACTAAAAACCTTCAGATTGCCAAACTCTGCGCCTAAAATTATTGAGCTATTAAAATCATGAAGTTCTATTGGGCGTAGTCATCTCTACATTACAGCCTGTCAAATAGTAAAGATTTTGGGCTGCATATTATTTTACTGAACTGCTCGTATAAGGATCGTAATGTTATGTCTTTCTGTATAAAGAAAGTTATTTAAAGCAAAAACAATCCGACATGTAGTCCGTGGGCAAACGAACTCTTCATAAACTTCACCCGTGCGCGTTTTAATTTCCAAAACCACAACATCAAAAGTAACCCCTAATTATGGAATGGAAAGATCTGTATTCGTATTGTACGAGGCAGGGTAGGCACGTTTACTGGCGTAGTGCCAATGACACCGATCTCCGATGTTAACAATGCAACCCTAAACTCGCGACTAATTATGGACTTTGGCCCAATATGTTCGGCCCCAATTTATAGTTGATCCATATTTTAGAAGAACTGTGTTTTTTATTCAAATTGTTCTTCATGCTAAAGACTATTGTGTATCGCAGACAGTACTGGATTATCTTCAAAGTTAACTTTGGAGAAGTTTCAGTACTTTATACAATAGACGATATATCAAATACAGAACATACCCAGCATGAAGTTACCACCTGCGGAGAATGAGAAGGCCTGATCAGCAAGCGACCACACTGTGCAGTAAGGGGTACTTACCCCCCTCCAGATGAGAGAGGCCTGCTTCTGCTAGGGTCGGCCAGCCCAACGGTCAGCCCAACCCACTACCCCCAGGCCAGCGCTCATAGAGGTCGGCGATCATTCTGTGCTCTCCGGCACCTGGTGTGTCTTCTGCGGAATGGGAGAGTGCTTGTCCTCTCTCTTGTTCCCATTCCGCCGCCTCTTTGGCCAACATCACCTCGACAGCTTCCGCAGTGGTGGCACGCAAACGTTGGCTCCCGGCCTATACGACACAGGTACTTACCGAAGCCGTGTCCAGTGAGCACCTGTGTCAACCGGTAGGAGAGGGTTTTATGTTGCCTCTCCAGCCAATCCTCCATGATGGGTCTTACCACCACAATTCTGGCGTGCCCTGTGCTTGGTTGCTCTAGTCGTTCTTTCCACTCGGCTACCAGGACCTCGCGGAGCCGATAAGTGCGGTGCTTAATTGTTAAAGCAAGCAGACATATTAAGAGATAATACGGACAAAAAAACATAATTGATTTCCAAAACATGCAAGGATAAAGTATGGTATTTTTTTCTAATAAGAACTAAAAAAAATTAAAGGCATTCGATTGTGTTAGATCAGTTGCATGGTCTTACAATTGGTTATTAAATAATGAATTTTCTTTAGTGTTTTGAATACTAACGGAGTCTTGAAAATGGTCATGAATGAATAATATTACAGTTTTAATTATAATGTAATTTATCATCACTACATATTATAAAACAAAGTCCTCCGCCGCGTCTGTCTGTCTGTCTTTTTGCGATAAACTGAAAAACTACTTTCACGGTTTTCACCAATAAAAAGAGTGATTCATGAGGAAGGTTTAGGTGTATAATTTGTTAAAGTTATGTGTAAATTGGTTGAAATATGATGATGATTGTTCAAGATGTCTCTACCACCCGCGCGAAGCCGGGTGGGGTTGTTAGTTATATATAAATTATGCAAAATATTGAAAAAATATTGGATAATAAATGAAAATTGAGTAATACATTTGGCACTGGACACGTAAGTGTCTCACAAAATGTGTAGTGCACTAACCCTCTCTTACTCTTGTATAACTCTAACAGTTCGGAAACCCGACACGTTACGAATGTATGAATTATAGCGTTACCGCATTGTTTATACCGTTACCGTTAATATGCCGGTTTTTCTCTCTTTAGTCATAATTATTACCAAAATAATTATAGTTTAATAAAACTAAAAAAACACGCTTTAATGGCGAACCGAATTAAAAAGTAAAACCTTCCAAGTGCGTATCGGTCAAAGCACAGTGTTGGGTTCCGTAGTTGCCCGTTGCAATACACGGAAGATGTGAGCCAACCCATTTTTTTTTGTGAATGTCGTAAGACGCACGTTTCAAGGGGCCCCTGTCACTATACGATTTAAAAGGTGAAATGAGAGCATGTTATTCCAAGCATTGAAGCTTTCAATGTTTGGAACACCCAAGCGTTTATGTTTGGGGCGTCTCTGACAACCCCGTTTGGGATAAAGGTCGTGACATTAAGTACGTAAGTATGTATGTTTTGATTTTTATTTTTAAATAATTTACATATTTACTACCCGTTTCAAATAAGGAACAACGTCATCAAAGTAATTATTTTCTAAGGATTTTGAATTTTGTCCGAAATTTTCCAAGTAGTTACATTTTATAACTTGGGCGATTATTACTCTTAATCTAACAGAGATCATTTAGCCGTGATACTTTTTCTTCTAAAATAAATAGTAAGCCAACAGTTCAGCTTATAGATGGGGGGGAGACTTGACTCTAACAAAAATTAGCACTTCTCTAGTGTTAGATCGAGAAATAGTCTTCACTCACCATCAATTTTTTTTAAAAACGTTTCCAACTATACCCCACACTATGCGGGATAGGCTATTTTTTATGTGGGAGAGCCATGCTTCGGCACGTATGGGCCGGCTCGACTCCGCTCGTTACCACGGCCTCACAGAAAACCGGCTGTGAAGCAATGATTGCATTGCGTTTCGCCGCGTGAGTGAGATTACCGGAGGCCCTAACCCTTCCCTCTCCCTTATTCCCGTCCTTCCCCTCTACCCCCTCTTCCCACTCTTCCCCCCCTCCCCCTCTTCTCCTACTCCCACCTTAAAGGGCGGCAACGCACTTGTGACTCTCGAGTTGCAGGTGCCCATGGGCGGCGGTAGTAATTTACCATCAGGTGACCCGTCTGTTCGTTTGCCCCCTATGCCATAAAAAAAAATGCGATAGACGAGAAAAAAAATATAATAAATAATTTATTGCGTTTCTGGTTATACAGCTGCTTACTTAGCGATTCGGCCTGCCTGCCGTAGGCCAATATGCGCTGGAACCATTTCAAATTTACATTTTTACCTCGTTCATTGAATGAAATAATAATAGTTCTCTCTGTAGTCGCTATAATAGTCATCTCTGCACCCAGATGTGCATCGAGTCATGTGCTGTAGCGCAAGTAACAATAGCCATGGGATTGGAACGCAAAACCTTTTTTTTTTGTGAAATGGTATAAGCGTTTGTCGTCCAACCTACCTGATGGAAAGTGACGCTGAAGACAAAGATGGTACACGCCCATTCAAAAGAAAACTATTCACTCTACACTTGAATGTAACTATACATACTGCCAACTGCTTTTAATAATTTTATTTTTAAAGTTATTTTAAACAATACTCCGATGATACTAGTTGATCTTGAAGATGATTCTTTTTCACTTGAGACATACATTGAACATAAATGCAGATATTTTAGTAACAGTTAGGTATCCGCTGTAATTCCTGTCATAAATCTACCAAGTGACCCTACGTCAGGAATGGCTAATTTATGTCTGGTGCCACCGTTATCTTTATTCTCACATACTTTGAATCGGCACGTCTTTATTCTTTTGTCGAAGAATATGCCTATAGCTTGAACACTGTCACATCATCATGATTCTTATTACGTCACTCTTACTTACTTCTGGTTTCCAATTTAGTATCGTATAAACTATTGGTATCTGCTTCATTGGTATTTGCAACCTTAGTACATGAATTGGCGTCAGTAGGTTATAGAATACTAGCTGTTGCCCCGACTGGAATTTTGGTGAAGCTATCCCAGGGGAACCGCACATGTTTCTGAGATAAAAAGTAGCCCAAACTATAATCTATATCTGTGCAAAATTTCATTTTGATCCGTTCAGCCGTTTTTGCGTGAAAGAATTACAAACATCCATCCATCCATCCTTTATTTTATTTTAAACCCGTGGTTTCACCCGGTCCCGTAGGAATATTGAGATAAAAAGTATATATAAGCCTATATGTTAATCCAGATCTCCAGCTATCTACGTACCAAGTTTCATCGCAATCGGTTCAGTAGTTTTGGCGTGAAAGAGTAACAAACATCCGTACATACATACATCCTCACAAACTTTCACGTTTATAATATTAGTAGGATTTACAAATATTAAAATATTAATAATGCATCGCAATTGGCATATTAATTAAACTTTAACCTCTGCTATGGTGAGGACACTAGCCCCTGTAACACAGATATACTGGCACAAGGGTCGGGGAATTATTAACAATGTATGTACCCATTTATTATGTCAATAAAGAATTATTATTATCCTCATAAACTTTCACCTTTATAATATTATATTTATGTGTAATATAAATTGATAATATTGGTAATATTCGATAACTGTTATTTCTTGTCTTACAGTATAACAACTAAATGCAAATAAATATGAATATGTAAAACTGTAACGTTTTTTTATTATGTACACAACACAACAATTTATCAAAGATATCTAGCTTCTCCTGTGTATTTATACATATTTAACCAAAAGCTGTAAGACAAATTAGCTGGCCTGAGAATCGAACGCAGTACTTCAAGATCGCGAACTTACGCTGTGGAACAAACGAGCCTGTATGCATAGCGTAAGTCCATACTTAAGTCTGTACACAACGCATGTAATCTAAATTAAGTAATTTCTAACCACTATTCCTACTGTCCGTAACGTCAAATTTGTGTTGATATATTATGTCAGTTCTAGGCAACCTAATCCAGGCAATTGTGTTGAACACAATGCGTATTTACATTGAGTCATATATCATTGTCGGACATGCTGGTTCGGGTCCTTTACAAAGAAACAAATTATGTAGGTACACAACGGTATAATGTTTAAGGGTAAATGTTCATTTATCACACACACACTTGCACACAGGGTGAGGTATTAAGTCGTATAACTTTATTAACTACTTCTTGCCAAAGGGTTTTTCGTGTTGAAAATAAAAGAATAATTTCACAGAAAACGATGTAAACGGGAGTCCAGGATATAAGAAGTGAATAGAAGAGGTGTGAATAGAAGAGATAAAAAAGAAGAAGCATAAACTTTAAAAAAATTAATGAAATTTCATTCTATTATACTGGCCTTGCAGATAGATAGTCCTGTTGTTGTTTTAACCGATGAGTAAATAAAATTTTAAGACATTTTTTATGCTTTTCTGCAGAATAAACTAAGTATGTCAACGCCACCTGTCCCTTTTTTTTTGTGTGTGGAAAACCCCTCGGGCCGTCACCAACCAAAACCACACGGTGTACCGTACTACGCCTGAAATACAAGAGATCTGGGAACAGCTTTTATTAAGACCCATCCAGACCCATCCTAGGGCTTGCCCGCAAAAGCACTTCGGGTAAAAACCTCTCAATTAGGCGACGTCCAGGCACACGCGGACGCCGCATCCTCGCGGAAGCCCACTATGGGTGGAGGGGAAAACCCGTCCCGTTCACCCGTGGCCATACTCAGGGCGGTGTGAGGCGCTGGAAAACGTGCCTCCGCCACCCGGTTCGCCGGCGGCGAATCGAATTAGGTCCGAGTGAAGATCGTCCTCCCGGACCCGTTCCGCCGCCTCCTTCTGCGAGATGACATCCTCACAGAAGGTTACGACCGCGGTAAAATTACTTTCGTCCATTTTACGTCCATGGACGTTACCTGTACCTGCCTCTAGGCTCCAAAAAATTAAGAAGTCTTCTCGGGGTCAATGGTTGCAAGTTTACAATAAAATCCCGAATAATATGGAAATTTTAAGTCTGAACAAATTAAAGTCCACAGTAAAACGGAAACTACGTCTATTACCACATAGTGGATTGATTATATGGAAGATAAAAACACTTGGGACTAAATTGTTTTTAGATTTACAGGCTATTTTAAATACTTGATAGAAATGTAATGTGAGCATGTAATGTGTGTCATTTTCTACTGCGTAGGCAAAGGGTAGAAGCGTACGCCGGGATGAACTTTACCACTCGCGTTATTCTATCTTCACCGGGATGAACAGACTAACAGCCAACGGCCATGATAGTGGAGGGACCAGTGTTTCTTATCTTCCGTCTTTTATGTTTTTCTTTTCTTTCTTTATTTTACTTTAATTTTAGCTTGTTTAGTTTTCAGTATACATAATTTTTGCTTAATTTTAGTTTACTTACTTTGAATCTTAATGCTATACTTTGAATAATAATAATCTTAAAATTAACAATGCTGTAATACATTTCAATATTGTAAACTATCTGGTGATATTAAAAAGTGGCCGTAAGATTGTTTGCCTGATTTACTTCTCACAACACTCACCTATATTAAACAGTCGGTTATAGGTCGGCACTGGCAGATAGCAGTCATAACTATTTGCGGTTTTATTTGATGTGTAATTTTACTTTCGACAAAATAATCTATTGTAGCGATGACGTTGTGTGTTGATCTGTGTGTTTGAGTTTGGTTTTTAAGATGATTTTTATAAAATAAAAGTAATTGACTTTAACTTTGAAAACATCTCAATACCATAGATTACTACGTAATAAATTAGCTCCCATCCTTGGACCTCCGCGACAAACGAGCTTCAGAATCTTGTGACGTCCTCAGCGGGTTGGAGGTCGCGGCATTTCTCGCACATAACAAACATGAACTCAAATCAAAAACAATCAATCTCGATTAAACAAATACTACGTTACCAAAGTCAAACGGAACAATAAATTAGATCGTAACTTCATAACCAAATTATTTTCTTGATGTATTTTGATAAATTAACGCTAATTGATGTTAACCGACTTCAAAACAGGAGGAGGTACTATGTTCCACTGTATTTTTATTTTATGTGTATTTACCTAAAGTTAGTACAAAGTAGATAGAGATCGATTCAGAACTTACTCTCACCGTGCCTAAGAATTATGGGCCGGATTTATTAATTACTAACTATAGCCAGACGTTAAATGAAAACCCATCTCTCAGGTACAACGCATCTCGCTCTCGCAGATAGCTTTTTCTTTTTTTACAAGCCTTTTACAATTTTAATTTTTACATTACATATTTACATAGTTTTGATAATTGACACTTCAGGAAAAAGTGACAAGGATACATAAAGTGAAAAGAATGAAAGATGAAAGAGGAAAAAATATACATTTCTTTAAGAGGGACATATTCCATTGCCGGCCGAAAATTTTCAACCTATCCTTTATCCTCGTACTAGCAACTCGCCCCGACTTCGCACGGGTAGCAGAGAGATCTTCAACAATCACATCACACACGATCATCTTCAACAAAAACAATTTAACATATTTCAATCAATTTGCACAAAATCTTAAGAAATTATACATCTAAACCTTCCTTATGAATCACTCTGTCCATTAGTGAAAACCACATGAAAATCCGTTCAGTAGTTTTTCAGGTTATCACAAACAGACAGACAGACAGACACACGCGGCGGGGGACTTTGTTTTATAATATTTAGTGATATTCTATAGTTATCTACTAATAGAATATGGACAAAGAATTGCATTCATGAGAGAATGAAGTAATATTTTTATTCCATTAAAATAAATTATAATATATGTCACTAAAAGACTTTTTAATATAATATGAATCACGTATAAAAATCTGTTCTTTCCAATCCTATTGTGTTCGATTTGTTCAGTTTTTTGATCTAAGAATCTCTAGGGAATTCAAAAAAGGAATCACAAATAGCTATCTTTTTTAGGGTCGGTTCCCAAAGGACCTGAATGACCGATCTATTGTTTGGGTAAGATAAGCGAATAAGATTGGAATTGAAATTCATACTTATCTAATATATTTTTTACTTGTTTAAAAAACTTGTTCTATTACGATAACATAACTTATTGATAGGTAGGTGGAGGCGCTTCCAAACGCAATACCATATTTGCCATATGTCGATTTCTGGTCTTTTCTCCCTATCAGATCCTAAAAATCACCACTTTAAGTAGTGCTGTTTACATGCCATATTCTACAGGATAGTCACGACCTACACCACACTGAGATTTAAGTTTATGTCTGTGCTATCTATCTCAAAAGTAATACCTATATATAACTGATAACAAATGTGGTGCGGCGATCCAGCATTCATTACAATCTCACGGGTCGCGAAGTCAATTGCCGCTCAATGAAAATATTTGAATGTCTGAATATTGGGCTAGGTGTTTATATATGTATACATTTACATAACAAAATAATATAAGGTTTTTAACCTGTTCCTAGAATCCAATAACGTTTGCTTAGTTTAGATCTCAATAACGTAAGGTATTACATTCCGGAATTTAAATATGTTAAGTGCAATAGAGCACATGCTTACGCTTGATTTTTTGAGAAACAAACTAAAAAAGAACAACCCACAATATTAATCCATATATTAAATAAAAATTAATCCCTAATTCCCGTGGTCACGGCATCACGCGTGAACGGCTGGACAGATTTCGCTAATTCTTTTTTTTGTGTTTGTTATTGTCAGGAGAAGGTTCTTATGAAAGAAAAAATTAAGACAGTTGCGCGGAGAATCAAGAAATTTAACGACCATATTAATTTTTGTAATGTAACCTTAGCGCTTTTGACATAACTGTCAGTAGTTTGACAGTTATCACGATTGACAGAATTCGCGCTGCAAATTATACCAATTCGAATTTAATATTCATAGTTAAGACAGGACGTCTGTAGGGTCGGCTAGTAAAATATATTAAACCATATAGATGATGCAGTTCTTTCTACTTGAAATGTACATATTAATGAAAACAAATTTTAGAGGGTACTTAACGATTTTCAACATCAAATTAGGTATGCAAAATAATCTATTACTTACCTTTGAGTCCCTATCGCGCCTGGCATTATTACATTCCTGGTGTGCCGAGATTAATCCATCAAAATACTTTGTTTATTTAGGTCACCGAGTAACTTAAAGGCATCTAAACGACTAACCTATACACACAATATACGATAATGACATTAGAGTAACATAAAAATTTTCCATTTATTCATTCATTTGAATGGTCTAGTGGTTAGTGACCCTGACTGCTGAGATAGATGTCATGGGTTCGATTCCCACCCAGGATAAATAATTGTATCATGAGCATGATCATTTGTTCTGTGTCTGGGTGTAATTTATCTATAAAATAAATAAGTATGTTTATCAGCAGTCTGGTTACCATAATACAGGCTCTGCTTAGTTTGGGATCAGACAGCGGTGTATGATAGTTGAAGTTATTATTAAAAATATTTATAGTATTATTATTTCAGAGCCGCCAAATAATTTTGATGATAAGTAAAGAAATATGTGTAAAGGTAAAAAGTACGTGTACTCGGCGGGTTGAAAGAGGGGTTAGTTTTTAGAAATCAAAGTCAAAAGCTGTATAAGGGAATATCTAGCTTATTTTTAAAAGTTGTACAGATAAAACCAAAATATACCTTTTCAGTTGACCTCAAGCTTTGCCAGATGCTTTAAAGCACGTTAAAAATGCTTTAGTAGCTGTAGTGCTTGCCATAGCAACCTGATGTATTAAAAGCGGTAAATTATACAAATTCGTAATAATAGTCGAGGAGCGAAACTTTTGCAACCTAACTTTGAGAATGTCACTTGAAGCGTCGGAACACGTGTTACGGAAAATGGAAACGATAAAAGATCCGTTATGTACAAGTATATAATATTCGCACGAGAGTATTACTCGTGCATGAAACTTTTATCATATCTCAGAGGTATTTGGTTCTTAAACAGATGCAGCCACCTCTAAATTACTTTCATTAGTAACATAATATATAAATTTAATCTCGGTACTATTAAGTACGTTCTCTTATATGTACATGGTTTACGAGTTCCAGAGTCTGCCAAAAGTTGAAGGCTCCTGAAAGTTTCTGATTAATGAACGTTAGTTTTTATAAATATTCTGGGACACACTAACATGATGATGTAACACGTTACCCCTTTGTATGTATTTAGAAATATATAAGTATGTTTATCAGCAGTCTGGTTACCATAGTACAGGCTCTGCCTAGTTTCGGATCAGACGGCCGTGTGTGAGATGTGTATTATTATTATTATTTATTCTTAGCGCTATCTCAAAATACACAAGATCCGTTCGTCAAAACGGAATGTTCGTTCTGTAGAAACTCAGAAGTTGTTTGATATCGTCAGATCAAATCATTAATTTAAATGGTTGCTTTTGTAAAAATAATGACAAGCTTAAAAATAATTACGAATTGTATTTTTAAAAGTGTTATTTAACGTTGTGAGGACTGTTGAATTATTGATTTCAACAACATTAGAAGCTTAATCATTTTATACAACTATAATTCAATTTAATTCATTGGGCTATTTATAAGACCAATAACAAAACATTAAACCACGTTAAATATGTAATAGCAACTTTTATTTAATCACCTCTTTCAAAAAGGATTGGATAAGAATGAAAAAAGTAAATTGAGGAGCTTTGGCCGAATGAGAAATCTAATTTATAGGGCAAATGTAAGTGGGTCAGTCTGTCGGGATCGCCCTCGAAAACATACATACACCTATCGAATTGGCGATGTTCTGAAAAGAGACATACATACGTACAACGTAAATACGATCAACATGGGCAGTGTCATCAACAATACGAATTACATATTTCTGTTTCTTTTGAAAACTTTTGAATTTGATGTGACCTGATTTTTAAAATAGGATTTTATATTAATATAATTCTATGTCTAATAATTCACATCTAATTATTGCAAGTGAAGAAAAATGTACTTAAAATAATTAATAAAGAAACTGTAATATCCTAAGAAGTTGGCCTAATATGAGAAGAAGTCATGCAGTGTTTTTGTTGTTTCTCATTTGTATTTTAAACTAACAGCGCCCCTCAGTTTCACCCAGTGTTAATCCAAGTCTCCAGCTATCTACATACCAAGTTTCATCGCAATCAGTTCAGTAGTTTTTGAGTGAAAGAGTCACAAACATCCATACATCCATACATCCTCACAAAGTTTCACGTTTATAATATTAGTAGGATTTTTTTATGCGATAGGAGGCAAACGAGCAGACAGAGCAGGGTCACCTGATAGTAAGTGACTACCGCTGCCCATCGACCTGCAACTCAAGAGTCACAAGTGCGTTGCCAGCCTTTAAGGTGTATGTAGGGGAGGGAGGTTAGGGCTTCCGGCAACCTCACTCACTCGGCGAAACACAACACAATCATTGCGCCGGTTTTCTGTGAGGCTTTGGTATCACTCCAGTTGAGTCAGCTCATACGTGCAGAAGCATGGTTCTCACACGATTTTGAAATTGTGTGTAAACGAGCATCAAATTTGTTGTTACTAGAGATTGCCTGCGTGTCGAAATTTGACCAAAATTCATTACGTTTATTTAATTGGCCAGTATAACTTGAACTGTCATTGTATAGACATACGTTATATAGAAAGAAAGAAAGAAAGAAAGAAATGAATTTATTTTGTACTCCTACGTAGCATGAGTGAACATAGTAACTTTAAACAGTAAATTTACACATCAAAATTACATTATGATACTATTGATTATGACATAGTGACTTAAAACTTACAACTACGGATACAAAAATCGTTCTTAGCTCAGCATTGGGCCACTTCTTAGTTAAGAGGTGGCGCTGATATTCTGCTAAGACCGGATGTAATGACGCTCACTTACAACAGGTAGCGTTAATACAGAAAATTCTGTCTGAAAAATTTATGGTATCGTAGATAACATTTAATTAAAAAAGTAAATAAATTATAATCAATATCACACTGACTAAATTAAAAAAATACACATACAGCTATCATCACAGGTTACTACCTAATACAATAGTGTACTTACATACTTAAAATAAAAATAAAAGTTAAGCACATATACTTGTATAATGCACAATCAAAGGATAATTTCCAATAAGCTGCCTTTGTGAATTAATTCAGAGTACAGTTAAATAAATCAATCTGCTGAGACATCGTATTGAGATATAAGTATTATATGACAGGTCGACGTATATAATAGATGCGTGGAGCTTGATGTAGCCGTCTTCAGGTATCTGTTTAAATTGTAACACATTGTTTAAAATTTTTAACTTTATTCCAAATTTCACGTTTCGCGAAACTGTCTTTAAATTGCGTACAAAAGAATTCTCTTCACGTATTAAAATATTAATTATGTACAACCACTTATTAAAAAAGAAATGTACTCGTAATTTACGAAAATAATAATAGACATAACAGCTTTCTAACTTATTAAATACAAACAGCTGGAGGGAAAAGTTAAAGGGTTTCAGAGGACAACTTCCTCGTTCTGGGTAACGGAAGCCGCAACGCCTCTCTAGTAGGTCATAACTCACACGTCACATATTTACTAGTAATAACTAGTTGCGTGTGACGTTCCAGCTACTGTTCTGGCCTAAATTCTGTTACTTAAAGTGTCTCTCCGATTGGGACTCTCCGATTTATTTTAGAAGTTACAAGGAAGAAGTTAAGGGTCCAATTTCACAAAAAAATCTCAAAAATCTTTTGACAATTCTAAGAAATAATGAATTTCCAAAGCCATAGATATCCACGTTAAAAAAAAAAAATTTGAAGGGAAAACTTCTTTAGCGGCGTTGAGCACTTTTTAAGGTGGGTTAAAATGTTGAACTCGCATCAGGGTCACGTGACCCTGATCAAAAATGTATGGAAAATGTGTCCTATATTTAAAAAAATATTTTTTATGACGAGATTGAAAATTCAAAAAGAAATTTGGAGGCGAGTTTCTTATATTTACATGTACAGCGTCAGAGAGACATGGAGCGGGAGGGAGGGAGGGAGAGAGGGAGAGGGACTGGGACTGGGACTGGGACTGGGACTGGGACTGGGACTGGGACTGGGACTGGGACTGGGACTGGGACTGGGACTGGGACTGGGACTGGGACTGGGACTGGGACTGGGACTGGGACTGGGACTGGGACTGGGACTGGGACTGGGACTGGGACTGGGACTGGGACTAGGACTGGGAGAGAGATGTCACCAACCTGCTAATGTGACGTTTTAAGTTCGTCGTTTCGTTTAAGTTTTCACTTCTGTCGGCAATCCCATGACTGCCTATTTTTTTTTTATTTAAATAAAAATAATGTTTTACATAAATAAAAATGTGTAGTAAAAAAATATGTTTTAATTTCGTAACAATTAACCAGCAAGTGTGTGTGTGCCTTTCGCGGCAGTAGTCACTATCTGACTCAAACCTCCGCCAAGTTCAGTCGTAACCCTGACCGGCAACAAACAGAAACTGTCCCTTTATTGGTGGATTTTTTTTTAAACTGCTAAATGCATGTATAAAATCAAACATGTATAAAAAATCACCCAATCAGTTAACGGAAGTATCGGAGATTCTAGACTGGGTTTTGTCGGATCGAATACGACATGATAAAAAGTCTTAAAGAAAAACTTCGTTTCCCGTGACACTTGTTTCGACATTTCAAGTGATGTTCTCAAAGTTGGGCTGCAAAAGTTTCCCTCCTCAACTATTATTATATAATGCATTTCATCCATAAAAATCAATTGAATGTGTTAAAAGTTAGATTGTTATCTTTGTATTATAAGTAAAAGAACAAGATAAAAGATACATACGGAAAAAGGCCGTACGTACGTATACGTAGCCTGAAACATCAAAGGTAACTTAAATTTAACTAACTTTAGACATTAAAATTAGTTTCAGAAAATACTATATTGTCTGATTGACTATTGACTGAGTTTGTAGCAGAGCGTTTTCAAAGAGGTACCAATTGAGGTACCTCTTTGAAAACGCTCTGCTACAAACTAACGTGTTCAAACAGATTCCCTAGAAATACTTGTAGTGCGTCTGTTCAAAGATGCAGGAGGTGTGTATCAGGGAATTTCCGGGAAACACTAGAACTTAACTAACAACAGAAGCCATACATAAACTATAACCAGTCGTAGCCGGTTGTCACGAACTACGAACTAATTAATCGGCTGGCCTCTGTCTCGCAATATCCCTTGATTGATTTAATCCTTTTGGGATTACATTGTTAATTCTATTTTATGATAGTTTCTTCATTCTGATTTTTAATTAATGAGGTATACGACACATGAACGTTTTTGTAAATTACATTTATATTATAATACACTCATAACTTAAAAGAGTATCTGAATAGATGTTGACTAAATCGTAGTGGTAAAAGGCTGGAGGCAAAGTTGAGTAAAGATACTAATTTCGATATTAAGTAATTTATTAACTAACAAAACATGATAGAAATGAAATGTAAACATAAACTTAAAACTTAAAACTCCTCATTAAAAGAAACAAAATATTTTTCCCTTTCTCATTTTTGCTAGATTGCAACTTCGTCCGCGTTTGTAAATTTTCGCCGTTTTTGCAAAAAAATTCATTGATGCTCAGCTCCTGTTGGTTGTAGCGTGATATTATAGTTATATAGCCTATAGCCTTCCTCGATAAATGTGCTATCCAACACTAAAATAATTTTTCATTTCGAACCAGTAGTTCCTGATATTAGCTTGTTCAACCAAACCAACAAACTCTTCAGCTTTATAATATTAGTATAGATTATGGTCATTTTAGACTAAAATTTGGATACAACACTTATTTGGTTTAGGACAGTCGTTATAACTGTCATAAACGAAAGTAACTGTCACCATAAATAGATATTTCCGTGAGAGAGAAAATATAGTGAGGTTTTGCTAGTTCATTTTATTATATTTCTCCATTTTTGATACATTATAAAAAAATTAAAGAAGTAAAATGTAAAGCATTTAAAGTTACTCCTTTCAGTGTTCGTTTTTTTGTTGTTCATTAACAGCTCCCGCTAAGACGAAACAAAATGCTTTAAAACTTCTGTAAATTTCAGATAGGATGACGTAACATTCTAGTGTTACCACTTCAATACAACGAATCAGTATTTGTTTTATAAAGAACTTTCTAATTTGAGGTGACAACACTCAGAGCCGCTCGTATTAAGTTTACAAACAGCTCTTTATTGTCTTAATTTAATTCCAAACGGTATTGTTTAAACGTTCTTGTATGTTTGAAAATAATATCAGTACCCAACACGGAGGGTTCCACGTCAATTGAATAATCTGTTGTTTGTATAGACCCTTCACAAACAAATTCAATTTACTACTTTATAAAGAGTAGGTCGAATTATCCAATTTAGAAGTTTCGCAGTGAACAGTACCAGTTCTCTACATTTTAGGAATAAGTACATGGTAAAACCCGTTTCAGGGCAGCAGCCGAATCAGTGTTGGTATAGTTCACAGAATCGAATATGGTTTTAAACGACATATATGTGGCTTTTTGAATCGGTCACAGCCATGTCCTGTGTACACAGTCATAGCCATCGTATGGTTTAAACTCGATCCATGCGCTTTAGGCCTATATTTATCCCTCTGTGTCGATCAATGACACGGATACTGGTTTAACAAACGTCGAGGAAACATAATCCTTACAACGGTAGTGAAAAGGGGTTGTAATCTCTGTTTGTATATTTTTTTGGAGTGAAAACTTCTTTAGCAGCGTTGTACACTTTTTGGGATGGGTAAAAAATGTTAAACTCGCGTCAGGACACGTGACCCTGATCGAAAATTCGTAAGACGGAGCCGAGTTTCTTATATTTAAAAAATATAACATTCGAAATTCAAACATTTATGAGCGGCCAGGAGCGCAGAACTTCCAGGGTACTCTATGTATACATTTGGATATGTTATTACCTACTTTTTATTTTTAACATAATTATATATATACAGATGTGTGTGTGTGTGTATGTATATGCAAATACATTGTGAAGTTATGTTTTCACTTCTGACGTGCAGTCCTACGACTGACTGTTTTTTTTTATATGCTATGTCCAAAGGGATAGTTAAATGTGTATTACACCCACATTTTCCTAGAAATATTTCTTGGAACCATATAATAGGACGAACTACGTAGATGTCCTGCCGAGCACTCTCACTCGTAATTTTTAAGTCAACGTACAACGTAATGTGCTTTTTAGCGAACCTAATACGTTGAATTTGTATAAAGAAGTTTTATATAAGAAAAAGTACATAACAGTTGTCTATAATTTGTATAAAAATGACTAGAAAACTTTATACAACACAAAGAAAGCCGAGTTACAAAAATTCAAATTTTTAACATCGAAAATCGTCAGCCTCTTTCTCTTAGCGCAATACTTGAACTAGTCATGACCACCTCACGCCTCAAAATGAAACTACACAGTTGATAAAGTTTCATGAGCAATGTCCAAAAGATGGAAACATATTCAGTCTTTGGAACATTGTTTTTCCTTGTTTGTCCATCCACAATTTACAGCATAAGTAATTAAAAAAATAAACGACACAGATATTCCACGTTAAAAAAATAAAATGACCACTGTGAAAAGCCCTTTCATTTTCAGTCGTTATAAATGACAAAACTGATAACGCTGTGCTTTCATTATTATCTCTTTACCCACAAAACATTATAACTGATCCCCTTAATTAAAGCAATTTGTAATGACTAGGCAAAACAGTCCCATGTGGTACAAACGAATAAATTTCGCTGAGCCTTTTCTCTGTCAACATTATAATTTGCCAGTCAAATATTACTTCTGACATCCGGAAAATTGTCCCAAAGCGGCACTGTAATTATCATCATAGCCGTTTAAAGAGGAAACAAATACTTGTTAATTTAACAGTGTCAGTTTCACTCACAGTAGTTATGTTAAGTATTTATTGACAAATTATGTCCAAGCTACGCATTATATTATAGAAAACAAATGACTACTTTATTACAAAACACAAGATAAAAAGAGTCCAAAGTTGTCCTGTCCATTACGAATGATAGCGCAAAGTATTAAGTGAGCTTCACCTTCGGTTATGCGGTTAATTTGATAGCATATTCAATTCTACTCGTAACAAGTTTGCGAATAGCCCTTCCTTCACATCGAATAATTTTCATTTACATGTTTAATATAAT
Source organism: Euplagia quadripunctaria (assembly GCA_963859945.1). Taxonomy (NCBI): domain Eukaryota; kingdom Metazoa; phylum Arthropoda; class Insecta; order Lepidoptera; family Erebidae; genus Euplagia; species Euplagia quadripunctaria. The sequence goes on from OY982580.1 coordinate 10,399,180, forward strand.
CATACGGATAACTTTGGCCAAACCAGCCTGAACGAGAAGTCCTTGCAGTTCCCTCAGGTATCGTATAGGATTATTTCCTAAGGTAACTATATCTGCCTGTTTATTACCGTCAACAATTCCTTGGCCAATAACAGTGATTATGTGGTTTCTCAACTAACATGAGAACTAATATACGCTGTAAATAAAAACATCACAAATAGGCTACGAGTATTGCATGTATAAATGTGGTACAATACTACTTTGTGTTTCGTGTAACTAGGTTTAAAAATAAATGAAACGGAAATAGAAAGAAGAAAGTTAAAAAAAATACTACTTAATCTAGCGATTTAGAAAAATGAAAGGATTCTTTTAAATGCTGTGTTTTATAGAAAAATTGTAAAAAAGTCCGGGAAAGAAGAAGAGAAGTAGAAAGAAACAAGGGTTGAAAAATATAGTTGGAATTCAACGATAGGTCGGTACTCAGAAGACAGTTGATAGTAACTGGCAATAAAAGGCTTCTTTTCAGTGATCCCTTGTGTTATCATGCTGTCCCAGTGCAAGGCAGCGTCATGAAACTAACAAAAATCACACATGTGCATTATAAAACTATGTAGACCATTTCCAGCAAAACGGGTTACCTGCTTTTTTAACAGTGATAAAAATCAATCAGGTTTTTTTATCAACGTCTGCATCTTTTTGAATAGCTAATAAAAGAGGTAGTTAATTAAGTAATTTTTTTTTATATTTTTTTAATACGCTTTTTTAGAAACTAATTGTTTATTTTCTTAAAACGTAATTTTTTTTAAAAAAAACGGTTGATTTTTTTAAATTCATTAAAAAAACTGCTGATTTTAAGTTCTTTGATCTACAATTTTTTTGTGACCTTCTTTATGACAAAACTTACTTCTTGATTGAAAAATGCAAAGAAACGGAATATTTACGAATAACTTGACCTTAATGGGATTACCAGCATACAAATGAGATAACCGAAAAACTGTAGAGATACATTTGTTATCGTAACTCTTTTACTGAAAACAAAGATGGCTACATAACGCGAGCTGCACTATTGCGATCTTTAACCTTAATGCGCGAAACGTGGCGTACGTGGTGTGGCTCTTACTGAACGAATAAAACGTGAGCGATACTCACATCACACGATAACCTATTTTGTAGCAACCTACATTCTATTCCATAGCAGAAAAAACTTGCGTAATATTTATGACTATAGAATGAACCATACATAAAACACTGAACGTATATCGGTTGTTGGTTTTATACATTGAGGTTAGTAAATTGGAAAGTGAAGTAGAGGGTTTTCTGCTTTATAACCTAAGTAAATCTAAGTATTGTTACGTTTTTCTATAAGGTAAAATATTTCTACAGCCAGGCTACTCCAAATACGAATCATAAGTGTCATCAAATTACCTACATTTCTTCTGTAAGTGTCACACAATAAAGGGAAATGGTGAATTAATCATCTAGAAATTATTACACTAAACTTATAATAACTAAAACTGTTCTAGGTTACGAATATATTATTTAATTTAAGTATAAAAAAGTGTGGGTGCGTGCAATTCACACACGGCAGAAGTGAAACTTCAGAAAAGTAGCCTGCGAGAGAATGAGATAGAATACAATTTTATAGTGTTTCCTATAATCTTTGAAAAGAGACAAACAACACAATATTTATGAATATGTTTGTTTCTTTATCGTGACGCCTTTTCGCGTCATCTAATTTGAAATCACAGCGATTCTAAAGAAGTTTCACTTCAAAAACATTATAAAATCAAACTAATCGGGTTTTCAGTAGATGAAGTACCATCGCATATCGCATCATATATATACATACTTTATTGCTAAAGATGTGACAACAACGGGTTTACAATTCAACGTAGATACCTATTGAATATCAAATAGTATCGTCGGTGTATCGTAGGTAAATTACATTGCAGTCCTGCGGTTTAATTTCACGTTGCCCGGGGCCATAGACGGCAGACAGATGTGCATATTTGTACCGAAACCGGTATTATAATAGAAATGTCGCACGTGCATAATCTACCACGCAGATTTTAGCTTTTAGGTATATCTAAATTTTATTACCTTATACCATGAGCTAGGTAACGCAAACTATATTAGTTTGTTCCTCAATATTCGAACATAGTTGTTTGTTTTTTAATAAATAAATAAAGAAAGTAAAGTTAAGTATTTTTTTTAAACTGATTTTTAAAAAAACTTTTGCTTTATCTGTGAATGTTCTAAATTCAGATTTCACTAGTGAATGATTTGTCAATTTAGTATCTAGAAAATTAATTACAAAACGAGTACCACGTCTTATTCATTGGTACTGTTCCACATCACGTGAGGTATATCAACCACGGACATCCCCAAGTATGTTAAAGTGCATTCGAAATATGAATTATATGTACCTATTTAAAAATGAAAAACAAATTACATAAGGAAACCATAAAAGATCCCGGTGAGTCGATCCGAAATCTTTTATGGTTTCATTATGTAATTTGTTGCACAGCAATATTTAATCCTTTAACATTGTGGGAAATAATTAAAGGAGTATAATCCATAATAAAAAAAAGTGTGGGTGTGTGCAATTCACATACGGCAGAAGTGAAACTTCAGAAAAGTAGCCTATGGGAGAATGGGAAATAAAATATAAAAACAACACAAATAATAATGTTATTAAATTAAATTTTAGATAGTTTATACAAAAGTCATCGGTCAAATTAACAGAGATGTGTTAAATAATTAACATAAATTAATTAACCAAAGAATTTTTAACACGCAAATGTACAAAAATTACACCACGTTGACATTGACATATTTTCTGAAGATTATAAGGGGATTATAAGAGAAAGATTATAGGAAACACTGAAACTTGTATCCTATCTTATTCTCTCGCAGGCTAAATCCTATTTATGCATATGTTTGTCTCTTTTCAAAGATTATAGGAAACCCTGTAAACTTGTATTCTTTCTCATTCTCTCGCAAGCTAAATCATATTTATGAAAATGTTTTTTTCTTTATAGTGACGATTTTTCGATTCATCGAATTTCAAATCACAACGATTCTAAAGAAGTTTCACTTCAAAACAATACTCAATAGCAATATTGTTTTGAAGTGAAACTTCGCTACTGGATATACAAATAATATATAAGCGTTGCACACTGACTGTTCATTAGGTATTAATGGCATTTATATTACTATACTGAAGCGGTGTAATGGCTTTTTTTTATTTCACCATTAACGTGCATACCTAGTAAGTTTGTCCATTATTAGTGGATTTTTTTACAGATTCATTTAAACGGGTTTCAAAATGCTGATTTTATATAATATGAGAGAGGGGAAGGCTATAAAAAATGACATAATATTAACAATTATTATACATCGATATCCGTCTTGGATTTATTTGCAAATATTAGATTATCCTTGGACCCACACTTTTCTTAGTTTATCTTAATGAGATATTTAAATTGAAGTTAATAAACGGCCAACTATTTACTTCTATTTAAATAAATGTATACTTATAAAAAAACTGTAATAAGTCAAATTCTGTACATTTAAGATATTTTAAAGGGGGGGGTACTCTATACTCGATACTGAAGCCAAAACTATTTTTTTTTTCATTTATGTCTGTCTGTCTTTCTATCTGTCTCTCTGTCTTATATCATGGCCGCGCATCACGCTGAAACTACTGAACTGAAAAAATATTTTTGTGTTGCATAGTCCATTTATCGAGGAAGGCTATATAACATCACGCTACAAGAAATAGGAGGAAATCAATGAAAAATGTTGCAAAAACCGGGAAAATTTAGAAACGCAGACGAAATTGCGCGGGTCACTGACTTACTGACTACAGCGAGACGAGAGTCTCCCAATTGGTTGGACGAATCGAGAGCTAGCATTTAAAAAATCACCAAATACATACACAAAACGAAATATTTTATATTAATTATAAATTTATAAAAAAAAACTGATCAATCTTAATAATTATATATAATCGCCCGTAATCACAGAGCAGGAAGTCGACTAGTCTGCACGTGCCCTAAAGTGATCAATACTGCTACAATCAAATAGTATATTACGTAACTGTTGACGAGAGATTGAGTTTTGAACTATAAATTGAACTTTTAATAGGCTGAATTCGCAAACTTATTTACATATAAAAAATTAGACAACGTCTCTCTATCATTTTTTACCCAATCACATCTTTATATTTAAAATTAAAAATGTCATTTTGAAAGCCACATTGAACACTTGTAGCTTGGAAACGTTTCTCTTACAATCTAATCAGATCCGACAAAATATTTGTATATTTCGCAGAATTGCCGCATTGCGGTTCTTATTGACATTTAACCAAATTAACAGCAAATATGCTTGTATACAATTTTCCATAAACTTAATAGTAATTCATTATAAAAAATAGTATTTCACAAAAAATCATAATTATATTATTGTAAGTAAATAAAGAGTACTACAGGTAGTTTTAGAATTGGCTTAGATTTCGTTTACATATTACCTGAATGGATATGAAAATGAAAATGAAATGAAAAAAGGATTGTTTTCACCGGTAAAGAATTCACGGCTGTCGTAACTGATTAACTGAGATCAGAGAAACGTAACATTTTCAAGACAATTTTTTTTAAGGCTTTTCTTTAGTAAATACCGCATTTATATACATTCATTTACAGGCTGTACAGGCCTGTAAAAAACTTACAGCTATTTTAAGATAACCTTTATAAAGTGTTATATTGTAATTGATTGCACGGGTGGTGCATAGCATGGTTAAAGTGGTCGCTTCACCATTAGGCCTCGCCGATTGTTTTGGGTTCGATTCACACAAAAAAATGTGTGATCCATAAATAGTTGTGCGGAGTCTGGATGTTCGTTATTTGAATGTTTATAAAGTCCCCCGCGACACAGGTATAATTCCTAATGCGGGAGTTGTCTTTCTTAAAAAACTAATAAAAAGAATTATTTTTAATTCACCAGTGGCCACTATTGTAATAAACGATTTTAAATCAAATCGAATATAGTCCCGACTCATATTTGCCACATTATAATTGAAATTTTGTGTTAAAATCAACTAATGAACTGATCTTACGAAACAGTAAATATTACGGTTATGCACGCCGTTGAACATTATAAGCGACAGGCATGGCTCATCTGCGTAAAAGGCATGCCAATCACTGTATAGTGTCGCGTCTACACGAGAGCAACTATGTACTTCCACTGTTCGACATAGGTATCATTTTCTATTGCAACATTAAACAAGCCGGGCCTAATTACACCTATAAGTCTTATCATGGCCACATATCTAAAAACTCGTATTCAGATTACTCTTATCGAACCGACTTAACCACACTCAACGATTAACTTAACGACCGAATTATACTTAATGAACAAGAAAGAACTCACATAGGAAGGCGTAAGTCTTGGACATTTGTACTGTATTAATATAGTATTGTCTATACTAGGGTGCTACATAAGTTTTGTACTACTTTATGAAATGTTTTTGGAACGAACTTCCATATGGGGCGTTGCGGGGGGATACCCTAACCGGCAAAAAACCTCCGTAACGTTAAAAAAGCGTAAGATTTTTATGTATAGTCTATGTATGATGGCTATACAATGTCTAATGTATAGTCTACATGATGACTGTTATTATTATTATTATTATATATTTTTATAAATCATTGTAAATAAAATAAAATGTTAAGATAATTTTGTAAAGTGTTTTTTTTTATTTTTATCGATAAAAAAATCATAAAAAGAAATGTATACGCGAATAATTATTTTCTTTATACCTCGAATAGAACTTGAAATTAATATTTTTATAATAAGGAACTTCGTTCCTATCTGGTGTCGAACGACACCACACAGTGGCCATAATACAGGTCTTCATACATGTAAACCTGGTGCTGAACATATTGCTCCAGTATCCCTCTGTAACATAGTCTCATATCTCCTCAAAAGCTCCTATAAGCTTCATAGCACTTGAAACCTTTCAGTTGCTTTTTATGTACGGGAATAGTCCAAATGAGCGTGGCGCTAAACCCGGGTAATAAGAAGTGTCTAAGCAATTTGATTCCAGCTTGGTACTAATAGTCCGTAGTTTTGCCCACGCTAATACTCGAGGAAAACATTCTCTGTATATCATGCAGTAATAACAGTCTTCCCTTTATCAAGCACAAATATGTAAGAGTCAATATCTTCTCTTAGTAAAAAATAGAGCAACCATTCTTTTCTTTACGGATTATGACATATTCATGGACGTTGGCGGTGGTTCATATTCAAACACACCTTACTCTGGGATTTAGTAGTAACGTCGAAATGATACAGCCAAGTTTCATCACATGTAACAATCGAGTTCTCGTAGTTCGATCGGCCGTCTTCAACTTTTTTAACATACATATCCTGAGACCTAGTCATACCCTGCCTTCAGCCCATCAGTCATCAAGTGCGGTACCCAGAGTGAACAAAGTTTCTTTCTTTCAAATGGTCGTGAAAAATCCGATGAACAGTTGGAGCACTTAACTTGAGGGTTTCCTCGATCTCTCGATATGTCACACGTCGGTCTTCATCCAATAATTTGGTACAGTCTCAATGTTCTATTGGTAGTCATTTCTATCGGCCTGCTGGACCTTGGATTCCTTGCCTCCAAATTAGTTTTTTTTTAATATTACACAAACACAGGCGTAAGCTTTTTCAAAATTCTCTATAATTAATAAAATTGCATTGACAAATCACAATATTAAGATATCGAAATATTTGCATACGATAAAACTTAAGTCCTACATACGTAATAATCCTTATATCATACATTGCTACACGAAAGCCTACAAAGAAATTTAGAATTTTCAAATAAGCTACTATATTTTCTTACAGCGATAAAAACTTTGAAACTATATTAATAAAATAAATAACACCGTTTGTAAACATCTGAAATCAAAAACCACGAACTTTATTGCTGTACAGCATATTTTTCGCACCGAAGTTTGAACGTTGACAACATTTAAAATACTGAAATTGTGTTCACACAAAATTTTACTCGCAGCGGGATACTTTATATAACTGCTTTGTATTTTTCTTCAAAGAAAAACATGCAAACGTGAGCTTGAATAGCGTTTTCATTGTTATACCAACTGTAAACATTTTAAATCTATGGTTATAGCACACAATGAACAAACAACGCGTGTCCATGGAATTCTACATTTCCTCACTTACCAAATGTATCAGCTGCTTAGCCTTTTTTTTAATATATCCAGTTATAAGAGAAAACACTATAATCTCACAAACTTTACGAATCAAGTTTTATTTGTTTAATTGACGGTTCCATCTTGCAATTTTATTTTTTTAAAGGCTACTCCCGCATTAGGAATTACTCCTGTGTCGCAGGGGACTTTACAAACATACAAACAACGCACACAAAGAACACCCAGACTCAGGTGGGAATCGAACCCACGACCTATGGCATAGCAGTCAGGATCACTAACCACTAGGCCAACAGGCCAGTCATTGCACTCCATCTGCAGAATCCAACACCTTTTATTTAGCAGCTTCGGCCAGAACAGAAGAAAGTATTTATGGAAGCGAGACCATTAAATATTATTACTGTTTTCTTCAACATAAATACCTATACCGCTTCAACACCAAGTGTGTTCACTCTTATACTTTCTGTAAGAAAACATGACCGACATTTAACCTAATCATATACCAATCTGGGCCATACGTTTTGTCGATTAAAATATACATTAAAAAATTCACAAAGCTACAACTTATTTAAAAAGAAATTACATACCTATCTGCTACAAAAAACCTATTAGTGGAGTTTTTGACGATAAGAGGCAAATGAACCAATAAAATTGAAAAAATTACATAATTTTAAATTGTATTTTATTTTCATATTCTTAATAAATAATGTAATAATATCAAAAGAAATATTTAATTTTTTGTTTAAATAGTTCTATATGAAATGTATGATACCAACTGTTTTATTTGTGTATTAATCTTGCTGTACCCTAAAGGGTTTCGTGTTTCATGTTGAGCCTTAATTTATTGTAAGATCATAATATGTACACATGAAGGCAATAAAGATTTTGACTTTGAAAAAAAACCTTTAAAACCAAATGCTCACATACTGCGCCTTTACAAAAGTTAAGGGACTCAAACCGTAGAAATATGTATATATGTTGGTTTACAGAATACGCTACAATATATGATTCCTCCCATATTATAGCATAAACCTTTTTATACACTCTTTGAGGAATCAAAAAGTGTATAAAAAGGTTTATACATTGGGATTTCTATAAGCAAAGGTGTATAGATTGCAACATTTTGGTAAGGAAAAGCTGGTAATATATTTTTAATAGAGCAATTTGTCGAGCTACCAATACGCAAATAAACCCCTGGGGCTAAAAAGGTTCATAAGCTATAGTAATAGAATACTATCAGGTAGACTGGATGCAATGTTTGTTTTCTACAAAATATTTAAGAAAACGAATAGCGAAGCTTTGTAGCGGAACTGAGAAGCGAAAACGTGAACACGTGAGAAGGTCTTCCAGATCTCCTTTTCGCTTTACTAGTCACTAGTCCAACCACTTTAATGGAAAACATCGTTTTCATGTGGAACAAAAAGGTCTGCGTTCGACGCCGAGGGTCGTTGCATCCTATAGATTGCTCTCCATACATAAATTGGTAACACACCAACAATAAAAAAAATGTAAATCTACTCCCATACATTTGTATGGGAGTAGATTTGACTCGAGGCAGTAGCAACTACCCACTGGTCCGTATCTGCTCTACTACTACAGAATATTTATAATATTCAAGCGAAATTTCAAAAATATAGTAATACGAGTACACTTATATTACTTGCTAAATTGAATAGATAAAACAAGATTGGAGATACAAAACCGAATAAATATTACAATAATGGGAGCATTTTCCTCGCTCGTTTTCCCTCAAGAATACTTTCCCAGAATAAGCCTTGTCTGACTGACAGGTGTCAGTACAACAGACATTGCGGTATTATTAGAACGATAAATATTTTATCTCACTACGTATTTTAATAAGAAAACATAACGCAAAGACGAACTGATTACATTTATTTAGCGTTCAAAAACCTTTTTGGCTACTAAAAACTCTCTTATTTTTTACTTCAATATAAATTTTAAAAGTGAGTTACATTACAAAGTAATAACTTTAAGTTTGTATAAAAATTTCAGTCAAGAGATTCATAAAGAGAAAATATTTAGGCCAATTTATCTTTGAACTTTTTCAAAGAAAAATTAGTTACAGTTTGCTATGATTTCACAGAAAAATCAAAAATCTCACACAATGAACAAACAAGTTTAAACTTGGAGTTTCTGAAGACCTTTATTACCTAATTATACAGTTAGAGTGCTTACGGCTGATTCAGTAATTGAGGGGAAAAATCTTAACTTTGGAATTTTACTTCAAATCACAATATTTAAGGCAAAAGTTGATTTTGCAAAAGGTCTGGGTCACTTGGCGATATAATATCAAAAATATAACTACGCTGAATGAACGCCACTCAGCTGCTCACTCAGGGCACGACCAGCACGAAAAAAATGTTCATGTATCTGCATTGATTCGGAGATAGTCGACACAGACTTAAATACTAACGTCATCCGCCCAAACCGTAGTTATAAATGGTAAGCTACATAGATGGTGGCTCTTCGAGGCTGTAATGGAAAAAAAACTTATGTAAAAAAACAGCGGGAATAGATAGCTTTGTCTATGTTTTCGTTCGGAAACCTGGTGGCGGTGAACAGAGCACCACATTATCTGGTCACCGGGTCAAAAAAGGCGTCTCACATGTGCTTCTTAATCGCTTGAATCAGAAGGGTCAATTATCCAACTTCTCCAGGTAAAGAGGTTGGGTGATATCGAAACCGTGGAATTATGGAGTATCGGTGGCTTAGTCAAAACGTTACGTTATACCGCCTCCCCCAGAAATAGGTCTAATGTCGGACATAACATATGTTTTCGGTCAGTTTGACTCTGGCATAAGCATTGCTGACAACATATCTGGAGAATCTTTAACCGCAAAAACGCTTAATAATCGGTAATTTTGCTAAAATCTAGAATTTATTCGTGGGAGACCCATGCTTCGGCACGTATGGGCCGGCTCGACCGAAGTGATACCACGGCCTCACAAAAAACCGGCAGTGAAGCAATGCTTGCATTGCTTTTCGCCGCGTGAGTGAGATTACCAGAGGCCCTAACCCTTCCCTCTCCCCCCTCTCCCCTATACCCACCCTTCCCCTCTCTCTCCCCTCTTCCCCTACTCCCACCTTAAAGGGCGGCAACGCACTTGTGACTCTTGAGTTGCAGGTGCCCATGGGCGGCGGTAGTCATTTACCATCAGGTGACCCGTCTGCTCGTTTGCCCCTATACCATAAAAAAATGGATTTATTTCCCAATCGGGCAATTCTGATGTTAACGGAAAATCTACTAGTCATTAAATTACAATCTACAACAAAATAAAGTTGACAAAGTTGTTTTCTTTCAAATTACCTACAGTAATTGCAGTTAATACTAGAATAATTGACAAATAATTAAAAAAGAAACGTTTATTTTGCGTAAACACCGCTTAATTCCTGACCGGATTCTACGTCAGCTCGTCGTACCGACCATGATTAGATCGACACAGATAATCCAACAAAACGCGATGGAAAGATTAAATAGCTAAGTGATACTGACGATTGGTTACCGATCCGTTCTCATTGGATATACAAACTAGATGAGATAAGAATTGAATGTGACTGTCACTGTCTAATAACTTCAGCAGTTAGAAAGTTCTGTAGTTCTGATAGTAAAATAGAGATTGAGACCTATTTTGTCAAGCCAAATTAGTTTCAGTTAGAATTTTTCATTAGTGTTAACTTACTAGATGCCCTTATGGATCGACGACCGTGTCATATGTTTCTAGATTTTGTCTAATTATCTTTTAAAAAAAGTATCACCGACTTCAATGTGCCTAAATCATGATAAATTGTAATAAAGGGCCATCCATAAATTACGTCACACAAATTTTGGACCCCGTCCTTGTAACAGGTGGTCACATTTGTGGAACCCCCCCCCCCCCTCACTGTGAGACGTCACATATTACACCCAGAACTGAAAACTTTTTTAGTATAAATTATTTTTAAAACTATGAAGGGACAAGTATATGAAGCTCTCAGCAGAGTCAAAACTTTAGAAGGAATAGCTCTATCTGATTTAGAACCCTCTAAAATGTTAAGTAAAATTAACGAGCATTAGTAGAAATGCACCGATTGAGAAATCTAATTTCTGACGAAAGGTAGACACCGCGAGAGAACCACCTCCTTTTTTGAAGTCGGTTAAATATTAATTTTATTTTGAAATTTTTAGTGGAACGTAGATGTATTTTGTTTAAATAAAATATGGGTAGGCCAGCTAAACGCTTGCTCCAATAAGACAGCGAGGTTTCGGAGTAAACGAAAATTTCATTGATGTATCTAATTTTAGATATTTGTTGATTTTTCAAAAACCGCTTAACCGATTTCGATAAAATTTAAATGGGACCTAGGAAATATACCTTTTGAAACAAGAAATAATTTTTCTAATTGGTTTAGGCGTCTTCGAGTAATCAGTGAACATGCATAAAAAAGATTCCGACGAATTGAGAAGCTCCTCCTTTTTTGAAGTCGGAATGTTCGGAACAGAAGTTGAAACGTGTTGAAAAAGTCATGGTATGACCTTTCCGACCGTCTGTCTGTAAGTTTGGTGTTGAAAGCGCAAATAGACCATGTTTGTAGTTACAATAACTAAAAGATGTGAAGTATTATTTAATAAGAGACAGAGCGCAGAAGGTTTTTATAATACCCCATTCTATATTATAAGACTGTACTGTATATATTTATAGACACTGAACACCGCTTAAAATTATTATTTAAAATTAAAAAATGACAAGAGTCTCTCTGCAAATGAATGTATGTCACATTCATTTGCAGAGAGACTGATGTATATGTTTTTAATCTTTCACGACTTTGAAACATATTAGATGTGTAATTCGGGACTTAATCGCGATAATATTTAAAAGGTAAAATACCTCTTGGTTACCCGACGTTTCGATCGAATTGCACCGATCGTGGTCACGAGTGGACAAACCACTACTACCTTTTAAATATTATCGCGATGAAGTGTCGAATTACACATATAATAAAGACTGATGTATCTGTAGCTAAAAAATTGGTAAATTCATGCCCACAGATTTCTAGGAAAAATGTTCCAGTCCATTCTGGCCTGTTGGTCTAGTGGTTAGTGACCCTGACTGCTAAGCCAGAGTTCGTGGGTTCGATTCCCACCCAGGACAAATAAATGTATTATGAGCACGATAATTTGTTCTGTGTCTGGGTGTAATTTATCTATAATACGTGCGTATTTAGAAATATATAAGTATCAAAAATCTGGTTACCATAGTACAAGCTCTGCCTAGTTTGGAATCAGACGGCCGTGTGTGAGATGTGTTAAGTTATTATTATTATTTGAAAAAGGAACACTTATTTAAATTACTGAAAGGGCGTGACTCTAGCATGCACAATAAGAATTTCTAAAAAAAACTATCCGTTTACAAGTTATAAGAAAAGCCATAAAAACTAACTTCGAAAGTTTCTCTGGATTTTCTCAAAAACTGAGTGAACAGTTCCAAAATAAAAAAATATGTAGTATTTAAAATCTTTGATTTTACAGGTTCTACCTGCATTTATGAGAAACAGAGCTAAAATATCTAAAAATTCAAACGGTCATAACTTGTAAACGGATATTTATTTTTCCAAAAAATCTTATTGGAACTGCATGCTAGAGTCATGCCCTTTCAGTGATTAAAGTAAGTGTTCCTTTTTCAAATATACTCTGTATAGGAATACACACATTATTATGTTAAACGTGTAGTTGTTTGCCTGCCTAGCGATATTAAAAAAGAAGCTTAGATCCTTCCGCTGCTATTCGTTTGTCTCTCAATAATTTTGTTGAATCAAATATTTATGTTTGAAAAATGTATGGTAAGCAGACTACACAGGCTCATCTAGACAGGTTAATTATTTCGTTTCAATTAAAAATGAATGATACATTTCATTCACATGACTAAAGTTTTTGCATTTTTGGTATTGGAGAGTCACGAGAGTTCATCTCGTATTTTATGTTATAGGGGGCAAACGAACAGACGGGTCACCTGATGGTAAATGACTACCGCCGCCCATGGACACCTGCAACTCAATAGTCACAAGTGCGTTGCCGGCCTTTAAGGTGGGAGTAGGGGAATTGTGGAAGAGGAGGAAGGGAGGTAGGAGAGTAGGGTTAGGGCCTCCGGTAACCATTGCTTCACTGCCGGTTTTCTGTGAGGCCGTGGTATCGTCCGGTCGAGCCGGCACATACGTGCCGAAGCATGGCTCTCCCACGATAAATTATAAACTAGAGATCACCTGGATGTTAAATTTCGACCACAATTCTTATATCTTAGACCAGTATAACTTGCACTGTCATTACTAACTTTTAAACTTTCGCGTTCCATGATAATACATATAATTGTTGTCGGGAAGGTAAAGGTAAAGGTATTTAATACCTTTTAAATGACGTGATCGCGTTAATTTCCCTCAAAATAATTATCATTATACGTGAAGAGAATTTTTTGTACCCTTTTTTAAGAAACTTTCGCGAACGTAGTAACGTCAATTTTGGAATATTTACAGTTGATATATAGAAGAAGTGCGGAAAGCTAAAGTTTTTAAACATTATGTCTTACAACTTTAAAAATTACGTGAAAACGGCTTAATGACATTACACGCGTCCAATATATGTGATTACCTGTCATGGTAAGTAAGTCTAAACAATCACAGCTCAAGTTATACTGGCCAATGAAAAAACCATGGTCGAAATTCGACCACCACGCGATCTCTAGTATGTATTAAACTGTCATTGTTTAAACTTTTCGTACCATGACAGCTCAACATCTATGCTTTTGTAGCCGTTTAAGCATAATTTTTAAATTTAAAACACACTAGCTGTTGCCCGCGACTTCGTTCCCTTGGAAATGTTCATGAAATGTATCCCAGGGGAACAGTACATTTTCCGGGAGACAACTACCTCTGTCGACTCTGTGCTTATTTTGTGATTCGACAGGTGATAGAAATGAAGATTATACTTTGCAGTGTAGACTATGTATTCGTGAAAGAATTATGTTACAATAATAAATTGAAGGGAAATAAAAATTTTGTTACTCCCGGAGCCTATATCGGAATAACAGATACATTTTAACATTTTGAAAGTTGAGTATGAAAGTTCACGAAGGGGGTGAAAGCGCTGCGATTGGCCGCCGATGAGGCAACAAATGTCAGTGGTTGGTTGGGTATCACGCCAGATCGCCAAGCGGTTGCCGTTGACGCTTTCCGCGCCCTCCGGTGTATTATTCGGGAACTTACCTGAACAGACATACATCCTCACAAACTTTCGCCTTTATAATATTAGTAATATATTTATTAAAAATTTTAGCAGTGCAGTGCAGAAGCACTTCCTCTACATATAGACTTAAGTATTCTCAATTTCACATTATTCCGTCTGCGCAATGGATTACAAACTTACAAAGAAGTCGTAAGTATATCCAAAATATCTCAAAATCAACGGAAGTATTTTAAATTGGAATTTAAAGAAAACACCCAGTGAATATATACATTTATTCTTTCATGTTAGACTTAAACTTTAAAATTTACACAACATTTTTGCTTCCTCTAACCTGCCAGACTATTCGATAATCGCACGTCTGCTTCATTTACCTGGAAATAAAACCTGGAGAGACACTAATGCATTCCGCAACAAGCACTGCCATTCAACTTATATGCCTTTTATAAGATTCTACAAACGCGACGAGGCATTACTTCAGATCATAACATAAAAATGGGAATATGAACCCTATTTTCATCGTAGTCTTTTTATATAAAAATAACTCTATTTCATGAATAAAAATAGGATACGTTTTGTTTTATTATAGACTTAGTTTAGAATAGTTAATAAAACTAAAATAAAATTAATTTGTATATTTTATGTTTAACCCAGTTACCTATATTACAATAATATTGCAAATATATAAAGTGAGATATAGGAGTCCTGTTCAGATATAGCAGTGTTCGATGTAAAATTGTTACGTTTGAATGTGAAGAGTCGTTACGTAACGTACGTTCTTATTGGGAAGTGAAGGAGACATTGGCATAAAACATAACTGTGATTTATTGTATAAATATAGAAATATATTAACTTAAGCCTTTTATAATTTGCTAAGGCCATTCTCAATGTTACTAAATTTTAATAAACTACTAAAATATATTATTTTTTTATTAAAACATTTATTTTTCATGGGATTAATTTATTTACGTTGTAAAAAAAATGGAATCTACCCCGTATAATCTACCTCGTAACGCAAACGTCGCTTGATTCCGAAATCGTATCGACATGAAAAGCAAACAGCGGCTAAAAAAATCGTAGTATGTGTCGATTAGAAACCGAACTTTCAAGACGGTTGCCGATTGATTTATACTAAACTAGCTGCGCTCCGCAATTTCACCCGTGCAAGTCCCGATGCCGTGGGAATATCTGGATAAAAAGTAGCCTATTTGTTAATCCAGGTGTCCGCCAACTGTCAAACGACTGACAGTTATTTTGTCGCCACATCAAAAACTTTTATTTATTTTATTAAAAATAGGGGCAAACTATAACAGATGACAAAACAGTTCACTATTTAATAAAATTAGTTAATAGACATTAATTTGACTGGTCATGCCGGTAAAGCAATACTATTGGTCGGTTGATAAATATTGATGAATAGCTGGGTTATAAAAGGGTAGGAATGTATTATAAGTTGATAACAATTACTTGATTGCGGAGAGAGGTACGAACAACTTAGCAGTTACTGTTAGTTAGTGATTTTCATAGTTTATAGCCGTGGTTGTCAGACGGTTTCTAACAGTTATGTCAAAAGCGCTAAGGTTATATTAAAGAGTTAATATGGTCGTTAAGTTTTCTTAAATTTCCTAATTTTTCGCGCATCTTTCTTAATTATTTCTTTCATAAGAATCTTTTATTGACAATACCAATCACAAAACAGAAATTAGCGAAATCAGTCCAGCCGTTCACGGGTGATGCCGTGACCAAGGGAAATAGGGATTAATATAAATATATACGACGGCCCTGTTGGCTATGTTGTGGCTGTTCGGGCTGGTTGAGTCTGGACATGGTGTTTAATGTTTTATTTATGGTTGAATTAGCATTGCATACTTTTTAAATTATTATTGTTTTTTTATCTTCGGAGCGGCTCTCTGCCGGATGAAATTTGAAAAGATGTCATCTTACAAAAAGGCAGTTTCTGGTAATTGCGAGACATCGAAAACTCATTGGCTCCACGTTCGTTTATTTCTTTGTAATCATTTAATATTTAGTTGTATTTGATTATTACATGTAACTCTGTGAAACACTCGTATTATTGAACAACGTTATACTTCATATTTATTTTGGTGGAAATTACATACACACAAAATGGCCGATGATATCAACGAAGCAAAATAGCGAATGATTATAGTATACCATGTGGCAATCCGATATATATACAGATCAATGTGATTGAAAGTTGTCTATAAAGTCTGTTAAAAGAACGCTTTTTTGTACCGAGAAAAAATGTCAAGTAACTGCCTCATTTGCAATCGAACAAAGACAGGTCAACAATACAGTCTGCTGGAGGCCTTAAATGTTTTTCTTTTAAATAGTAGCTTTCGTAAGCTTGGTTCTTTATTTTTGCACTGCTTACCAAAAAAGCGTTTGAGTAACGTTACGTCTTGTGATTCCAAACGGGTCATCGTCTATTCCCTAAACCACTATGAGTGCTCCCTATTCAGTAAAGACCGTCAAATGCGCTCTGGTGTGTGTCTAAATACGGCTTATGCCGGTTCACCAGTTAGGTGAGATGCTGTTAGTATAATCTGATAGAAATAACAAGTAAACAAGGACAAATAAACAATTTATTAAATCTCATGGCGTATTATGTTTCTTCAAAGGATTTCGTCAAAAGCGAATTATATAATTGAGTATTTCATGTTGCTCGGCCTGGATTTAATTCGCTTCAAAGCGAGGCATATTAACAACATTTTAAATTATGTTCACCCAGGTTTCAAATAGCATTATTTCCGGCTTATGACCCACCGCACTACCCACCGACACTACCAGTAGTGCCTACTAAATTTAAATTCAAACTAATTTGTAGTTAGTTATACCATGGATGGATGGATGGATGTTTGTTACTCTTTCACGCAAAAACCACCGCACCGATTGCGATGAAACTTGGTATGTAGATAGCTGGAGACCTGGATTAACACATAGGCTACTTTTTATCTCGATATTCCCACGGGATCGGAACTTACGCGGGTGAAACCGTGGGGCGCTGCTAGTGTCATCTAAATGTTTGCGTTTGTATTAAAAATCTTTGAATAAAGTTTGGATATATTTTTACAATTTTTCGAAAACATGTAATCTCACAGCACAACCCACTTTTAGGGTTCCATATCCAAAGGGTAAAAACGGGAACCTATTACTAAGACTCCACTGTCAGTCTATCTGTCTGTCACCAGGCTGTATCTCATGAACCGTGATAGCTGGGTAGTTGAAATTTTCACAGATGATGTATTTCTGTTGCCGCTATAACAGCAAATAATAAAAATAAATTAAAAATTAAAGGGCAACTAGAAACGTATTTTTTTGGCTTATAGTATTAAATATTGTACGATGGTGCGGAATGCTTCATGCGCGAGTCGGACTCGCGCTTGGCCGGTTTTTGTGTATACAACGTCTAAAAATAAGGTACAAAATGTTTCAAATTAATTTCTTTATTTTTTGGAGTGAGTTGATACATAAACTCGCATCTATTTCATTTTCTACACTCAAACAGGTATTACCTTAATACGAGTATGTCCGGTTTTGCTAACCAGAATGCAATTTAAACAAATTCCAATTTCTATATGGACAACATTGCTAAACCTTACATGTATACCAACATGCACTTTGTGTTTAATTCTAGCTCTTGTCACTTTGTTCTAGATCTGGATCTCGATGTTAAAGTTATATTCGGATTCGGTTGCAACACAAGTTAGAACTAGTTAACACTTTTCGATTACACAAGTATTAAGTAATACCTACCTATGTTGTCGTACAAGATGTGCATATATTTTTTGGAATGATGGAACTACTTAATATCTGAAAAATCACTAAAGATTAGAGAATACATGTATACGTTTGCGATATACAGACCATAAACAGGATATAGGGCACGACACGAGGCACGCTTAGGCCGTGTTTGAGACGCGGGACTACGAGCATAGATTGCATAAGCATAAGCATTGATTTTAGAACACGAATAATCATACTTACATACCCATACATAGAAACACCCAAATCAATGCAAAGAAACATAATCGTACATAGGTACATATATTTCTCAATTATAGGGAGAAGGCGCTCAAACGTTATTCCTACCCCGATACTGCTGCAGATCGGGTCGCGGTCTCCAACTGCTCGTCACGTGTTAGCGAAAGAAGATCGAATGACATCATTCGCGGATTAATTAAAGCAACATTATTAAGGTAAATAGGTACATACAATTTTACAAAATATTTTTCTATCGTTCGTTCAGCTAAAACTTTGGCTCTCGAACCCACTGGTCCCTCGAAACTTACCCCTCATACCAATTAGACCCCAAAACATTATTTTGAGGTACCCACTCACCTCTTTGACGAGGTAAATCTATTTAAACATTTTATTTAATAACTATGCTCAATCGACCCGCATCAATATTTCTTACTAGGCGCTCGTGGCTAAGTGATAACCCAGTAGTACTGACCTGGTTAGTATTACTTAACTTTGTAATGTACTATCCTACCCACCGGGTGACTTATTCTTAACACATTGAGACCCCTCCGTGCCTCAGAGAACACGTTAAACCGTCGGTCCCGGGTGCCATACAAACATCTGTGGCATTTCGTCACGAGTAGTTGGGGCCCTAAAAAGTCCGACAACTGGTCTAACTACAGAACTTCGATATCACCTAGTACTTGGGTTGTGGAGGTCTGATTGCAGTCGCTTCACTTGAAATATCAAAGCTCGGTCGTATCGTAGTTAGACTGAAAGTCGACCCCAACTTAGTTGGGAAAAGGCGCGGAGGATGGAGGATAAAGATGCTAAATGAAAATCTGAAGTATGTATATTTTTTTTATTTGCACTTTGTTTTATTCTGAACTGAATACTATAAAACAGATTAGATTCAAGAATAGAATCAAGAATTCATACTCTTTCTGACTGATTAAAAACAAAAATATTCTTCCTTTTCATTGTAAACGTGGGCTAACATGCATCTTTTATTGTACACACGCCAGTGACAAGGTCGCAAACGTAACGTAACTCCCGGACGTCGTCGGTGCGTCCTGCACTTACCGCATCCGGACCGGATGTCTGTCCTTTGTGCGTAGACTTCACTACTGCCAGTACTGCATTTGTTCGACGCCATACTGGCACACATATTGCAGTACTACCATGTTTACGTTTGTAGCTGCACGCGAATATGCTCGAAATTGAATCTTAATTTGATAGTATTCCGCAATTGAATTTGGAATGCTATTAATTTTAATTTACAGATACAGCTGTGGAATACGTTGCCTGCAATTAATTATTATATCACCTATAATAATATTTTATCAGTACAATTTTCAGTATGAAGGAATCAAGTGAATTATTCTGGGGTAATTCGTTTATTGACACGAATGTAGAGGGTTATTGTTTACACTCCTCACTTTCGCATCTTTAATTCCAAAAGTGCAAGGTTGACTGCAATATTATTACTGACTACTGACTGTTTACCGAATTATTTATAGTAAAGTGACTATATCAGAACCATCAGAACATGTTCCGTCAAAAACACCTATAGCCAAGGCCGTTTATTACATATTCTAAGCATATTAAATCCTTGTCTTCCGAAATACCTAAAAAAGCAAGGCAACAACCTTCATTGACTTATAAATGGATGTTATTACTGTTTTTGTTCTGGAAGGGCTTTGTGGAAATATTCTCTCTGTAATTAGTGTAAATATTCTTAACTTAAAAAAAAACAATAGAACGCCACGGTTAAATAAAACTTTTTGTATTACCACTGGTAGACAAATTTATAAGAAAAAACGAACTGTTACGTTAAAGAACAACTATGTAATTGGGTGCCTACGCTCAAAAAAAAATATTTCGCCAAGTGTCGCAATAAATAACTTAAAATACTGTAAAAATTGTCGTCCAGTTTTATTTTAACGTTTTTAATTTAGATTATAATTGTTAAATTAACATTAAAAGTAAATGATTCGACAATACTAAGGCGTGACGTCACGCCTTAGTATTTCATACAAAAATGTACGGAAGCTACCGTTTTGACGTTTCCTAAACAGATACTGATTTGACTTGACAGTCATCTACCCTATTCTCGTATGAACACAAAATATCGTTTGAAGCGATCAATCTTAGGTAATCGGAATGCTGCAACCATTTGTGAGCTAAATAGTTTTCTGCTCATGCCATCTGCCAACCGAAACAGCTTAACAGCGTGATTTATTCCTCTATACACAGACAAGAAAAAAAACAAATACACAAATCAGCCCGACATACGAGTGGTTGACCACGTATGCCGCGGACACTGGAATATGCCGTTTTTATCTGCAAAATGTTCTGTTATGATTGACTAACCTATCTTATGTACTTATATATAGGATTTAAATTTGTGTCACTCCTTCAAACCACACTATCTGTAGCTGAAAGAGTCCTGACAGTTGTCTGTTCTTATGGTCTTGTTATGTACGAGGTTCTCGTTTTTTACACGCTTTATATTAGCTTCACTTGTATGTTTGTTTGTATGTTTGTAACCGACTCCTTTGGGAGCGATTTTGACCCACTTTAAACGGCCAGATTTCATTCAAATTTTGCACACGTGTCAAAGACCGATGACAATGCAATAATTCGATTAATTTTTTTATTTTTTTTTAGTTGAAATTTCTGTAAAAGCGTGTTTTTTAGTTTTTTAAACTATAATTATTGTTAATCTGGTCCAATTTTGTATTTATACTTTCACCCCATCATACATTTGCCTTAAGGAGAATGATAATTCATAAAGAGTGCTATTTACCAGGACAGAAAAGAATGGTTATATATTATACTAGCTGACCCGCGCAACTTTGTCTGAGTTTGTAATTTTTTATCCGTTTTTGCGATATTTTTCCTTGATGCTCCGCTCTTATTGGCCGTAGCGTGATGATATACAGTCTATAGCCTTCCTCGATAAATGGGCTATCCAACACTAAAATTATTTTTCAATTCGAACTAGGTGTTCCTGAGATTACTGGTTCAACCAAACCAACAAACTCTTCAGCTTTATAATATTAGTATAGATTTTATGCCTAAATGGAATACTCTCAAAATTTCAAAATTCTGCGTGGATCAAAATCGAAGGAATTACACAAATATAAATTCACCCTGTGTATTAAATAGCCTCACTCAAAAGGGTAAATTCCAGTACACTGTTCAATGTGGCCGGCAGCTGTGTCTAATTTTGTTTCCCTGTTGCCTCAAACAGCTTCGCTGAATTATAAATACCGAGACTACAAAACAACATTCTTACATAATTTTTTTAAACTTTTTTACGTTTTCTGTTGTTCCAAACATAAGCGATTTACTTTGATGTGAACATCCTTTTTTATGGAGATTAGAACCCTATCATGGGCATATAATAAAGTACCTATTGTGTAATAAACCAGCGTTAACAGATTAATTGAGGAATAACGCATTTGACCATCCAGTACGCGACAGATGCGAAGTCACTTCTAGTTCTAGCATAAGTAACATAGCTTATTTTGATGGATTAACGAAAAACTAGCAATGTGTGATCATACATAATTAGTAGTAACGAAAGCAAACGGGGCGAAAACACATTATAGGGGGATATCATCATCATCTGATTTGATTTGATTTGATATGAACCGACTTTATATTAAATTATTTTTTTTCTTATAAAAAGCAGATTTGTAAAAAAAGAAATGATGTATGTATAATTTTTTGACTAATCTCCTATTTTAGATATATTCTCTTTGAAAAAGATCATCTTCGCCAACTTACACTTGCACAAATGTACATTTCCATGAAAAGACACTTGCATGGGTGGTCATTTCTATGAAAAGATACTTGCGCAATAGGATCAAACATATTGATTACTAGCTATTGACAATGAAGCCCGCGTGAATATAGTTTTTCTCAATCAGTTCAGGAGTCCTTCAGGACCAGTACTTCTTTCTGGAACAAGGTTACCCTAAGTCCTTTTCTATACCCATGACAATATCTGTGCAAAATTTCATGATGATCGATTAAGTAAGTAAGGCTGGCCCCAAACCATTCACCCAAACTATTCACCTTCAATGCGACAGACAGTCCTCTATGCAAATGATGATGCCTCAACGCGGACGAAACGGCCGCCCACGTTATTCTGGAGTGTGAGGGAGTGGTCACACAACGGGCAAATATCCTCGCGGTGCGAGGTTGCTCCTAGAAGCCTGCAAACGCCTCAGGAGGCTTCTGTGCTTCTGGAAGGAGTTAGACTGGCTCAAGTAGTCAGCCTTATCTGAACGCATATCTAATGGACCGCCTATGAGTCTTAACGCGGAAACAGAACTCTAAACCAATACCAAGTAGTTGAGGCTGAAAGCGAATCAAACATCAACATCACTTTCGCATTTATAATATTATGTAGAATGTGTTATTTAACTCTCCTCTTACTCCTGCTTATATCGAATCAGTACCGAACTACCTACCAACGTAATGACATCTATTTATTCATATAACAATAAAAGTATGCGGTCTAAAATCAATACGTTGCACTCATCCAGCCTCCGTTTGGGATTCAATTGGAGCGGAATGCATTATAGATGCATCCATGCAAATTGCAATTAGTTCTTGTTCATTTCATTTCAACCGCGTATCGCACTCATATGAATATAATTATTCTACCAATATTGTATGATTATAAAGCTCATTACAGACTACCAAATTGAATAAATTATACCTACGTAATATTGGGTTGGGTTACGTTAGTGAAACCTTCGTAAGCATTCCTTGAGGAGGGTCAGGGGTGCACTAAAAGTTTGTACGGGCAATAGCTTTTTTAGCGCAGATTTTCTTTCTGTAAATAATCTTTCAATATGCAGACACTTTAGCGCTTTTCAAAGCTAAATATTTTTATTGTAAGGTTACGGACTTGATTTTAATAGGAAAAGTTTATGCAGATTGTTGACGTAACAATATAAAAATACATTTGAATAAATTAACAATCAAATTCAAATCTCATATACAAGTGAGTATTAATTTTTTTTTTATGCCAACTTTGGGCAAACGAGCAAACAGAACACCTAATGGTAAATGACTATTGCCGCCCGTGAGCACCTGCAACTCAAAAGTCACAAGTGTCTTGCCGGCCTTTAAGATGGAAGTAGGGGAAGGGGGGAATAAGGGGCGAGGAAATGAGAGAGGAAGAGGGTAAGGTTAGGGCCTCCGGTAACCTCACTCACTAGGCGAAAAGCAAGGCAAGCATTGCTTCACTGCCGGTTTTCTGTGAGGCCGTGGTGTCACTTCGGTCGAGCAGGCCCATACGTGCAGAAGCATGGTTCTCCCATCGATGTCGATTGTTTGGTCAGTTGAATTCATCGGATAACACATTTCACTTAAACAGAAAAAAATAATGGAAGATACCACCCGGTACAAAAGAAGCCTTCAAAGGAAGGTATTAGCAATTAAATATATTATCCATACAAGTGTTTGATTTTGCAGTCACAAAAGAAGACGTCACAGTAACGGTTCGATAGTAACGGCTGACCTACACTTGTCTATTAATTTATTGATGCACGTGTTCCGCTGGCAATAGTCGGACCTAATTAATAAATACTATAATGATCGCCTCGTGGCTGTAATCATGTCTACTTACACACTTATATCTTTTTTATATCTACCATTACAAAGTTTTTACGAATACACTACACCAACTTCTTACCCTACCACATTCTGTTATCAGGTCAAACCTAACTCCCGGAACTCAAATTCAATTGACGTTGATATAAAGTCAAAGGTAAAGGTTGGGGCGACAAAAGCATGTATTTGAAGTGTCAGTCCGTCTGTCCATTAAACCCTTTCACCTCATTATGTACGTCGTCACTCGTCACTCTAAGAATAGGATCCGGAAGGTATGGTGACCTCACAAACCCTTTGGAGCTCATTCACTTACGTCATACATGTGTATATGTATATAGATAGTGCTAAAATGCATATTAGGTTGTAAGAGCGGGTCGTTCGTCATCTCGTCCCAAAACAAACTCGGTCCGGTTGATGACAAGTTGACGAATTACAAAATTAATATTATTTTTCATCATTCATTCATCATTCTTGGTTTTTTTAAGTTTTATAGAATAAATAATTTTATTTTTAAACATAATACTAAAGTTTTGTTCTTGACTGTACCAAAGCAACTAAAACTTTAAAGAATTTTAAGAATGGGACGAGATAACGAATGAAAAAAAATTAAATTTTATAATTCAACTCATCGAAAGGGGCCGAGTATGTCTTGGGACGAGATGACGAATGACCCGTAAGAGCATAACACGAAGCGTGTAATTTTCTTACATCTACTGTAAAATTAGAATTACTTTAATAAGTTATGAAAAAGTTCATGTTTCAGGAAAGGGCGACAGAACCCTCATCTTTTACTTTTGGTTTGCTTCCATTGAAAAGAAATGACAAAAAGTAAACTTTAACAACGTTAAATGATGACATACCTAATACTTTTATCATTGTCCACACATTTCTGTAGGATCTTCTACAGCAATGACGATGGGTGAGAAATTTAAAAAGGAAACCCTTTGTATCAAAAGACACAAATGCTATGAATAAGTATTTTGTGGATACAATGGGGTTCACATGCCTAAATAGACAAAAACCCCTAATCAACAATGGGTTAAACAAAAAAAGTGATTTGTGTGATTTTACATTATATAATCATTATAACTATAAATTCTATACTATGCTATAGAAAAAATGCAAAATATTTTGTTAAATGTGTCAAACTTTCATCATTTCATTGAACGTTTTAAAACGTTAGACTAAAACAATAGCATTTATAAATAGCAGTTGCTACAAATAAGACTTCCTATTCAAAGAATAAGCAGTAATTAACCAATCTTTTAAAAGTTTTCCTTTTAAATGTAATCTAACCTTATTATGTTCTTGGCGAACATTGTAATTGTAACAATGAAGTCTTTGTATCTCTAGTACCGTACGTATGTACCTGTAAACTCTTATTAAATCTTGTACCCCACAATTAACAAAGAAACTGAAGAAACAATTTTTTATTTTTTTTATTTAAAGAATACTAACAACGTGGGTCACACATTATTAGTATTCTTGTTAACCCCTCCAGCTAAGCTAAACGCTTGTGTTAGGAGTGGGTTCACGTCAGTAGTGCACTGGGTGGGGTTCGAACCCGCAACCATTTGATCGCAAGTCCCACGCCTTAGCCATTACGCTACCGCCTTATTATAACTTTCATTAGCTTTATTGTATTGTATTGAATTAAACCGAAATCGATTAAAAGCGAAATCTTTGTTTACACTACATGTATAAATTTGTCAATAGTTTTGAATCGTTCACGACTAAATAAAGAGGACAATTTTTAGTACGTATAATTTGTCATGATCATTATATGATCGTGTTTATTTCATTTATAATTAAAAAAATCAGCCAAGTGCGACTCGGACTCGCGCATGAAGGGTTCCGCATCATAGTAAAAGATTTAAATTAAAAGCGAGCAAAAAAAACACGCTAGTAGGGATAACCCCCTTAAATTTTTCATTTATTTTTATTATTTGCTGTTATAGTGGAAATAGGAATACAC
Source organism: Euplagia quadripunctaria (assembly GCA_963859945.1). NCBI lineage: Eukaryota > Metazoa > Arthropoda > Insecta > Lepidoptera > Erebidae > Euplagia > Euplagia quadripunctaria. The sequence continues at coordinate 10,425,209 of OY982580.1, forward strand.
ATTTTGTAACAATTTTAACTGTCTACCTATTACGGATCATGAGATACAGCCCGCTGACAGACAGACAGACGGACGGAAGGAACCTATCCTAAGAACCCTAAAAAAAAGGAAAATTGTTTGAAATGAAAGACAGTGTTAATAGGTTCCATACCGTATGCTTATTTCCCAAACTAAATGTATAAATAAAAACTATGTTTAACTGTCTTGTCGTCTTAATAATTAATGGACGCTCTCTTATGTTACGCAGGGAAGATGAACTAACTGCAAACATCTAGCAAATCTCGTCAGAACGGACGTAACAAACATACGGAATCCTTAATTGACTATATCACCTAATATACTCCCGTAACACACATTCTTGTACCCTTTTCATACATCCTGTATCAATCTGTATAATTATTGGTTGACTGGCCTGTTGGCCTAGTGGTTAGTGATCCTGACTGCTATGCCATAGGTCGTGGGTTCGATTCCCACCCGAGTTTGGGTGTTCTTTGTGTCCGTTCTTTCTATGTTTGTAAAGTTCCCCGCGACACAGGAGTAATTCCTAATGCGGGAGCTGTCTTTAAAAAAAAAAATATTATTCTCTTTATTTATTTAATATACATATAAATTACATTTACAATAAAAAAACAAATATATTTAAAAATAAAAAAATAGTGTCCCACCGGTATCGGGTATCGGTTTGTACAGGTTTATTATTATTAACGTATTTACACCAACAATACGCATTTTCTAAAGTCTCACTTGAGACTTCCGGAATAAATCCCACGAAATCGCTTAATTCACTTGAAGCCTCATATAAAGAAGTCTCAACAGTTTTAAAATATTGTATTTATTTTATTTTTTTATATTTTATTGTTCGAGTGGACAAATAAAATTGCAAGTTTATGATATTATTACTACAAGGTATTAGGACTTTGTATTCCTTGTGGAGGTAAAACATACTCGTAGTTTTTATACATTGAGTTTGGAAACATACGCTCGCGTGAAGGTAAGCGGTTACGTATGCCTAGAAACAATCTCAACTCCAATGGTGTCACTTGTGTATTGCCAATCTATGACTACGTCGAACTTCAAGGAAGACGCCAAACAATTCAAGTTATAGAGTTTTCGACTTATGAAGGGCTTCACTTCAGTGAGCTCACTCACATGAATATGCACAACTTTTCATGGAATTAAGTACCGTGAGCGCATTCTAACGATTTAAATCTATGGTTCTGACGAGATAGTCGTTCTGGATTAACCATTCAGTTACTTTTAATTTTGCTTTATAGATTAGAGATGTGTAGCTCCTTGTCAACTTTTTGGTAAATGTGAGTGCTTAGGAGACGTAATATTGACGCGAAGCAAAAACAGTTTTGTTAATTTGGTTTATTTTTATTTAAGACAACGAAGTAAGAGGACACGCATATTATATTAATGCTGGAATACATTTACATTCATAATAATCATGACATAAAATTTATACTTGTACATTACCAAAACTGCGGTACTTCTGGATCGATAGGACCTTCAAACCTTCAACAAAAGAGCGTACTCCCACCTCAAAGAGCGGCAACGCCCTTGTAACTCTTGAGTTGCAGGTGTTCATGGGCGGCGGTAGTTTCTTACCAACACCATAATTTATCACAAAGTTATGTAGACGGTGTTATCTAAACTATTGTAAAAATCTGGGACCAGAAACAAAAACGTCCAAACACACGTAAAAAGTACTGCGGATTTTTAACCGACTTCAAAAAAGGAGGAGGTTTTCAATTCAACTGTATGGTTTTTTTTTATGTTTGTTACCTCAGAACTTTCGACTGGGTGAACCGATTTTGATAATTCTTTTTTTATTTGAAAGCTGATGCTTCCCGTGTGGTCCCATTTGGTCCAGTTCTGACAATGGCATCCATGAGAAAATAAGTCTTTTATGGATTAGTTTTTTTTTGTTGAGGTCGGTTTTTTTTTAAAGAATTATTTAAATATAATTCAGTACAATCACTACACTAGCCGTTAGTAATAACTCTAAAAGCGTTCCTATTTTCTAAATTGGTCGTTGTAAAACAAGTTGAATGAAGCCTTGAAGTACAAAACATGCTACGTTACCTCCATTGTCTACAAAAAACCTTAATAGCACATTACCTTCATATATCACCGCCTAAGCAAGGTACTGCAAAAATATTTACACGCAAATTGTTAGCATAGATAGGTACAATTATAACATTGTCGTGAGGGTCACTTATATTTACATCGGCCTGACAACAGGGTCAGGAGGGGACTAAGTGGGCCACTGCAGCTACATTACAATCGGGCCGCGGTGACCGACCGTAAGTTCATGGCCAATCTACACACGCACTACGCACTATCCGGTGATACCAGGGGCTGGAATCGCTTTTGCACACTTCACTTCACGCTGTATATCGGTGTAAAATCCACACCATTAACGAAGGTACTAAGCGTCTTTGTAAGGAATGGAGAATATTCCAGAACAATCTGAATAAATTTTGATGTACTCATACGAGTATATAAACTAATTTTGGGTCCCAAACAACAAACTGATTAATTATCAAAATTTTATATGTACGTAGAAATGAAACGAATTTTATAAAATAATGGTTAAATTGATAGCTTAAGTTGATAAGCTCAACACTCAAGACTTAAAAGGTTTATTTATTTTTTGCTTTTTAGTTCCTTTTCGTCGGTAAAATTTTTTGTTAAGTTTTTTCGTTAGATATCGTACTGCGCTGAAACGAGCTTCGTGTTTATACATATATATGTTCACATATGCTAATTTAAAAAATATATCCAACCGGCAAGTAAAGATGTTATCTACTAAATTTGAAGTAAAGTTAACAGGGCAAAACAAGTCCTAATGTATAAGAGCTAAAATAAAACCTAATGGCAAAAAATAATCTCAAAAATTTGCCTTTCTAAATCCGCAGAGTGAAACTTTTACAAAAAGATTTATTTCGAGGGTCGGCAAGTGGGCGTTCCATCTTCATTTGACGCGGCGACGCGTGTCACCGGTGTCGGGTTGAGGAACGCGATAAATGACACTATTTGTACAGATTGCGTTCACGCTTACCACTGACAACTTTACATCCAAGACTACGAAATTATTTTTATAAATTGTAAGAAAACATGTTCAGTCTTGAGAATTTTAATATTCCTTTAGTAATACTTAAATATGTTTGATCATGATCAAATTTGAACATACTTGTATAATTTATAACACTAAAAATATTCTAGGGCATTTAGGAGAGCTATATTTAGCTATGCACCTCCATAAAATACAATCAAAGTTAGCTTGCATTACGAGTTGTAGAACACAGATAACAGATAACTGTACAAAAATACATTTTTGGTAAAAGTACGCACGTATAATGTACGTATAACCAACTACAAAAATACCCGGCCAAATGCAAATAGCATATAGACATAAACATATAGATACAAATATTTGGACTGAACGGGAATTGCTCTACGCGCTCTATGCACTAGCGCGATGTTACCGTCGGATGCTCAGCCACTGCTCTAGCGCGATGTTACCGTCGAATGTTCAGCCACTGCGAACAAACATAATATATGTAGGTACAATAGGTCGCCTTCTTTACAAGTTTATGAACTTTATCAATATTCTAGGAGTACATAGACTTGAACATGTTTGAAATTGACTGGAAAAGAAATATATTCATGTTTATACCTCCATAGTACTACATCCAACTCACGTCCACTTAAATATCCTCGAATAAAATTATTTATGAAACAAAAGAGAATTCTCGAAGCAATGACTCTTGAATGTCCCTTGGAGCAAACCGAACGTGTCGTAGGTATAAAAAATTCAGTAGAGTGTTCGTTATGATGAGCCGGTGGCGGGCGGAGCGTCGCATTGCAGGCTGCACCGATGACCTACATCTGCTCACAAAGCCACTAACCGAACTCCATCTAAGATGAACTTATACAGTACATGAATGTTTTAACACTACAGGTAATATATCCGAGCTGCGAGACAAGATTATCGGTATAAATATTAAATGTAAGCCGATTAAAGTCGGTGTGAATAATAGTAGTGGAATCTTGGGAGGTATTACTTGGAAGTGACTATTCCGTAAGACGACTGTGCAGTATTTTGTATCAAAGAACAGAGTTTTAATATTTTGAAACTAAACGCACACGAGAGAAACGTTCCGTATAATTTTAGTTCGTCATTAAAGAATCGAAGTTTTGCCTTCAGAAAGTTTTAACAAACTAGTGAAGTTACGGCACCCCCCCTAAGAATTATTTAAATATTTCTTCTTAAACCTTTACTTTGTTACGCGAAAAGATGCTGAAATATGCAATTTTCTCGTGATTTTATATATTTGTTGTTTACAAATAAAGTATTAGACTCAGGATTTTACATTAATCGTAACCATATGAGCTATATAAAATTAAAAAAAAAAACTTACAGATGAGTAAGTCAAATACATGTCGCATGTGGAGAAACATATTCTCCTTACCTCATTTTACTGCAGATCACTAAAAAGGCAGGTGCACATCATAACATGTCGGATTGATAAACAGTCGATCTCATCCGATATGAAAAGGTCGATAAACTTTTGTGTGCATCATACGTCGAACGGAGTTCTATAAACCACTACATATTATAAAACAAAGTCGCGATAAACTGAAAAACTACTGAACGGATTTTCATGCAGTTTTCACCAATAGACAGAGTGATTCATGAGGAAGGTTTAGGTGTATAATTTGTTAACGTTTTGTGTAAATTGGTTGAAATATGATGATGATTGTTGAAGATGTCTCTACTACCCGTGCGAAGCCGGGGCGGGTTGCTGGTATGATAAGAATGTAGCTTGCGATGATTTATCTACTTCTTATCTTCTTCTTCATAACCTAAAAATTACACCTAAACTAAAGTAATGTACAAAAACACCCTTTCAACTTTAAAAAAGAGGTGCGTCTGAAACTTTTTCTTTCTAGATGTGTTTTAGACGATTTCAATTTTTTTTTATCTATCTAGATAGTATCAATATAGAAATACAATAAAATAAGTTATTGCAAAAAGCCCACGCTAGAAATGCAAAAAATTGCTATTTTTGCTAAGGAACATCTTTAATGCCATTATGTTGCGGCATTGTAGACAGTTTCAATGTAGTATTTTCTTTAAAAGATATTTCCTTGAGAGATACTTTACGGCTGTTAAAATGTATTTCTCTTTTTTATAATGAATTGTCTTACTTATTGTATGGTATTATATTGTGTAAGTTACAAATTGAAGTAATCCAATGACACATGGTAGTAGTTACTAGTAATTTACGACACGACCTCGGAAAAATTACTAGAATGTTCAATACGCCCGATAAGTCCGATACTGCGATGAATCTTTAAAGGTGTAAAATTTATCTGAGGATAATAGAGGTATCACCACGAGGTTCAAATAAAACAAGAGCTTTAAATATAAATTATAGATATAGTTATAATTATGATAAATAGTTGTAGAGATACAAGATTTACACTCAAGAGCAATGAATTCCGGTTCATAAAGATACCTGAAAATCTCAATAAAGAATAATGAAAAGTACTACAAAAGCTAGCTCACTGAAATAAATTGTGTTTAATAGACAATTAAATACTCCTTAAATAAAAGTAGTAAACTATGTAGTATATTAAGAATTCATATAAAAATAACCAATCTCATCATAAAACAAAAATAGAAAACTCTATATTTTTTTACAACTTTACAATTTTCTCAAATTTTAGTGCTTTGTGTTACCTCCATTTGCTGTCATTACTGCGGTTTGCACGCTGTAAGTTTCTTACACAATGTTGGGGAATATTCTCCCATTCCTCTATTTTAATGGCATAACAAATATCAAGAAGTTTTATTACTTTCACTTAATTATTACTTAGTATTATATTACTTTATACTTAATTATTTATTAAACTCAATTTATTTCCCTAAGCTACCATTATTAGTTTCCGAGATTTTTATTATCTTTATGTGACCCGAACTCATTGTTCTCAAGTGTATTTGAAACTAGACATGAACTGTAACTTTTTAAATAAATAAAGTCTTTGTCCAGTACGTTTATTTTCGTGAAGGAAAAGTTGAACAAAAAGTTGGGTAATTTATTGTTAAATTACAAAACTATCCTACACATGTTCTAATCGAGTTTAGTGAACAAACTATTAATGACTACTAGTAAGCTAGCAACGATTAGTAAGTTACTACAACTTATAACACAGTTCCAGTACATGCGTACGTGCAGTAAAAAGTTCATACAGTATATGTAAACAATTTACACAATTTAATTAAAGATGAAATATTATAATACTGTATGAACTGCGCAGTCTGTAGAAGGGGGAGTGAGGAATTGTTGTAAATATACGCTGAGGCCGAATACGCACCCATCTGTTAGTACGATCATAATAGTTTAGACCTTGAACGTGAACTGGTTCTAACAATATGTTATGTAACTATTTCAGTTATGTTAAATTTGGCACCAGCTGTCAAGTTTTTTAACAATCCATGTCAGTGGTGCTGAACCTGTTGAAAATACAATTAAAGAAATTTAGAAATGGAAGAATATTTCAAAATTTGATTTAGTTTACGTTGATTATACTTTAAAATTTTGCTTAGAGAGCACAATACGATATTTGAAACACTGAAGAATATACATTTTAATTAAAGAAATATAATCAGTAGTATGGACTACAACATATTCGTGGATATTACGAACGATGTAACTCTCCGTTTCTGAAGTAGTTGATCGATTTCGAGTTGTATAGTAACAGAATCGACACCAATAGATTAGAAATGAATTTTACTGCGAATTAATCGTTTAACCAAATGATTTGCTCCGGATTCCGTACATTTCTGAATGACTTTTAGTCGAATGTTATTTTTCTAGTAAAAAACATATTATTTTTGGTTACTAATTTTATAATGTATGAATTATAATTACCATTTACGTTGTCTAATTCTTTTAACCTGAAAGAGAAACTAATCAGACTGTCTAACGATCGGAGCCCTTTAATATCAAGAGATTGTAACAATTTAAATTCAGCCTGTGTATTTTGTAAGTACCTATAAGTATTTTAAGTCTGGTCTATGGTATTATTATAGGTCCTAAGTTTGCCTAGCAGAAATTGCTTTTAGCGATAAGGCCGCCCTTTGTACATATCAATTTTGTGTACTCACTGTGAGCAATATTTTAATGGCGTACAATAAAGTTTATTCTATTCTATTTTATAAGTGAGTACTTATAAAACTTATTGAAGAGACGTAAACACCGGGCCTTTGGGTAAGTAATCTATTTTCTGGAGTGTTTATTCATGCTTCAATTTATTGTCCCCACACGATCGTATTTTCTAAAGAGCGACCTTATTTTCTAAGAAGCTACTTTATGTCGAGGAAAACAAGCGAGAAAATGGCTATGTGTTAGAATAATATACGGTCTCTTCACAGATGTGAGCTATCATAATCTATATTATACTTTTTGTCGGACATAACATGCTTAGCCATATTAACTTATTAATAGTTTGTCAGTCTGTCAGTATCTGTCAGTCAGGTATTGCTTATGACCATGATCTGAGTCTAAAATTCAATTTAGCTGCTGTCTTGTCTCTTATAAATTAACATATTGAGAAAAGAAACCTATTTTGAATAAATTCTACAGATTGATATTCTTATTACATCTTACTGTGATTAAAATATTACAATTGAGCCCACAGAAGCTCAAAGATTTTATCATGTAATTTGTTTGTGACTAACAGATATGTCTATTAGAGTTTCACGCTTCTAAGATTATTAGAGAATGTTGGAATAATTGCAATAACATTTACAATGTTAAGGATCGTTACATAAGAATTTTAAATGTTAATATTGGTTTAGACTTTTTCATATTGTATTTAAAGAACGCTGCCTCACTGCAAGACATCATGGTGACGATTGGCCCCGAAAACCCAAAAAAACTCTGCTGCATAAAGAACAACAGTGACCCTCCGTTTATCCTATTTCTTTAGAACTGCGTCCCTGCAGCCGACTAAAGTTTCTTCATTTCATTATTGTCCCACGTGGAGACGTCCAGCTAACAGGAGATACAAGGACGCCTTTGTGGATTCTCTAGAAGCGGTGCAATGGTCTGACACATAGCTACTATCGTTCGGTTGACAACCTGACAGACCAACAGACAGACGCCCTAACAGCCTGGTTGGAAGGGAGCCTGTGGTTTTGGCTATTGAGTCATGTGTTTTGTTCGCTAGCTTTTAGCTTCTGACCAGAACCTACTGGTTTACAAAAAGTGTTAAGTCGGAAACACTGTGCACTTTTAGTCTCTTCGAATCCAATACCTGTTAATCTGTTTAAAATAATACAAGTGTCTTAACGTACATATAACTGACATCAAGTACGCCCAGGTTGAGAATCACTACATGTGAATCAGCCAACATTCAACATGGCGCCTTAAATCACTTCGCCATATGTAAACCTAGAATTCTGAAATTTCAGTATTATATTATGCATACGAGTATAAACCAGAAAAAAATTAAATAAAATTTCATTTTTATTTATATATATATTATGAAATACAGTTATGAAACAAAGTACCTTATGAAAATATTTTTAAAATTAAACAGCAAGTCTGTATTCTCATCTCAAGGAAGACGATGCGCAATCTCTTCATCATCAATGAAGAGCTTACACTTCGTCCTGAGAACCATTATATAAATGTAAGTATTATCTTTTCTTATTCATTTTAGGTACATGTTTGCCACCTCATCGTATACAAAATAATTTAATATGAATATTTAATTAAACTAGCGCAGCTTAAAATTGAAACATTTACTTTTTCATAAGCAAATTAAAAAAGCATTAGGTTTCATTATAATGCATTACAACGATAGAAACAAAAGGTTATCAATGTAATTTATTTATATTGTCGTTATTAAATGTGTCGTGTGTCCAAACCTTTACGTAGCCTCGTAGGTCTACGAGCACGGCCGCTACGAAGTTGAAATAGTCGACGCGTAGTCGTCGCAGGTCTACACACGACAACGTTCATTGTGCGATACACTACAGAAAAGTAATTCCATATCTCATAGTGACACTTTGCATGGCGATTTTGTACAATAAATTTAAATGTGTTGTTTAAAATGTTCTAAATTTAAAAAGTACGAGTGTGTGTACAACTAAGTCATGTAAAAGTATATAATAGCGTTAGTGATAAAAAAAATTAAAGTAATGATTGAAGATTTTGAATTCAGATGGCGCTATCCGATAGAAAGTTTCTTCTCTGGGCTGTCTTGAGCGTGGCTTTCATCCCGCTAAGTGGTAAGTAGCTCATACAGCTAATTTCCAAAGTGTTCGTATTTCTAACAAAGAAACTTTTGTAATATATGGTCTTGGTTGCTCCGAGTTCTTCTGTTTGTCTAAGTAATGTGTTATAAATAGTCTATGCTCGATGTTTTAATGGGTGTAGAGTCATAATTTCGCGCCAAATTTACAAATGCAAAAAGTTCTGATTTCTTTTTGTATCTAAAAAGAATGCCGTCTTAAGGAGAACTTAAAGAAAAAAAAATTACGAGTATAGTATTTGCAAATATGCCTTTTATTTAACCAATGCGTTATATATAATTTAAATGTGTTGTATAAAAACCTATTTGTTATTTTTAAAGGTATTTTTTGTCTTGCAACAAAATTTCAGTTAACTTTATTTTATTTTTATTTTCTTTACAATTCATTTTGAAATTGGTCTTTGTTTTAACAAAATAGTTAGGTATTATCATACACGCTGAAAATAGATGGATAACAACACGTCGTAGAGAACGTGAGTTCCCTGTTTTTATAATACTAAGTTGGCAAATAAGCACAAGCCTACGCCTGATGATAAGCAACCCAATTTCACCGGTGGGACCTCTGGTGACCATACTTGACATATCAGAACTACGTCACTAAGGTTGTACTGGTGGTTAAACATGGTCTTTCTAACAGGGGGTCCTTAATCAGTCGGAAAGCTTGAAGCTCAACTAACGCATTAATTAAAAACGACCTAAAATCTGAATGAATAATACTGGTGACTATAAAGCTGTAATAATCACAAAAAAAAACATTGTATACAACATTAAAAAAATCAAATATTCATAAATAGAATGCAACGTCCGTTTATTTAATTATGAAAAAGGTATTCTTTGAAAAATAGCAGGGTGCGAGTACACGTATGTGTATTCAACTGCGTCATAAGATATTTATGGAGTCGGTGCGTCCTTCTGTACAGATGTATGGCTCCCATGGAGCTTTACCTTACTTACGAATATAATTTCTGCGACTTTATCACATGCAGTTTTATAATAAGTGGACCAGCTTGTATTGGTATAGTACATATTATAAGCATCATAAATTTTGCAACATCATAGTAAAAAGAACCGGATAGGTGCGAGTGAAGTCAAATTTAAGAAATTAAAAATTAGGCAAAGGTATAAATGTTCTACTTTACGTTGGTCTACATAGCGGTCGATGCTCTAAGTGCAAATATACGAACAAACTTTTCCTTTATTCGTGTAATATCTTGTTTCATGTCAAGTTTCATGACACTGAAGGGGCACGGGCATACCCTCAGTGTGCCCGGGAATAACTCCAACGTCAGAGACAGATTGTGGTTTTAAATGGTTCGACTCTAATATAACTATGTCTATCGTATGCCTTTGTCCGCGAAAAAAATATATTTAAAAAGTTAGCATCGGAAACAGTATTCATACAAGAATATAAAAGGTGTACTATTGATTTTCGAATGATGAACTATTAATGTGTAAAACGGTAAATGAGTTGTTTAGAGTTCAATGAGTTTAGTGTCAGTCACAATTTGATTTTCCATTTGTCTTGTACTGTTGAGTTATATTATCGTAACGATAGGTATTATAAACCGTAACGAAACCTAGAAACTGATGTTTTATACATGCGTACCCAGTTTTTTAACGAATTTTTTATTTGCCTTCTCACCCCCTGGACCGGATAATCTTAACAATATCATATAGGGGAGAGTTTTTGAGTTTGACTTTAACGCAAAAACGGCTGAACGGATCTGGATGAAGTTTGGCACAAAGATAGATTACAGTCTAGAACAGCACATAGTCACTTTTTATCCTGGAAAAATTTACGATTCCCATAGCATAGATTTCAACAAAATTCCCACGAAAACGAAGTCGCGGGCAACAGCGAATATGAATGCGAATGTTTGTTTGTTTGTTACCAACCATATTCCTTGTTTATCTAAATGATATATGTGACTTAAAGCTGCCTAATGGTAAGATCGTCACTTTTGCAGACGATACTGTACTATTATTTAGTGGTGAAACTTGAGGGGATGCATTTGGTCATGCTCAGATTGGATTCAATGTAATAAATAATTGACTTTCTAATAATCTACTTAGTTTGAATGCATGCATGCATTCATGCAAATGCATTTATTTCACTCTAAAAAATTCAAAAGATCCACCATCTAATCAGATAATAGGTCATAAATGCTCTTCTACTGTCAACTGTTCCTGTCCAAAACTTCAACTGGTAGATCACATCAAGTATCTTGGTGTAATAATAGATAGGAGACTCAGTTTTGACACCCACATTGATTTATTAACTGCAAAGACTCGAAAGTTAGATAATATTTATATTTAAAAATCTTCGTCATATTGCTGACACAAAATTAATTAAAATGGGTTACTTCGGTGTAGATCAATAATAACTTATTGCATATTGACATGGGGTGGTGCGTGTAAGTCAAATCTTATTAAACTTGAGCGTGCGCAGAGAGCGGTTCTTAAAGTAGCTTTCTCGTTCGCCAGTTATTTATTTTACATACTATCATGAAGCAATATTCGGTCTTATATTTTAATCCTTCTTTGCGAGAATATAAACGACGTAAACATAATGTATGTCAGACGATTTCCACGTACTCCATGTTCTCAAACAGATTCTTTTATTTTCTAGGGCCGTACCTTTATATCAAGCTTAACGCTTCCTTATCACTGTACTCGCTTACTCTATTTCGCTGCAAGAAAAAGGTGTTTGAATGGCTTCAAAGGTCAAACTATATTGATACGGAAACCCTTCTAAAACCTATCACATAGATGGAATAAATAGTGAAATATAGCATGTGATAAAAATCACCTCACATAAGCACGCTCATACCCAAACAAACACTCTCACACATACACACACACACACACACACACAGAGAAAAATAAAGAAATAAATACAAAAATACTAAAACTACAGTTTTTATATCTAACTTAGATTGTTATGATTGTTTAGGAAAAGTGTGGTTTCCGTATTCATGATGTGATGATTCCTAAACGCAAATACCTGATTAAGTTATGAAAAGTAAACAGAAACACTATTCGCGCCTCCAATTTTCGAGGGTTTCTCTCAATTTTATCAGGATCCCATCATCAGATTCTGACTTTCTTGACATTGGACCACCCTTGAGGTATACTCTATCTAACAAAAAAGAATCATCAAAATCGAATTATAAATAACGGAGTGAGAGCTGAACATACATAAAAAAATATATAAATATGGTCGATTTGAGAACCTCCTTTTTTTTCGTCGGTTAAAAATGAAACGGGTTGTTGTTAAGCACAGCACTTGAGGATGGCTGGATAAACTTTTCCAAATTTAACCGTATCAGTACCAACTAGGTTTTTAGATAACTAAAACGGATAATTTGTGAAAAAGTGCTTTTTCTATATTCTGAAAATTTATTATCGTCAGGAAAGTATCTGTCAGGTCAGCTATAGTAGTAGCAGTAGCCAATAAAGTGAAATTTAGATAAGACAGATTTATCCGGCCATGCTTGATTAATACAGTATCTCTCTCACACGTAAACACACAGCTGACAGAGCAAACAGCGCCACCGGTGTTGCAAAACGGAACTATATGACGATACGTCCAGCCATGCTGCCAAGTGATTAGTTGGGCAAATTGGTTGCTCATAAAATAATCACAAAATGCCAGCATAACACTTTAACAATACAAGGAGAAAAATAATAGAAAGTCAAAACACAGCAGATTTGAAATAAAAAACATAAAGTAACATTAAGAGAGGATGTTGAACATTTCAGATATTTCTGAAATATCCAATGATGAAAGGTAACATATGAGTAAATTGAAAAGGTAGATGACGTAGGAACATAAATACTCTATCAAATACGACGTACCGATAGACACCTCGTTGATAACGACCACAGAGACATTGGGATGTTTCCTCAAACATGCATAACAACACACTCGTGAATAATTTAAAACCCTACTTTACTGTCGTATAGTAAGGAAAAAAATACGAGATAAACCTTATTATTTTTATGACTCGTAGATAATTAAATATTAAGGTGATCCTAATCTGTGTCCAGGGATTAAATGATAAATATCTCTGAATGTTTGGAATTAATAATATACAATAAATAATTTTGACAATAATCTTAAATGATTAATAGCATGGCAAAAACGCCGATATTGGTTTACGATATACCCCATTTTGTAAACCAATATCGGCTTTTTTGTGGATATGCAGGGTTGATATGCTTGACTAGGCGTGACAGCGTAACAAAGAAACTCACACTCGTATTTATAATAATATAGTTAGGATATAATATAAAATCAACTGAAAGACTCCTCCATTAAATATTTAACACTAGCAGCGCCCCGCCCCGATCCCGTGGGAATATCGGGATAAAAAGTAGCCTATGTGTTAATCCAGGTCTCCAGCTATCTACATACCAAGTTTCATCGCAATCGGTTCAGTGGTTTTGGCGTGAAAAAGTAACAAACATCCATCCATCTGGATAGATAGATGGATGTTTGTGATAGATGTGAAACTTTCACATTTATAATATTAGTGGGATTCAAAGCTAGTCTATCTACCTAATCTAAGTTAAATTTGTATAATATTATATGTATTAAAAGGTGTTCTATAAATACACATATTGATTTCTTTTTTTATCGTATCTGTAGTGTTCAAAACAGAAAGCAAATCAATACCCATCTGAGAACAACACATACTTACCTAGTTCATTGCTTTGTGATATTTAATAAAACCTCGAACAACACAATAAAAAACTTGACAATCATTTATTAAAAATTCCTTGTTTTTAAACCTTTTCTTTTGTAGTGTGGAACCCCCACCTCACCGGGGCTAAATGATGGTTTGTCGGACTCGAACCAACTAAAACCATACAGTGTTGCGTCCTGTACTCTTATTGCCGGGGCCTCAGGTGCACCATTGAAAGAAAATCGTTGAAAACCCTGGCAGACCTGTTGAACAGGCGATTTCGCTAGTGTGTGGACTTTCCCTCTAATCTAATGAGATGCGCGCGGAACACGTCGCACCGCCGTTTCGGGCCTGCTTCTGCTAGTGGGACGGATAAAACTTGTTTTTCTACCTACGTTTAATGTCTGAGACCCAGGACCCGCTGAATGTTAAGCATTAACCGATGCCAATTAACAACAATTATTTTCCTATGTTGCCATAATATCAAATATACCATAGATATGTATCTACGCGATTTTTGTAGGAGAATATGTATTCTCCTACAAAAATCGCGTCAAATAGTGGCACTTTTCGCGGTTTCATACTTTACATGCATGCATTTAACATGCCATCGTAATAATAAACGGTAAACCAGACCATACAATGAATATTCCTGTGAATGTGTGTTGTATTAGTTTGATATAAAAACTGCAATGTATTATAGCGTCTGTAGTTTATTACTTCCCACAACGGAGCGTATTAAACTCGGGGTACTGTTCCACACGCACGCTCGCGAGAGTTATAAAGACAGGTGCGTAAGATACGTATTTCAAAAATAACTAACATTTTAAATTATTGTTTGTTATTTTACTTTAAAAAATTAAAACTATCTATATAAAGTTATGTCATGCCTTCTTAGTTTTTCCATAGCATAGTTTTAGCATTTTTTGGCTACACCTAAAACGTCACGAAGCGTCTGATAGGTTAATTGTGCTTACAACTGTTTTAACCACAGTATACTTGGTGCCATTTTTGAGGGTCGATCAAACATCTATGGTAGATATGATTGAAGAGTACTGGGAATCTTTCTTACTGACAGAACTCATAGTTAACAGAATGCTTATAAAACGTTGGAGTGCCCTACTCCCTATTCCAAGGAGTTTACAGTGTTCTCTAAACACCACTTTAAAAGCGGCGGTAGCGTAATGGCTAAAGGACTTGTGATCAAGTGGTTGCGGGTTCGAATCCCACTTAGCTGGAGTGGTTAACAAGAATACCCGTAATGTGTGACCCACGTTGCTAGTACCATTTAAAAAAAAAACATTCAGTGTGTTTACTATTAGTCGAATAAAAAGCTAACTCAGATTTTTCCAAAAAACTAATAATACTCAATACTCAATACTTTATTGCGTTTCACAATGTGTACTTAGTGCTTAGATTAAATGAGTCATTGTGAACCCTATCGGGCACAGCAAAGTAGGAGGGAGGATGATACCTATTATATTTTTGTTGTATACCTAACTAATATAATAAATATTATATTAGTTAGGTATACCTGAAATACCTACAAATATCCTTGGAACGTCGTTAGTGTTATTAGTGGAAATCTTCATGTACCTATTACTCCAGATAGAACAAGTCTATTAAGGTTATTGTAAGGAGTGTCCTAATATTTCAGGTTGTACAAATATTTGAACAAGCTGTTGAACCAACAACTTGTTTGTTGGCTAACCTGTTACATTAATTTGACCTTAAATCGATAGCCATGTAATGGTTTAGGTCTTACGTACTGTTATAGTTAAAAACATATAAGTCGAGACATGTATATACATATATATGTGTACATCGGTAGCAAGCGGACAGCATAATAATCGTGTACTCGTCAATAGCACGTATAAAGTATGAATGCCGTCTATTCAAATATAGCGCATGAATTATATAGTGTCTATCGTAGTAGGCGGCTAAATCGAAATCAGTCTGCTATCGCTCAGAGAACGACATGTCATTCATATAGCCTCCGATAAGAAACTGTTACCAGGGCCACAGATGCCATCACAAAAGCTGATCTAAAAACTTACTTTATAGGTAAGCTCCAGCCCTACAAGGCAATACTACTTCCGCGAGGAATGCAACATAAGATTATTTTGTTTAATAATAAATAATAGTTTAGTGAAACAAAAAAAATGTTTTGGCTCTCCCAAATTAAAAAACTGGACAAGTGCGAGTCTGACTCGCGCACTGAGGGTTCCGCAAGCAAACAAACTTGTATTTAGATAGTACGTCGATCTCGGGAATCAATTCCCGAAGACTTTTGCCAGTCTTTTTCAAAAGACAAACTTAACTTTGCGGTTGCGATGTATGACAAACTCAACAATCCAACCACAAAATATAAGTTTGTAATCACAAAAACTATTTTTTTATGTGATTTAACAACAAATTAACGACTTTCTGATTTTTTCCTTTGCTTGTGCTGTGAGACCTTGCTTCTTAACAATTTCATGATTCTAGGTCAATGGTAAGTAGGTACCCTATAGATTTTGATTTAAATGCGAAATGTTCGAATTTGGTCAAATATGAGACTTAAGTGGCCATATCTTTTGATTGCATTAACTTAGAAGCTTGATTTTTTTACATCTTCAAGGGACCGCAGACTTATGTATTTGACATTCATTTCAACTTGATGCGTTCAGTGGTTCCTGAGAAACAGTTCCTTGACAGAAAGACAGACGGACAACAAAGTGATCCTATAAGGGTTCCTTTTTTTCCTTTTGAGGAACGGAACCCTAAAAAGTAGAAAAGGATTCTTCTATCCACCTCCTGGCTCCATCATCAGATTATCATTACTAAGCCCAATCTGTTAGATTAATCAAAATGAATCATATGAGTAAACTTTCGCGTTGCATGATATAATTATGATATGATATATTATGATGATATGATAATTCAGAGGTATGTAATACCTTTTCGTGATCGCGTTAATTCCCGTATAAATACATAATAGTACCTAATACACGTTGTCAGGGATACAAAAATGGGATAAAATTTTGTACCTTTAGTCCAGAAAAAAATTTACTGTCCCTGTGGGCTACAAAAATTACTTTAACGCGAGCAAAACCGCGGGCATAAGCTAGTTATTAATAATAATATAATTACATAGTACGGTGATTACCAAACAAAGAAGAGTTGAAGAAGTTGTTGAGAAGAGCTGGAGACCTGGATTAAACATTTTGGAATGTATAATAAGGAATTGAATTGGATTGTAATGAAAAACAATACGTAAAGTGCGACTCAAACAAATAGACATACACGGACAATATAGGTACCTAATTAGTAATAATCTCTTCAACGTGATAGTGGTTTAGTGTAAACTATTACCAGCTAAGGGAACGTATACCCATACTACGTGACCAGTTCTGGAGGGGGAGGAGGGTCTTCAATATACCACGCTTAGTCACATGGGTGGTGGGGGGGGGCTTAGGTTTTTGGTCACGTAGGCAATATCCTCTAGGGAAATCTCGTGCTTTTTCGAGCTATATTCAGATATGGCGCGCAGCGTTTAGCACTTTTTAAACTCACAGGTAAGCAACAAGCAAGCTTTTAGCGCGTTTTAACTTTCTGTCGGCAAAAAATGATTTAAAACCATATTAATAAATTACTATACTACGTGAAAACTAGAGGGGGTGGGGCGGGTGACTTGCTATATACTATGGGTGGTCACCGAGGGGGGAGGGGTATAAAAAATTCTAAAAAATGGGTCACGTAGTATGGGTACGTTCCCTAATATACATCCATACATTAAGCGTAACAAAATTTAGGAGGAAAGTTTAGGTGCAGAAAAAAACTAACCACAGCTTAATTCAGACGCCAAACAAACGTGCTGCACCGCTTTCTATGGTTCTTTACTTCTCCTGTTTTGACCAACACATGAAAGAGGCTAAAGTAAATCTTTCTTAGGTTTACGTTACGTAATAAATTCCAGGTACTTATATATTATTAATGAGCGGTAGCTACACTACGATAGCGCACTCCGGAACTTACGTAAAGGTTTTGCGAAACTATCAATATGAAATTACGTTCCAACCGAGTTCCGTCGATCGTTTGTCGAATGTGGACGTTGTCGGCAACCACAAACATTTACATTGACATAGGAACTAACTACGTACGAAGAGTAATGAACAGGGAGCTACCAGCTGCAGCGTGTGCATTAATGATTATGTACCTACTAGTCACTCATTCCTAAATGATTTAGCAGGTAACCGCTTTTCTAACTATTTGAATTCCGAACACTAAGCACATGACACGACACGCTCCAATTTCAAATAGGTATCGATGTTCTAATTTTATGAATTTGTGACGTGGTCGTTCCAATTACAAATATTGATGTTCTACTTTTAAGTTCGTCCATAGTTGATAGGTCTCCTCCTAAATATTATTATGTTTATTATCTCAAAATAGACTTCTAGACATCTTTATGATTTTAGTGGGCCGTATCGACAATTGCAACCAAAGTTTTTACAAAACTCAATGGGTAAATAATACCCTATCTACCTAATAAAAAAAGAATTATCGAAATCGGACTACCTTGTGTATATACTACTACTATAATAGGTATTACCTAAATAATATGTATACCTATATTGTTTACTGTAAACTTTTCGTCCAATGGACTTTTCATCCACGAACGTTTCGCCAGCATTACTCTACGTCGATTCACTATTTATAGTCATTGGTTTAGGTTAGGTTAGAACTGTGACCACAACGCACGAGCCGAGCGAGTGAAGCAAGCGTGCCGCGGCAGACGAAAAGTTTATGGTTTAAAGATAATGTTGACCAACGGTTCATGGACCAATCGACTGTTGGTAAACCGTTTCAGATCGAATTAATAAAGCCGCTGCAGATTCTCTTTCTATTGTATTAGAAATATGAAATTAAGTAATTGAGCTTGAAGGTCTAGGTGTTTTGATTGCAAATGCATGTTTATAAAATAGAATTTTTAAAACGAAGCATTTTCTCTTTTTGTTTTTAGGCCAGTTTTAGTTAACCGACCACATAGCTGGATGAATCAAGCCGGTCTAATTCTAGCATACACTTGTTGCATACTACCCTCTTCTCCCCGTGCCCTCAGACCGTCAGTAATAAAATATTAAATTTATTATTAAACAAAGAACCTTTCGTTTTAGTAGGTATATATATTTTAATAAATTTAACGGTTCCTTGCCATAAAATGTTAAAAAAATTAACATATGGCAAGGGACCGCCGCCGCTAAACAGCTCTTATACTGACATAATAGCCCGCGAGCCACCAACAGATTTTCATGACCAATTTCCTCTCGGGCAAAAACTTGTAACATGCTTCAGAGAGTTGTATCATGAAGCCTCGTGAACGTCAGCTGCGGTTCCGTCGGGGGATTTTTTTTTAATAATAATACTAATAAATACATTTATTTCTTCTCTCACACAGAAATTGTTACATCATTAATTACTAATAACAGAGTTATAAACCAATTCCAAAAAATTGTAATCTGTGTGAGAGACTGGTATCCGTACTAGGTAGGACCTGTATAGGCCTCTCCTAGCTTTAGACAAGTCGGTTTTACGGTAAGTGTACTTGTTACAATGTAATTATAACATGTGAGATGAATGAGTGAATGTATATTATTGTCTAGGGTGTAATATGAATGAAGAATTCAGTGTATGTAAGTAAGTAGTTTTAGGGATTCTTATATATGGATGTAAGTGTGTGTGTGTGTGTGTGTGTGTGTGTGTGTGTGTGTGTGTGTGTGTGTGTGTGTGTGTGTGTGTGTGTGTGTGTGTGTGTGTGTGTGTGTGTGTGTGTGTGTGTGTGTGTGTGTGTGTGTGTGTGTGTGTGTGTGTGTGTGTGTGTGTGTGTGTGTGTGTGTGTGTGTGTGTGTGTGTGTGTGTGTGTGTGTGTGTGTGTGTGTGTGTGTGTGTGTGTGTGTGTGTGTGTGTGTGTGTGTGTGTGTGTGTGTGTGTGTGTGTGTGTGTGTGTGTGTGTGTGTGTGTGTGTGTGTGTGTGTGTGTGTGTGTGTGTGTGTGTGTGTGTGTGTGTGTGTGTGTGTGTGTGTGTGTGTGTGTGTGTGTGTGTGTGTGTGTGTGTGTGTGTGTGTGTGTGTGTGTGTGTGTGTGTGTGTGTGTGTGTGTGTGTGTGTGTGTGTGTGTGTGTGTGTGTGTGTGTGTGTGTGTGTGTGTGTGTGTGTGTGTGTGTGTGTGTGTGTGTGTGTGTGTGTGTGTGTGTGTGTGTGTGTGTGTGTGTGTGTGTGTGTGTGTGTGTGTGTGTGTGTGTGTGTGTGTGTGTGTGTGTGTGTGTGTGTGTGTGTGTGTGTGTGTGTGTGTGTGTGTGTGTGTGTGTGTGTGTGTGTGTGTGTGTGTGTGTGTGTGTGTGTGTGTGTGTGTGTGTGTGTGTGTGTGTGTGTGTGTGTGTGTGTGTGTGTGTGTGTGTGTGTGTGTGTGTGTGTGTGTGTGTGTGTGTGTGTGTGTGTGTGTGTGTGTGTGTGTGTGTGTGTGTGTGTGTGTGTGTGTGTGTGTGTGTGTGTGTGTGTGTGTGTGTGTGTGTGTGTGTGTGTGTGTGTGTGTGTGTGTGTGTGTGTGTGTGTGTGTGTGTGTGTGTGTGTGTGTGTGTGTGTGTGTGTGTGTGTGTGTGTGTGTGTGTGTGTGTGTGTGTGTGTGTGTGTGTGTGTGTGTGTGTGTGTGTGTGTGTGTGTGTGTGTGTGTGTGTGTGTGTGTGTGTGTGTGTGTGTGTGCGAGTGCGTGTGCGTGTGCGTGTGCGTGTGCGCGTGCGCGAGCGCGTGCGCGTGCGCGTGTGTGTGTGACGTTAAAAAAATATGTACTTATACGTTCAGTGATTTTCTCTCAATTGAAAATTTATTAGATGACAGTTTATTTGCTATTGTGAATAAATAAAAATGTCAGCTGGCTGTATCTCAATGAAAAGATTGTCAGATGATCCCCAGGTGTAACGCAGGAGCCAGCGGGGAGCATCTTTCACCTATTTAAATGCACCAGCTGACGAGTTTTCCCTCGGCATACTGCCAGCTGATTTTTTTTTGTAACTTACAAGTTCATATTTACGAATTTTCATCCGGGAGGATATGACGTATCTAAAGTTATTCGACATTATGCTCTATACACTAACTGAAAGATATAATTTTATTGTAATGTTTCGATTTAAACAATATTCTTTGCGCCACAAGGGACCGCAGACTTATGTATTTAGTATTAATTTCAACAGAACAGAAAGACAGACTGATAACAAAGTGACCCTATAAGGGTTCCTATTTACTTTCCGAGGCACGGAACCCTAAAGTTATGTTATTATGTAAATTCGATATTCGTTTACTATCCGGTATCCGGCCTGATAGTAAATTTAGGCCGGATACCGAATAGTTATCGGATTTCTGTTTCATCCCTAATCTTTACCATCGAACATTGTGTTATGAGAACTGAACTTCTACATAAAGAATACAATTTCTTGACGTTATCTTTAAGAAAAAGAATTTATGTTTACAGTATTATCAAACCCAGTGCAGCAATTGGAAGGTCATCGGTGCTATTGGTGCGGGCCGCTTGCAGAGCAAGTCCATCGTAGCCAGCGAGCCGCCAAATGTAACGGCGATAAGAGTAAAGTGACCATTTGCGACGAGGACTTACCTTACTGCGCTATTGTGGCTTCGTCTCCTCGTGAGTTACATTCATAGATTTAATAGCCTGATTTTGTAGCCTGTTGTAGCCTGAGGTGCCCCTCTAACTCAAGAATCACAAGTGCGTTGCCGCCCTTTAAGGATGGAGTCTGAGAAGAGGGGGGAGGGTTTTATTTCAAAAGTGCACGTTGCTTGATTATACCTACGTAATAGATCATCATCAATAAGAAATCTACTCAGGGTACTCAGGGACCTACCCATTTTACCCTACCTATTACTTTTCGATTTGACATTTCTAGAGGAAGTTGAAGAAACTACCTAATCAACACCACACAGTACTTACCTACTCATTATTAGTTGCATATTATCCCTACAGCTGGCGCTACCCACGCTTACCGGCGACTATATGTCGATCAGCTGTCTTTGATTGTGAGATTCGTTCAAGACAACAGAACCAGTGGAACAATTTCTTTGCTTTTTATCGAACACTGGTCACAAAGCAAAAGAGAGAATGTTATACAGGCGAAAATCAAAGAAAAATGTCAGTTTGCAACTATATCATGCGCCACACATTCCTTAAACTTGATCGGCTCATCCGTAGCTATGTTGTGCAGAAGCTACAAATTTATGCGAGTTGCTTCAAAATATTTACATAGTTTTTACAGCGTCGATGGAAAGCACACAATTACTTCAAACATTTTTGGGTAGGCATAAAAATGCCGCTCTAAAAAATGTGCCAGTATTTCAGAAGCAAGATATTTAGCAAGGGCCGATGCTTGCGCCAGTCTTCATACAGACTGGAACGAAATCATCGCTGCTCTTGGCGCTATAACAAGTAACAGTGTCCATCAAAAAGCTTGGGTCAAAAATAAAACCTTAGGTTTTTGGGTCAAGTAAATTCCTTGCAAACAACCGGAATAATGTCGGAACGTTGGGTATCTGTATTAAAAGAATAAAAAATGATATACATTCCCGTATAAGCAAAGGATTAAACAAGTTAGCTATCTTTAATATAAAATCAGAAATAATAAAATCGAATATGACAGCATTATTGATGAATTTCTCAACGAATTTATAAATCACAAAATTTTGTTGATCATAAATAAAAAAATGGTGTTTATTTATTTGTTAAGAGCGTTTTTATCAATAACAGTCTTAATGTGCTAATTTAACCGTTCATTTTATGGGATGGCAATTTCCTTGTGACCGGGGCGCCAAATTTACTGAATTTACTGATACTTTTAATGTTACTCAATGTGTTTTCTTTTTTACTTTACAGCTTATGTCGAATCCAGATACTGCGTCAAATTCTATCAAGACGAATGTTACCCACTGTATTGCAACTCGACTAAAATCTGGAAGGTCATATGTCCTTGCCGAGGAGAACTATGCAATGGACCAAACACTAAAAGAGAGAACGAAGTTTTCGAAGCACTTCACAAACTTACACAAACCAATCGTCTTAAAAGATCACTAATTAGTAATGGGGCTTTTATAGGAATAACTACTCATAGAAACAAAATTGATAACATTACAGTTGAACATAACGTAGACGCTCCGACTGACGATGTTAAAAACAAAGAAAATCATAATGCTGCGAATAGTATTATTGAGAGCCATGCCAGTCATAAACCTAGCACTGATAAAATATCAAAAATGCAAGATACAGCTGTAAGTTCAGAAGCGCCAGAGGTAGAAGTTACAACCCATCTAAATACCGAAACCTCAACAGTAGAAATTTCACCAACTGACAATCCTGACACTGTGAAAGTAGAAGCACCTGTTGAACATTATGAAAAAATAGAACCAAACATGCAAACTTCAAACGAATATTCAGCTACTGTAGCAGTAGAAACTATAACGATTGAAAAAGAAACAGAAGAAACTACATCTGTCGATAGTAACATAGTTCAAACTACGGAAAGCAATGCAGTAGAAACTACATCCACTGAAAGTCATACAGGAAATTATAATACTGTTAATGAAGAACAAGCCATAAAGAACACAAATCGAGCCAATGATATTTACACTGTAAATGGGGCAAATAATGATGGTAAGCAAAACGAGCCTAGTATAAAAATCGACATTCCCATTAGCAGCATTGATAGCGACGATCTCAAAACTGATATTATCGTAATGAGTAGTAACGAACCTAACCAGGAAACTTTTACGATGCCTAGTAGTGACATCGAAACAATGGTCGACATTAATCCTAGCCTGCAAAGAAATACTCCAGGAACTAAATCAATGGCTAGTGAAGTCAGTTTAGTCTCAACAGTAACTGAAATGGCAGTAACAACTCAGATTAAAATAAAATTAGAAAAAACTAGGTCAAAAGGCAATGAAGAACTACCTGCTGCAGAAGCCCTTCAGCACAATGATACTCCTTCAACAAAAACGACGGAACCAATGCACACTATTAGCACGACTGTAACGAACATTAACACTATCGATCACACCACACAACCTACGATGCTTCGTAATAATACCGCCGTGCGAATAGACGCACACATATTAACAATTGTAATTGGAATCGTACTCCAATATTAAATAGAATTTAATGATGTACCTGATTATCTAAGTATATTTCCTTTATTTTTTCATTGTCATAAGTTGATCTCTGTAAGTCGAGCTTTAATTGTTAGAATTAAAATATTTGTAGATCTAGTTTCATGTGATACTACTGATATGTAGAGAAAATTGCAAACATTTTTTTGCAATTTATATAAAGTTACATTGGCACAGAAATAAATAAACATGAAAAACGTTAAACATTTTTTATTAACCTTATACTAATCAAATGTAAAATCATAGTGCTCTGGTAACTTTCGATTACTTGATTTCGTTTCTAAGCTCTTAGCACCTTGATCATAGGCTTCTCTTATATCCGACTCGAAAGGTTTTTTAAACTTCGTCTTTTTAGCAACCGGACCATAATAATCATATGTTGGTGGAGGTGCTACTTCTGTACCACTAGATTCAGGATCTCTTGTCTCTACCGTATCTTCAAAAGCAACTTCTGGTTCATCTACCTCGTTTATTATTGGAGTTGGTTCTTGAGCCTTGACAAAATTCCTGTATTTTATGTTGTTTTCTTTTTTCTTGTTTGAGAAGAAATATAATCCTTTTTGTGATGCTTCAGTAAGGTCACCAATATCTGGAGGAGGTGGCGTTTTATTTCTTGGTCTTACGTCTGCCCATGTCTTTTGCTGGAAATGTTCATTTAGATCACAGATTTCAGGTGGGGGAGGTGTTACAACTTTTGGTCTCCCCTTATCCCAGGTGTTTGTCGTAGGTGTAGCGTGATATTTTAACATTTTACCACGATCATCGAAAACATTTGAATTACTAGAGATAGATGTATTTAGAGGGGCAAATTCGTTTACCCTTTTACTTCGCTGCAATTCAACATATTCTTCCTGGCTCATTTCCCTAAATTTCTTTGGTTTACCCTCAACACCATCTTTTCCAATATCCCACTCTCGTACATAGGCCTCACGCAGTTTTTGCCTTTCTTTTTCTGCCTCTTCTTTTAGCTTCCTTTCGTCCTCTGTTGCTTTAGCATCTGCTTCGTTCTTTTGTTGTGTCAAGAATTCTAATAGACAGGCCGTGAAGTCCTTTTGGTTGGCGTCTGAAATAATATAGTTAATTTAAATCAAATAAATTTACTTTTTGCTCTGCACATTTCTCAATTTTTTATTAAAATTTGTAATATTAAATTTCATTTATTGATCAAACGAATTTCAACACAAATATAAGAGTTACATGATTCTTTCCCAATTCCTTGAGTTCAGTTATAATAAATTTCACTAAACAACTACCTTTAGGTTCCTCTGGAGGTAAACCAGCACGTGCCCTTTGTCTAGCTCTTGCCGCCGCGACTCTAGCCGCCATCATCTCATCCCGTTTCTTTCTAATTTGTTCTGCTTCTTGTTGAGCTTTCAATGTTTCTTCGCGCTGCTTTATAAGCTCTTCCATTTGTTTATTACGTTCAGTCTCGTCCGTACTGAAGGCATAGTAGCCAACACCATGAATTCGTGCCTCTGAAAAAATGTTATCATCAATTTAGTAGGTTTGTCTGGGTAGGTAAGTTTTAGTCTTCTGTTATATCGTATCATAATGCCTATACTATAATAACATCGTTGATTGTATATGGTTATGCACATTCCCTCACTTACACAAAAGACCCATAAGCTTCTGCTGAAGAGGGTGAGTGGTTGCTGTTCCATTTCGATGATTTATGACCCAGTTTGGCAGCGATTAAATAATGCTACCATAGCAGTAGACAGTAAACAAGCTGGTTAATATCACTTGGTTACATACAGGGGAGATGGATATTTAATTAAGTATGGTTCCAAAGTATTTTCAAAAGCAAATTCAATAAAAAACATTGCTTTTATGTAAACTATTCGTTAGTAGACTTTTTAAACCCGAATTTAAAAATCTCAAAAAAAAAAAAAACACTAAGTTTAACTTTCACGGTCCATGATATATAATAATACGGCGCAGTGGCGGTCGAATATTGACCGTTTTGAATATCTTGTTTCATTTCATTGACCAGTGAACTGTCAATACTGTATAGACTTTTGTACCATAACAGATCAAAATATATACTAGACTAGATCTTTACGTAGCCGTTTTTACTTAATTTTTTACTTCATGGCACATATGGTTTATAAATTTCTTCTACATTAAACTTTACGTATTCCAAATTTTACATTAAGGATTGTCCATTAATCACGTGATGCTCGGAAGGGGGGAGGGGATTCGGGAAAATCACAAAGTATCACAAAGAACTCAGATAGTGAGATATTACGTGTATTTATTTTTTAGTATGTATTTAAAGATAATATTCTGAAAATTTGTAATATATTTTCAACTAAAAAAATACACGTGATTTTGGCTAAGGGAGGTGGGGTTAGTTTAAAACCTCAACACGTATCACCAGAGGGGTTAAAAAGTTGCTAAAAAAAATATCATGTGGTTAATGGACGACGCCCTGTCTGTGCGTGTTTGCTTAAAAAAATCGTACAAAAAAATCTCCTCACGTATTAATATATAGAAGATTAAATATTTTGATCAATTTATTTACAATAATGATAAACCGTCTAATATTACAGTAATAAAAATAGGTACACAAACCGTCAAATAGTAAATCTTGATAATGTACATCCTTTTCCTTAGCAAGCAGCTCCTGTTCTTTCTGCTCCCATTTCTCCCGCAACGACTGTAGGTAGTCATTCGTTTTTTGCACTAGTAGCGGCTTTTCCTTAGCAGGTGTTTCTGAAACCTGAGAAATTTATTACAATTTCAAAAAAGATCAACCCAAATCCCTGCATATCAGTGGCCAGTAATAAGAAGCTCCACAAAGAAGTCAAGTCGGCCGAAAACTTTAAGACTTTATTTAACGATAAAACCTTAAGATTACACAATTACCGGACTTGATTGCCTCGTGAAATTTATCTTTATGTCATTTAAGATATTTGGAGATTCGTTCAGTCGTTTTTTTGTTTTGCTTTTTTAATCTAATCATTGTTTGTAATCGCCTAGGTACCCACAAGATAATCTTGCAAATTAGAGACTATTGCATTGAAAAATTATATTTAGGTCTAGATGTAATTTTCTATAGGATGTCAGATATTCCAATAGATGTTACAGTACCCTATCTATATATATATGTCTCTAATTTGGGGCCCTTACAAACTTTATATTCGCAACTAAAAGGTTATCAAAGAAAAGTCTCCTTACCTCAGATCTGGTCTCATCATCATTTGATTTAGTTTTAGTCATCACTTTCATGAGTTCTCTGTCTCTCTTTGTAAACATATCTAGGTCTGACTTATGACATTTCCTTGTCCGCCCAAGGCAATCTGTGAATTCAGTCCTAAAAAAATATTTTATATGAAATGAGATGCAGTAACTAATTATGTTAATCAATTTAATCATCCACCTGTTTTTAACTGTTGGTGTTTAATGACAGAGGACTTTCAAATATGTGACAATGAATTTAAGATATAATATCATCAATCATCAACATATTTCAATCAATTTACACAAAATCTTAACAAATTATACACCTAAACCTTCCTCATGAATCACTCTGTCTAATAGTGAAAACGGCATGAAAATCCGTCCAGTAGTTATTCAGTTTATCGCGAACAGACAGACAGACAGACAGACAGACAGACGCGGCGGGGGACTGTTTTATAATATGTACTGACTGCCGTTTCAAACCTCAAATGATTTAGTGAAGTGATTCTTTAGAACAGTGTCACATATTTTTAATGTAAATTATATTTTGTTTGAAAGACTATGTAATATAAAAAGAACTTAAGTATAGTGTTGCCATCGCACTTGTTTCAACCTTTTAACAACAGGTGTCCATTTATGGAATTATTTCCTCCATTCAATTTATACTTATATTCTAAATTCATAATTCGTTTTGAAATCAACCATAGCAGTTGATGTATATATGTATAATGCATTATAAAGTCTTATTTTACCATTCACTGTCCTCTCCATTTTCTTGTTCTAGAATGTCATCTGTTATAGGTAGCAGTTCGTCAATTTCTGCTTCTTTTGGCACCTCCAATTTTTTCTTAGAATCAAAATCAACAAGAAACCTCCCAGATAGCTGCGAGCTTCCAGCATTATCTGCTAAATGTTCATAAAGCTCGGCTTTTTTCTCTAGAGCTAATCTGTAAATATAAATATAATACCAATTGACTAATAAAACAATACTCCAAGGGCTTTACTGGTTTACTTAAAACCTGCTTCCTAAGGCAGCCTTTCAATAGTTGGAAGTAGAAAGAGAACAGCTTGTCAATTCTTACTTCAGTCACCCATTACTGTAATAATAATAAGTTGACACATCTTACACACGGCCGTCTGTTCCCAAACTAGGTAGAGCCTGTACTATGGTAACCAGACTGCTGATAAACATACTTATATATTACTAAATACATACATATTATAAATAAATAACACCCAGCCACAGAACAAATGATCATGCTCATCACACAATCATTTGTCATGGATGAGAATCAAACCCAACAAACCCCCAAAAAAAACTTATAAAATAAGCTAGATGAAATTTAAGGTTTTTCTTTCACTTCCAATCTAAGCAAATTTAAACAAATACTGGATATATTCATATATTAATAATAATAACTTAGGTATAGGCTTTGTTTTCCTTACAGACACAATACTAAGGGCTCAATTTCATTCGTTCATTGGGAGCGCATGTGGGGTATTGGTGATTTTTGTTCCGCCATAACATGAGGTCTGCATATGTTTTTATTAGTTGTTAAGCAATGCATGTAAAGTAACAGATTTCTGTTATGCATGCCATAGAGCTTGTATTGAGGGACTATTTTCATTAGTTTACATGTATAAGGCCCTGGAAATCTTGTATATTTGGCAATGCTTTGAGAAAGTGACACAAAACTGTCCTACTGAAATTGAACGGCAATTTAAACTATTTCTGATATACTGAAGGATACATGATTACATTAATTTTTCATTCGTACATTCATACAACAAGAAAAAAGATTTTGGATGCTCACTTTAATGGTATGTGAGTCCTAGCACACCACATACAGATAATATTAACGAATAAAATAGTTGTTGCACTACTCACAGGGAGTTCGAGATTCGAGAGTTGTTTGCTGTGAATCAAGTTGTGAATAAGAATCAAATGTGATTTCAACTACAGAAGTATTTAAGAAAAATTATGTATATAGTAACAATTACTTGAATTGAATAATTAATTTACATTAATAGAAGGTAACTTAAAAAAAATTAGGCTACTGAGAACCACATTTCATAAAATGAGATGTACAAAAATTTTAAATAAAAGACTGAAGGAATTTATGAAAATGATGTTAAACCATGTTAAACTCATGTACTTAATATTTATATAGAAATTAAATTCTGTCACCATCTAACCCATAAGCTAAACTTCATCACACAAATAATCGTACATCATTGAAAGTATCAACCCAAATATTAACACTTTTATGCCTAGCGTAATATATTCACTTTTTTTATATTTTTCAATTTAAAAAACATGTTGGAAATTATATATATCATATTTCATTAAATAAAAGAACAAGTCAATTTTAGAAAGTAACTTTTTATTAAACCAAATAGTTTGGACACTGGCAACCAGTATGTGTTATGATTAGGCCTGCCATCACTTAAATAGCTAACGCTGGACAAAAACTTTAAAAAATCCGGACACATGGGTGAAATCGAGATTCTTTCCCGGACACCTTAAAAAAAACGCCTATTCCATTTAAATTTTTAGGTTGTTAAAGATTCATCTAACAATTATAATTGTCCCTTGGCACAGAGTGTCCTTTTTGAAGAACCCGCCCGGACGCTCCCCGGACGCCCTCTAAACTAGGACAAATCCGGGGAAACCCGGACGGATGGCAGCCCTAGTTATGATGATGTCTTGCAGTTGATAAAGGGAAGTGTCCAAAACAATTCCGGTGTCCCCTAATACATATATTATGTAAATACTATTATTACTGTGTAATTACTGTTATTTTAAGTATAAGGATATGAACAATATTATGCTCTTGGTGTGCTTATTATATTATATAAAAAATATGTGATTTAGAACCATAGTAGTATATTCTGCCATCACAAAACCTGAATACAAGTGATGTTTTAAATTCATCATTTCCTTTATGTTTTCATTTCTGTCCGCAGTCTCATGTTTTTTCTTTTAACAGTTTATTAAATTGGTGGATTATTAAAAAATTGTAAAATAATGCAACATTTAGTTCATGATTCATGACGGTTTGTGCCAACACCATCACTGTGAGAACTATTTGGTACTTACATGAGGATACATAAAGTACAATGGTTCTTTTCTACAAACTATAGACTTGTAAATATGGAACAATGTGTATTTTATTTAGTTGTTAATGAACTTACTTTGCTTTCCTGCAAGCTTCCAACTCCTCAGTATCAACAGCTTTTAGGCTATCTTTAAAAGTTTTTTTGTAGTCTGTATTTGTATTCTTTTCATGATCTTTAATTTTAGCCGCCAGAGGAGGTTTGAAGTTCTCTACCTTGTGCTTTGGCTGTTGTTTCTTCTCATTCACTTCCTCTTGTTTTCGTAACAATTCAGCCTTCAAGCTAAATAACTATAAACAAGATGTTAGACGTTACAAGATACAGAAGATACATATTTTATCCTCGTAAATTAAAATAACTTACCGTAGATTTGTTGAAGAGTATTTTCTTCGACCCTTGATCGTTCATTTTCAGGCCTTTCTAACAATGAATCCCCAGAAAAGCAATACCAAAATTTCACTAATTGCTTTCTCAACATATTATACTAAACATTCATCGCAACTTTTAAAAATAGTCAGTGTGCCATCTGCAACAAGAGTTAAATTACTGAAAGCAATTGATTAATTGCATAAAGAGTTCTTTCTATTGAATTAAACAAAACTATTTGTCAACTTCAACTTTTGGTTTGTGGCTTTGTGGAGTTAGGTACAGTTAGGTACCACAATTTTGCCAATGCCAAGTAGGTATACGGAGGACAAACTATTTGTCAATCAAATATTTTCACAATGTCAACTTCAACTTCAACTTTTGGATTGTGGCTTTGTGGAGTTACCACAATTTTGCCAATGTCAAGTAGGTATACGGAGGACAAACTGTCAAAGGATTTTATGTAGAGCTGTGGTAGAGCCAAAAAAGAAAAAAAAATATTGTAGAGATGTAGAGACTATAAATAATCGTGAATTCTAAACTTCTACAGGCATAATTAAAGCATGAATAAAATACATAGAAATACATAGAAATCATGTGAATACATAGAAATTAATACATAGTATTAAATAAACAAAAATAAATATTGAATTATGTTATGATCACAAAATTACAACTTAATCTTATTTACATTAATATACTTGCCTAATATATATACAAAAGGGGTGAAGACAAGTGATAGGATCAATTTAAGGGACGTGGGGCGGGGAATATGAGGAGGAATAGCATCATAAATAGGGAACCTTGTCTTAGGGCAGCTTTTTCACAATGTCAAATGTTAATTTAACCTATTTGACAATTGGTTCTATGACATATCAACGAAAATAGGTAAAACCATAAACTTATTAATAAGTTTATGGTTTTACCATAGAGATGGTAGGTAAAATGCTAAAATAATGCTAAATGAATCCAATTCCGCAATTTTTTGAAATAATATGATTGTTTTAAATATTGATGTGAAACATCTATAGCCGCACGTAAAACTGATTTCTGGCGTGGCGACGCATGCCGTGGCGACGCGTCTCCACGCTATATGATGGTATATATATACAGTCTATATGCAGTAGTGTGTACGGTGTGGCGACACGTCGACATGCGCAATCGGCTGTGCGATTCTCTCTTTTGATTCAACTTTTACAAAATAATGTCGATGTTTCACAAACGTCTTAGGAAAGGGACCACAAAACACGATATTTTGTACTTCAGTAAGAACAACGAGAATACCAACTAGAATGAAGTTAGTAATAAGTATAGAACTGTGAAAAGTTGACATCTGTGTATTGACCACTTGCAGGGTATAGAATTGCTAATTTCATGGTCATCTTGACAACCATCTCGCTGGCCGTGACGACAGAAATTTCTACACAACGACAGAAACGGAATCTTTTGTGTACAAGCTTTAGTTATATAAATAGTTAACGAATTTATCATATGAAAAGTTTCATAAGAAAAATAGATCACATAGAACCTGTATATAAAATTAGTGGTTTAAGTGCGTGAGACCAAAATGTCAACTCCAGCCAGAAGACGCCTGATGAGAGATTTCAAACGGTTTGTATCTAATATTTCTTGGAGTAAACAGAACAACTAACACCATTATTCGTTTTTGTGCAATCGTATTTCGTTTCCAGTAAGAATTTCTTTGTGCGAAAGTGTAATGCTGATTCATCAAATTACATCACAGTCATTTTAATCGATTTCTATTTCGTTCTATATTTCAAAGTATATTGTAAATTTAAGATTTGCTATAACTTGTAGTTCTTTGTGTTGAACTTGAAGAGTAGGATTATATATGCTATAAGTAGACATAGCTACGTCACTATGATGTTTTGACGACTTTGTTGGTACTCATTATTTAGGTTATCCAAATACATGGCAATATTCGCATGGAACAAAGCTAATATTAAGTCTTTCTCAATGTTCAAATATGCTTCTTGTAAACATTTATTAGGTACAGCTAAAACTTATAACAACCTTCATTGTGTTTGGCTTTGTGTTCACAATAATATAAAAAAAAAAATCTAAGAAGAAGGTACATACAACTACTGCATTAGCTAAGCTGGTTTTAATAATTTGTTTTGCTACACCTTGGGACCAATATGGAGAATATCCATGAAGAATATAACATATTGCAGATAGAGGCCTTATGTATTTATTAAGAATTCAAATTCTTATTATTTAAGATATTATATATATACATATATTATACAAGTTGTAATATTGCAACATTTGCAGCTTACAAGAGGACCCACCTACTGGAGTCTCTGGTGCTCCTACTGACAACAATATCATGATCTGGAATGCTGTAATATTTGGACCACATGACACCCCATTTGAAGATGGCACATTCAAGCTTACAATAGAATTTACAGAGGAATACCCAAACAAACCTCCCACGGTTCGGTTTGTCTCCAAAATGTTTCATCCAAATGTTTATGCTGATGGTGGTATCTGTTTAGACATCCTGCAAAACAGATGGAGCCCTACATATGATGTTTCAGCTATTTTAACTTCTATACAGGTAAATGTTTTATGACTTCCACTGTCATAAACACAAATTTGCAATTGTAACCGTCCTGTATTTCAAAAGGACTAGTATTCAGTTTTTTTCCATTACTAACATCACAAGTGTCATGCCTGATGTTATCATTGGTTAATTGTGCCTTGAAACACTTGCAATACCAAAGGTGCCTCAGATATTGATTAATGATAACATTACCTTGCCTCTCCAAGGAGCTTGGGTATTAGAAACTGCTTTCCAACTGCACTCACATTAAACTACTAGCATTGATTACAGATAGTTTAAATGTAGTAGTATGAAAGTGTCTCGAGAGACACAATTTGTCTGCAGTGCAATTACTACTCATATTATTTGCGACACATTCCCTGTAGTTTGACCTGGGTTTATCTCTGCTCCACTTCTAAGGGTTTAACTTGTGGGTGTAACTTTCCTCAATGATAAAAATTATATCATGATATGATAATAATCAAATCGGACATACAGTTCCAGAGATTGGCATGTTTAAACAATCAAATTATCAAAACAAAAACTCTTTAGCTTTATTTTATTAGTACTGAGTATTATGAATTACATGCATACCTACTCATAAAAAGTAGTAGTTTAGCCTGTAAAACTTTTCTTCTGTAATATGTAAATGCAAATTGATTGACATAAAATAATTTCAGTATATGTAAGCTGTCAAGGCTTACCTTATAGGTTTTAATATTCCTAAATTAACACCAACAGGGAAATATAAACAATGGCATTTGTTTTATAGCTCTTGGACATATTCCAATAGTTACTCTATAGGTTAATAATTGATGAAATATATTAATTTCCTGTGTTTATAGTTTGAAAATAATCCTAGCAACTGCCCACCTATGTATAGGCATTATCAAGGCAAGACCCTATATTGTTTTAAATAGGTTTTTCCAAATATTTACCTCACATTTATAATGTACTAGCTGCGCCCCGCAGTTTCACCTGTGTAAGTCCCAATGACAATAAGCCTATGTATTAATCCAGGTCTCCAGCTATCTACATACCAAGTTTCATTGCAATCAGTTCAGTAGTTTTTGCATGAAAGAAGAACAAACTTTCACATTTATAATATTAGTAGGATACTTACCTATACCTTTCCTCAGTGAATACTGTAGGTATTCAGTACAAGAGTTATTCAAATCTGATTAATAGTTCCAGAGATTAGTGCATTTAAACAATAAAACAAAAAACTCTTCAGCTTTATTATATTAATTAGTATAGATCACATAACCATCTGATCCATAGTGTAGAAAGGAAGGAGGGAGAAAGGGAGAAGGAACTGTATAAAAGAAGTTAAAGAGAGTTATCACAAATTTTATAAAACATACCTTTTATTGGAACAATGTTCCTTAACGCAAGTTACACTTCAGACGCTTGGAAGATGCAAGCTAGCCGGAAAAAGTGTTAGCGAACGAAAAATGCTGACCGCGAGTTGATTTATTTTATTTATACGCCATCTGGGGTTTCTGCGCGATACTACTGTAATTTGATGTTAGTTATATACTAATTGTCCATATATTAATTGGGCAACTTTCATAGATGGCCCAATTTTAATTTCGAGTTTTTACAATAATTACTATATTTTGATACAATTGATTCAATCCATTAAATTGTATATATCTATAGCGAAAGGAACTTCGTTCCAACCGAGTGTCCCAAAAACCCCTCACACGTTTTTTATTTATTTGGGAAAAATAATTCTTCTCTGTTACCAACTAACAACTAAAATCTAGTATCTAATGGAATTAAATAAATCTCAGTGTTTGTATTAGTAATATATAACTAACTATCTCTGAAGTTCAGTCTTTCTAGAGTTCACACATGACTTGAGTAAAAATTATCTTGTAATTGACATTGTATTGCCTATGTAAGTGGCATATATATTAGGTACCTACTTAAATTTAATATCAATTCAACCACAATTTAATTTTTTCTCAAATTATTATTTAAGATAATATTAAATAATTATTTTTGGTCATGGTTTTAAATCTTAGCATATAGTGTTACTCATGTTGTTTGAAAATCGACTTCTCAGAGAATTACAAAATAATATAGCCAGTAGCTAAAAAGACTCTTTCAACTTCCATACCTTTACATTTTCATGCGGTTTTCACTAATAGACAGTGATTAATGAGGAAGGTTTAGGTGTATAATTTGTTAAGATTTTATGTAAATTGATTGAAATATGTTGATGATTGTTGAAGATGTCTCTGCTACCTGTGCGAAGCCAGGGCGGGTTGCTAGTGTGCTATAAATTAATACCATATTAAATCTTGTTTCAGTCATTACTAAGTGACCCCAACCCTAACTCGCCGGCGAACTCAATGGCGGCGCAGCTTTATAAAGAAAACCGACGGGAATACGAAAAACGGGTCAAAGCATGTGTAGAACAATCATTTATTGACTAGCAGGGGACGGATAGGATCTCAATAAAGTGGTGTTTGCATTGCCTGTGCAGCCGTATACACCGGCCGATACCTCCATGTACATTTCATTGGGACAACCATGTAAATTATACTTACATACATACAACACCAAGATAATACTTACTGCAAAAGTATAGCAACTTAATATAAGTATGGGTTTTGGTAAACTAATTTTATGTTTAACAAATAAGAAAACCAAAATTTTGAGTCAACAGGTAATATACATAAAATAGCCACATATTTATACTACCTATTTAATTATATCATTGACAATATTAAACTTTACCACATACCAATAAGTATAAGATTAGATTGGCATTAGATATAGATACTCTCAATTTTTTATTATTTGTGAGTTATTTTCACAGCCAATATTAAAATCATCTACAAATTATCATTTCTTTTTTGTATATCTAATAATAACAATAGCAATATTTATTGTGAAAAATTCTCAGTATGACTGTAATCTTAGCTCCAGTGTGGACTTTTATAGATTGTAATATGCACTTAATATTAATAATAAAAATTTAAAGCTTTGCTTAAATTATCTAGCCACTATGGTAGTTCATATCGCTCCTTTGTATGACTGACAACAATTATGTATTTGTTAGGTGTTTTCCTATAAATCTTGTCAGAACCATTTTTTATCTTCATTGGTGCAATAAACCTACTTTAGGAATATATTTTGGTATCAATCCGACTATACAAGTATATATAAATTGTTATTGTTTACTGAATTAACTTAATTGTGCCCTAGTGCTATTATTGTGCAACAGTGTTTACCTAAAATAGTACAAGTTTATTTTTAAATATCAAAATTATTATCTATTGACTCCAGTGGTTACTAACTAATATATTGTCTCATAATTTCTGCTGCACAAAATTAGGTCGAGTCTCGTTTGTGTATATTATAAGTGTCCCAATGGATATTTTTTAAAAGTGTAGCAGTTTTCTTGTTTTCTAATAAAGCTGAATGTTTGAAATGTCTTGTATTTCAAGAACATTTAAGTATGTGTAATATTCGTCTTCTAGTAAAATATTATTTTCGGTTTTATAATTGTATTTTCATTTTACCTGTCCTTAAAAAAAAAACAAAGTTTATGCAAAAAATAGTTTATACGAATTATGAATTCTTACAAAAGTAGGTATATCTTAATATACTATACCATTATTGCGATAATACCGTCAAAATAATTCCCAATCACTAATGAGGCTTCTTGTGCAATCCAATCACTGACCATTTAACTTAACTATTAAGTTAGATTGGAAAAAAATGTGGTCACATTTTGAAGTATAAAAATTGTATTATTATTCATATAAATAAATATATGAGAAAATTAAATTATTTAAGCTCAATTTTACTTAAATTAATCTATCATCTCGTTTTTAGTTCTTCTTTTAATTTAAAATGTAATAATTCCATACAAACAGTGGCATCTTCAGCACTGTCGTGTCCATCCACAGAATTTTGAATAATTTTCTTTAAATAATCTGAAGATAAGTTTCGAAGAGCTCTCTTATATGGGGGACCCATTTTGTGAGGGAACAAAACACTTGTATCAATTACAGTATCATGAATTAATTTTAAAACTTTAAAGTCAGATTCTAAACTGTGGCCTACCAATATAGTTTTACTATTAAACATTGTAAGAAGTGTAGCTTGAACATCCAGTAATGTTGTTGTTATATCCACCATTTGTTCTTCAGTAATCCCAGAATATCTCGTATTATAATCTATTATGGGATGCAATGGTTTTATGAGTGTTTCATAGACCACTTTGCAATCAGAGTTTATGACTGTCACTCTAGTCAAATCTAATCCATGTGTGGTGTAACACATTTCACAATCCAATGCATATATTCCATAATCATCTTGTGTAGTTTCTGGAGGTAATGTTTTGACAAATCCCTTCAAATTATCAAAATCGACATATTCGTAAACGTGACTGGGTGCCACACAACAGCCATCTGAAGATCCATCCTGGCTACAACATTGGTACCGCACTTCACCACGAAATCTATATTTATTATTAGGATGGTAAATACATTCTTCTTTAACAACTGCAACACCTTTCTTATCTACAATATAGTCCTTCTTACATCTACAACAATTTCTAGTGAAACCTTTAGGTGGTGGTTTTTTATTTTGTCCATAAATAACTGCTCTACCTCTTTTGCCACTTTCATGTGGTCTTGGAAAGCCATTTTCTTTAAGTTGCTCTTCAGTTAAAATCCACTTTTGAAGGTTACTGTATAACTTTGCGCCTCTAAATTCCTTTGAATGATCAATGTTTTTTCTATTGCTTACTATGCTCCATGAGCTTGTAGTTGTAGGTGTCAAGCCAGATACTTTTTGTAATGTTGTACAGTCAGAAGCTGATTTCTTTACACCTTTGCACTCTAGGAATTCTTTTCTTAATCTACTAACAGTTAATACTGCAGAATTCTTGTATATTTGAACAGTAGAGCACTTTTTGCTTGTATTTAACTCTTCATGTTGAGCTCTTGCATAAGCATCTGTGGCTGTAAGATACAGCTTCAGACACTCATCTATCATCATGTTAAGATATGTAGACCTGATATTTGCAGGAATTTTTGAACCAAGTGGTTCTAAGACACCAGGTCTGTCTATAAACTTTTCATTAGGTACATGGGCAACTCTCTGGGCACCCTTTTTAACAGTTTGTGTTATGGTAGTACTTGTTGAAGGCTCACTTTTTGCCATATTCGGATTAGGTGTTATAGTTTTCTTGACACTCACTAAGTTAGAAGCATAAGGCACATGTGCAATACGAATCTTAGAATGCCCAGTGCTAGGAGGAGCCAATGGTATTTTAGAGATTGGGACTGGATCAGGATTTGCAGGTGCATTAGTGTTTCTTGCGGTATGATACTCACGAACCTTGGCTAACCTTTCTGCCATCTGCTGAGCAGCATTTATTTTGAAATCGGGTTTGATAGGTGCTTTAGGTGCAACTTTTATATTCTTTTCAATTGCTCTTGAGATCCTTTTTTTACCTGGTATTGACTCTTCCTCTAATATTTCCTCTGGTTTTATATTCTCTTCAACAATTTTAGGCTTCTCTATTGGAACATACTCATCAAATATTCTTTTACACTCCAAAGCTATAGCTTCTTCATCAGACTCTAAGTCTAATTCCTCATCAATAAGTTCCTCATCAGGAGCATCATCATCAGATAAATTATTAACAATTTCATTGTCCTTCTTTTTGCTTCCTTGCTTGGATTCCTTCGAACTTTTATGGGCTTTCTTATCACTTTTGTCTTTTGGTTTTGATTGGTATTTAGAATTATGTTTCTCTGATTCATGTTTTTTAGATGAACTGTGTTTTGAGTGTTTGGAACTGGAATCGGAACCTTTAGAGGTAGAATGTTTCTTTTTGTCAGAAGACTTTTTATCAGAAGGGTGCTTTTCTTTCTTGTCTCTACTTTCTTTGTGCTTTTCCCTATTAGAACTTTTATGCTTGGATTTGAGTTCAGAACTCTTCTTGTCATGTTTATTTCTAGAGGAATCTTCAGATTTAGAAGACTTATCTTTTTTATCAGAACTGCTTTTTTTATGTGATTTACTGCCATTATGATTTTTGTCAGAACTACTTTTCACTTTTTTATTCTCTTTATAATTATTGCTACTTTTATGATTACTTTCTTTGGCTTCACTAACAGGGCTATCTTTTTTTACTTTATCGTGGTCTGATTTTTCCTCATCTAATATTTGATCCAAAATATCAAATTCAGGTCCCAAGTCATCTAAACCATTAAGATCTGCTGATAATTTTCGTTTCTTAGTATCAGGCTCATCTTCATCGCTGGAAAAACATGGAGCAAGGGCTCTCGGTGTTGGTTGATACGTAACTGCTGGTGTTTCACTTTTAGTACTAAGTTTAGTTGGTTTATATTCCAATATTTTCTTTTTACTTACACTTTTATCTGATGGCACATAGTTTCTTTTACTGGAATTTGTTTTAGAACCTTCAATAGGGTTGTATTCTTGTAATTCAGTCTCAGTTCCTGGTAAATACTTTTCTGTAGACACTGTTGAACCCGTAGGTGTATATTTATCACATTGTGCAGCTTCAGTGCTGCCCGGAGTATATTTCACTGGAGGAGGAATGTAAATAAAAGGTTTGGAGGACCCATTAGTATCATTAGGTCTTTGAATACATAAAGTAGCCGGTTTTCTTGGAGTATAAGGCACTGGAATATGTCGCCTTTTTTGTTCGATGGCTTCTTCATTTTCTTCAGTTTCAGGATTTGTGATTTTGTTCAATTCTGATATTGGAGTAGGATTGTATGTCACTTTAGCTACATTCTGGACCAAACTTTTGGTATTATTCTCCAGCTCTGGCGTGGCCGCAGTTGTAGATGCCTCTGTTTGTTGTAGAACCTTTTGTACTGCTGCTGACACAAGTTTTTGTAATATCGCTCCACTTTCAATTCCATCGTTTGGTGTACATAGAGACTCTTTTTTAACGTGTCGAAAATGACAATAAGGTCTCTCACAGAGACCATTATCATAGAATGGGCAATTATTTCCTTTGAAGTACCCAGTCGACGGGAGCATCCTTATGTATAAATTTTTCACACAATCCTCGGAACGTAGTAAGATCAAAATCAACGAAATTCATTCTTGTTCATTCAAGAATTCGGAACCACAGAATACTAATATTTGAAACCGTTTCATTCTGCAAAAAATGTGCAATATTTATACATGTGATTTCGGTCGAATGATTTGTTTTCTATAGTTTTTTGTCTTTTGCATATTATAAATATTAATAATACATTTTAAATTATAAATTTCGCATTAGAATTTACATAAACGAGAGTATAATCTTTGATTTCTCTTATAGATGTGCCAACTCGAGTTAAATCGAGTTCAAATTCATAAAACTCGACTTGAACTCGAGTTTAATTTCATCGTAATGAACAGTACGATGCGTCGATGCGTATTCAATTATTTGTTACAAATTACGTTTCTATATATGTTATGGACCAAGTGATTAAACATTGCACTATTTATAATAACGGGCAATATGAACAGGGGCGGCCCTAGGGTGGTGCGGCCGCATCGGGGGCCGTCATGCGGGGGGCCTCCGAAATCAACCGAAACATCACCACAGCGATGCCAGACGTACGATAATTATCGTACATGTACGATTATTTCGACACCGGTACGATGTACGATAAAATATGTGTTATCGTACGCCAGAGTAAGATAATTTGTAACCCTCCTCCGAAGTGGGGCGAAAAAGAATCCAGTGCCTTAAAATCCTCTAAAAATACAAAATAATAATAACATGCCTGGCTTTAATACTTTCAGCCTAATGCGTAAAAAGCCAATCAAATAAATGCTGTTATGTTTTTAAACCAACTTAAAAAATTATATCACGAATAACTTCAGCAGTCCTTTATTCAAAAACGGGTGGCGCTGCTGCAGAGGTTGAAGTAAATAGTGATTCCGATAATCCCACTCTTTTATAAAAAGTATAGTAAATAAGTTTTTTTATTTCTGTCTAATTTCACAACTTCCTAAAATTCCTATACTATTTCTAGTTTTGCGAAATGGCACGTTTCGCGGTTGTGGTAGTTGTACGATAATTTTTCATCTGGTACGATAATGTTTGAATATTGATACGATAATTCACTCGCACTCGTCTGGCAACCCTGCAGCACCACCAGGCGCCAGTCACCGAGTTGTTACTGTAAAGTAGGGGGGGGGGGGAGGTATCCAAAATATTTTTTGAGGACTAAAAAAAAAACGTCATTAAATTCTTTTTACGGCGAAACAACATTTTAATTACTGTTTAGTTCCAAAATATTTTTTATGAGGTTTAAAAAAAGGTCATCAGATTATATATATACATATAGGGGTGCCACTTTGGGGTCTCGCAGCACCTAAAAATGTAGCTAGGGCCGCCACTGCGTCTATGAGTCTAAATGCGGAAACAGAGCCCTACACCAATAATATATGCTCTATCAATTACACGTAGTAAAGCATTTAAAGCTCAATATCATTTGAGGGGCTGTGTCAACGTCTGCCCGTTTGGTTTATAACT
Source organism: Euplagia quadripunctaria (assembly GCA_963859945.1). NCBI lineage: Eukaryota > Metazoa > Arthropoda > Insecta > Lepidoptera > Erebidae > Euplagia > Euplagia quadripunctaria. The sequence goes on from OY982580.1 coordinate 10,467,209, forward strand.
CAAGACTTGTTCTGGCTCGGTCACTGAAAAGAGTGCTCCAATCTAGTACAGTCACTCACATGTACTAGTTCGGATTTATAGTTCTATTAGTTTAGTAGTACATTGTAACTGCATTGAATGAATATTTGGGTCTTCTTCATACTTTGCATGCTTAAGACTGTCATTCTTATACTCCTAAAATCACCATACTAATTTATTTACATTTATATAACAAAAATATATTACAAAATAATATAATTAGGAAGTCAATGCATAAGCAAACAAACACCGAATAAAAATAATAACATGCAAAATGGTGTTGTTGTTTTGGTTTCGGTGTTTGTTTGTACTTTACTTTGTACTAAATTCAAAATGGAAACTAATGAGTACGAAAAATTTAATGCAGACCGCATGCATCTCAATCTTATTAGTTCGTTCACCGCCGTGTCGCGCGGGGACGTAACGTACGACTTTTTAGCCGACGTGGCGATGATTGAATCGTTCCATGTTTCTTGACAGTACTAATGTACCGAATGAACGAAAGCCTATAACATAATTTATTAACTTGTTCGTAATTCCCAAATAAGTAAATCTGAACACTGTTTACATTTAATGGTGCGTTTACACGCACGCCGTGCAGCCTGGCATGCAGCTCGGCACGCAGCTTGTCATGCATCCTGCGGACTTACACGTGCCATCACACCAGGGCTGCCAGATACAAATTTCGTATAATTCGGTTATCTTATGTATCCTGTTTGTATAGTAGAATGCATTGTATAATTGGATACAATGTCAACTGCCGCTATGACGAAATAAGTACGTACATACACATAGAGATACTTAAAACAAATCATGTCTGTGGTAAGCTGATAAATGCTTATACGTTAAAACACCTTTATATTTATTACTTCCCAATATATTTTATTGTTAACATTTTATTGAAATCCCCACAGAGTGACGTACTATAGTTGAACTTTGTATAACACTGATTTTGTATAATAGTGCGTGATCTTGTATAAGCTCTGAGACGCGGTGGTGGTAGTTGTAATTACTGGCAGCCCTGATTCACACGCTCGAACACATATCTGTATTAATTGTGGCGTGGATACACGACGGGACAGTAAGGTGTTGTGCCCATGTTATGACCATTGTTTGGTTCTTGGGCTGGGCAAGGTTTCAATCTAATATAAATCCCCGAGCCCAGTTTCTAGATGACGTGTTAATTATATATTTAAATGAGGACGAATAAAGAATCCAAAAAATAAAAATTATTTTTGGTTTTCTCTTTTTCTTTAAATAATACACTCATATAACATAAAAAAGATAATATAACTTACAAAAAGTCAGAAGAAATACTTGGGTTTGAACTTAGGACCTCTCATTTGCCAGTCAAGGGTCACACCGCTTTGGCTTTCAAAACAAATTTATGTCCTAGTCCTATCTAAAAAATATTAGCGGTTCCTATATCTATGATTTCAACCCTAATGCCTAAAACTTCAACATTCGAAATTCAAACATTTAGTGGCGGCCAGGAGCGCAGAACTTCCAGTGTACCCTATGTATACATTTAGATATGTTATTACCTACTTTTTATTTTTAACCTAATTATATATATATATAGATGTGTGTATGTAAATACAAATACATTGTGAAGTTATGTTTTCACATCTGACGTGTAGTCCTACGACTGACTGTTTTTTTGTCTTCATGATGCTTATTTTGGGGGTCATATTATTTGATCTCCCTGGTAACACTCCAGGAAGCGTAATATTTGCTCACTAGACCATTCCGACATATTTCTTATCAAAAATTAATTTGTCGTCTTCGTAAAACTTAATTCGGTCGTCTCGTCATCCGTTCGAAACAAAGATGCAAATTAAACTAACGTGGCCGAGCGCCGAGCGCGTGTGTGTGAACACGTACACAAGCACATTCACCCTTTGATCTGTGTCAAAAAACCGACAGTCATCCCGATCGGCGCCAAGCGCGAGCACATTCATGCAAGCATGCACAAACAGCCTGTTCACATGCTTGTGTCGGTGAATGTCGATTTGAACGCGAGCGTGTGAACGCACCCGACAGTCATCCCGATCGGCGGCAAGCGCGAGCACATTCACGCATGCATGCACAAACAGCCTGATCACATACTTGTGCACGTGCTTGTGCTCGTTGAATGTCGGTTTGAACGCGAGCGTGTAAACGTACCATAACATGTAAACTCACTGGCGGTTCAAATAAATCCCACACAAAAGATTTTCTTTTAAGGCCCGGCATTATATACAATAAAATGGAAATAAATAAAAAATCTTAACAATTAGCAAAAACAACCAAAACAATAACAACTAGCAAAACATATACACTAACAAACAGCTGATAACTAATATTGTGATATTAATACATTTGTAACTTGTGAAGTGAATATGGCTTGAAAAGATCGGCATACTTCTTTCGTATCATAGCCGGTGTCATTCGGTAGAATCACTTTGACGGAAACAAAGCGTGCGCACACCGCCCGAATCGTGTTTTCTCTCTTTCACTTGGTTTATTCGTGTAACCCGAGTTAAGAATAATCCAAATCGAGTTAAGCGTAACTCTAGTTAGTAATACGAGTTGACTCATCTCTAATTTATCTTAAATAGGATAATAAATAATTGCACGTGGTGCACACTATCGTATCAAGACACAATCCTTAGATTCTGAATAAGGTTAATGACCATTATCTTACATTTTAAAACTTTATAGTCACAGAAATTATGACTTAGGTTTTTAGCCAAAGTCTGTCACAAAGAAAGTTATGCAATGCACTAGCAAAGTAGCAAGTTAAAATGATGTCAGGGTTCTTAGTGTGCGATGTGGAGAGGTGGGAAATATTCAAGGCAAAATATTTACCTATTTCCCAACACCTCATTATACTCAATATGGATATCTTGCTTCTCAGTTACTATTTACCACATAGCAAATCAGTTAATTTACTATGGAGTTATTTATAAAACTTTGCCGTCTATGCCCATCTTCGTTTAGAGAGTTATCAAAACTAGTGTCAGATATTATTGATAAGCTCGTGAGTGTTATCGAATATTTGTTTCCAGATTTCGAAGGTACGTCTTCGGAATAAATGCAAAATGTTAGACGAACTAGTGAAGGATTACTCTGCGTATTTAAAGCTAGATGTTTTAAATGGATTTCAAACGGTCCAAGATGTTGTTGACAACATGTTAACGAGACTTGAGGAACTAACGAGTGTGCTGCAGATGGTGAAATTGAAGAACAGCGATTGTAGCTCTGCTGTAGCAGAAGATATAAGTACATATCGCAGTGAAATTACTGCTCTTTCTAAGAAAATAACAACATTATTAAATGTTATACAGAATCTTCATAGTAATGTAGATCTGATTGAAAAGCAAGTAGATAAAGCTGAATTGGATTTTGGTGTAAGCAATGACAACAGAATCAAAAGTTTCTTGAAACCCTTCCTAAAGAGAAATAGAGAAACTGTCCTGCCAACTAATCAAGTATTATCATATGAAAAATTTAAGTTTGTAAGTGTTCTTGATAATTTTGAAGATCCAAAGCAATAAATCTTAGTAATTAATGTTGAACATTTCTTATAAAACCTATTGAATAATAATTGGTAGCTGTAGATACAAACTATTTAGCTAAATAAGGTTGGTACTTTAAAATAGTTTTAGGTGGTCATTTAATTTTAAAGAATTAGAGGTAATAATGGGTATACAATTTACTAATTCCCTCTTCCAGAATTGAGATATACATATTATATGTCGTATCAGTTTCATATTCATGTGTATGTGTAATATATTTGTTATTTCAGTTAGATCATATAATTTAAAGTTGTCTTGTGTCACAGTTAAATATTTCTTTTAATACACAAATGTACTGCAATATCTAACTCTCCAAAATACAAATTTTATTTATATTAATAAACTTTTACTAGATGTGCATAAAGTTTATATAAATAAATAAAACTTGCAGACAACAGTGCCTTCTAAAAATAGGGTGATTGAGGTACTACCTAATTGAGAACTCATATTGAAAGTAAAACAAGTTTAATTAATACACCAATATGAAGTTCTTACCATAAAATCACAATAAATCACTTAAAAATCAATCTAATCTTAACAGTAGCAATTACAATCTTATCAGACACATATTATTCATAAATTCTAAGACATGTATATATATAGTTTTCATATAGTATGGAACAAGGAGTTACAATGTTTTGCAGATCTTTCTTTATTATGTAACACTGAGTACAAACCAATTATAAAACAAACAATAAAATACAAATCAATTACTGTATTAGCCTTATTGTAAACCTAGCTACCTTTGTATGTACATGTTTTTTAATTTAATGGTTAATAGGTTAACATCTTTATAGAATATTAATGTCCTGTACTACAAAATAGACTGAGAAGAAAAGATAGCATCAACATTCATCATCTATTTTTAAACAAAATATATGGCTTAAAACTGACATTCCTTATATTGGACACATGAAATTTTAATGTGATTAATAAATATTATTAAGAGAATTTAATCTTTATTTGCCTGTAGAGCCAAATCCACCCTCACCTCTGTTGGTTTCTGAGAGATTAGTAACTTCTTTAAGTACAGGGTAGAAAATTCTTTCACATATGAGTTGGGCAATCCTATCACCCTTCTTTACAATAAAATCGGTGTCAGAATGGTTGAACACAACCACACCTACATTTCCTCTGTAGTCTTCATCAATTACGCCAGCTAAAATAAAAAAAGAAATCTAAATTAAAATAATACAAAATTTTACATTGAAGAAATTGTGTCCTATTCACCTAATGACATTGGTAAGTTTAGTACAGTTAAAATATAGCAGTATTTTTGCATTATTTGAAGTCAATTTTTATTTAGATTCCTAAATATGTACTCATTATTTAATATATATATATATATATATATACATTTTTAGAACATACATTAAGAGAGTGAGTACATAATTACGGTTACATAATAAATTCAGGATTCTCTCAGAAACATTGGCATCATGGCCTTCTGTCGAGTTACTAGCGTCCTACGGATTTCCAGAGAGCTTGTGCAAATGGATTGCCAGCTTTCTGTCCTGCAGATGCATAAGAGCTGTAATAGATTAACACTGGAAGCAGACAGTTGACCATTGATGACATGTATTACTATGCAGATGATGACATGGGCGGGCGGTGCTAACATTCCTCGTTGCATAGTGTTGAAGAGTCGAGAACTAATTGTGTCCACAATCGAGAGCACTCTAGCCAATCTCTGAGTGGATTCAAAATAATATAAGTCTGATTCAAATCCATCATGACGTCTGCTCGTTCGTAAAACCTTAGTATCTCGGAACGTCCCAGTCTCCCAGTTTCGAAACCACTGCTGAAAGCTAAGCTGGCATAAAAAGGTCCTTCACCAGGTATTATGCATGTTATAGTACTCCATATGGGGACAAACTGTCCCCATTTGGATTTCTGCTGTCATCTACATGCGGGAGCACCTAGATACAAGCTTGGGCCTTTTCACATGGTTCAAACACATGATCGCAAACACATGATCGCAAACATGTGACAAACACAAGTGATATGGAACTTAACTTTAAACCTAAGGAGACTGCCTCTATGCTTGTTCTACCACTTGTATAATGAGTTGTGCTCCATCGCACCGCTCGCCGCGTTTATACACCTTGGAACTTGAATGGTGGAGTGTACCCCACACTATGGATCCACAGGAATTTCTTCCGTGAACGGTCCTGCTGTTGAATAAGCTCCTGGACAGTATGGGGTTCTTTAAGAGAGGAGTGTACATGTACAGGTTTTTAATGGGTCGGCAAGTCCGTAGGCTACCAACACCTGGGTTAGTCTAAAACCTCAACAGGGGGAAAAGGGGGTCCAAAAAGATGCTAAAAAAACATCATGCAATTAATGGACAACCCTTAAGCAAGAGAAGGCAATGGAAGGAAAAGGATATTGCTTATATGGATGGATGGGGAATGTAAGCAATTGCTTCCAAAGGTCAGGGTCGCATACCTGTAATGAACTGGCTATTGCCGGGGGGTCACATTTTACTCTTCACTCTCATTTTTTATTATATCCTCTTTCATTTACAATTGATCATATGGTTATTATAAATTGTTTTATGGAAATCAATTATCATGATGTTGCAATCAAGGTAGCATTTATTGTTTTATACCCCTTTGTTTGATGCTCAGATTTGCAAAAACATTGTAAAGATACTTTTTCAATTATAGTTACCCAGTCCAGCCGCAGAACAGTTTAATGTTTTATTAATAAGCAGGACATTGTATAACTACACTAGCTTAACTATAAATTTCAAACACCAGTGTTACTGGGCATATATCGATACCTCGGGGCTCAAAAGGCGTAACCACCATTTAGGCGAAATTGAGTTTTTAATGCAGTCCTACTTATATTTTTCTCCTCTATCGATCTGTATATTTAAAGTCTTCCAATTCGCAAAAAAATGGTATTTACGACACCATTTTTTGTAGGAAATAAAACAGATATTTTTAGTTTTTGTGTCGTAACAGCAACCACTGTTACTGTTTATAAACGCGAGGGTAGTAAACGACACCGTAGATGATACAAATGTTTTTAGCCCATTAACTTTAAATGTTATTAGCGCCAAATTTTGTGAGGATACCTAACTGTATACCTGAGAAATCGCTCTGAAACGGTTTACCAACAGTCGATTGGTCCATGAACCGTTGGTCAACATTATCTTTAAACTATAAACTTTTCGTCCAATGGACTTTTCATCCACGAACGTTTCACCAGCATTACTCTACGCCAGTGAATGCTTAACCAACAGAATGTTTTGAACAATAACTTTTCACCCAAAGAACAATTGGCCCATGGACTGTTTCCCAAGATTAAGTAGGAAAGCGGACCCTGGGATCTCCCGCGCTAGGGGGACGAGCAACCGGGAGACACGCTAGGTTGATAATGACTGTTCCCCAAGAGAACGGTACGTCAGTGAGCTTCTAACCTAACCTATCCAAGTCGGATTGCTTTCTCAACGCTCACCCAATCGACCGATCGACTGTTGGTAAACCGTTACAGTTTCCTAAGAAATTATAATATAAAAATAAGAAATAAATAAACAATATTTTGATTAGTAAGTGATTTTTATTTATCATTTTCCTTTTATAATGAGTTATTGAATAGTTTTTAGGTAAGAAAGGCAATTAGGTACAGGTAAATCAATAATTATTACTATTAATTCATTATCTAAGTTGATAAAAAGGTTAAAGTGGACCTAATGGTCCACTTTCCTAAAATGTCTACTCGGTTTCCCACTCGGTCTACTTTCCCCTAATGGTCCACTTTCCTGAAATTGACGGTTACAACCATCACTCATCATACAACCATTGATTTTTAGGGTGTAAACGCCCCAAACATATAAATTTTCGGGGCGTATAGGAAAGCTATTTTCGTTGCTTTTAAATTTATTCGAAATATAATTTTACAATGACCTGCATCACAAAAATTTAAGACTTTTGGTCTTAGAATGGTTTATTTAGGTAAAAAATTGAAAAAGTTATGCTGAAAAAAGGAATTTTGTTTTTTGTTTTTTTGCTCTCCTGTAAAATCGACTTTTGGTGCTTACGCCTTTTGAGCCCCGAGGTATCGATATATTAAAACCATAATCTGTAGTATAAGGGCCAGAACTAAAGTTTGAGAGAAATAGGTATGTTTCTAGATTAATATTTAAAAGTAATTTAGTAGATAAGTTAAATCCTTGCATAATACTTGATAGCAAGTTTGTAATAATAAAAAGATTATATAGAGATAGCCACTATACACAGATCGACAGTCGAGAAATGAGGATAATATCAATCACACTACTGTAATAGATTTAAATGAGTAGGTACATAGGATAAATAGTTCTAAACATATTTAAGATTTCTAAACAGTCTTAAAAATGTAATAACCAAATTAATGTAAATTAGGTACCAATATCCTTACCTCCAACATCAATAAAGTTCTTGAGTGCCAACCCTGAACGTGGAGCTACTCTCCCATAGCATCCAGATGGTAATTCAAGTTGCAGATCAGTCTTCACTAATTCTTTCCCATGAGCTGGCACCTTATAATCATACGCGCTGGAAGAATAAATTACCTTGCAATTTCTAACATTTCTAACATGTAATAGAAAAAACATAACAGATCAGACAGTTACCTCTTCAGATCAAACCCGGCTGCTTTTTCAGAACCTTTAACTGGTGGAAATGCATGTTCACTTAGACGAGTATACTTTAATTGAGCTTCTAATCCCGATGACATTTTGAATATAGGAGTTAACAATTGCTTTAAGTATTGCAAAATATTGACTGATTAATGTAAATCAGCAATAAAACCAAGAAAACACAGTTTAGGTTCGAAAACGTTGCCGTAGATTGCCGAGGGGCCCGCCAAATTACATATCTACGGTCTGTCAAAGTCAATTTTGGCGCTAAGTAGCATAGACAGCAAGCTTTAATAAATAGAGTCAATAGGTACCAAATAGGTCAATACCTTCAAAAAGCAGATAAGTTTCAAAAACTCAGTGCATCCGGAATCGATGTAATTCTTGAAAAATACAAAACAGTATTTTGCCGTATTGTAGACGATTCCTGTGTGACTGCTCAAAGATTGTTTCATGAAATAAAAAAAATCAGCTCCTTAATTTATTTAATCTTCCTGTTAGGCGTTCGAGGCAAAATACTTAAAAAGTATAAACCCCTCTCAAGATCTTTTATCTTTGATGAGCCATATTATATCTTGTAGTATTAAAATACAAAGCAGATAAAAATTATGCTGTGTGATTAATAGGTGTCATTAGTAATATTTATTAAGATTTTCTAAATTCGTGTAATCTTACTAAAACCATAGATCTATTAGTTCATTGTACTCCGAAAATCATAGACAGACACATTAGCGTGATCGATCATGTTCGTCTGGAACAAAAATTCTTTTTGGAGATTTTAAATTTTATTAAAGAAATCTAAAATAATTCTCATACGTCCGAATATTACACCACGTTTTAGATGACCCTGAAGGAATAGATAATCTGTATACCACGCTTAAGCTGGTTATTTTTTTATTCAAGAAGTGAGAAGGAATAAGTAACTACTGATACTGATATATAAATAGGTTATTGATTCCAATTTAGTAAAAAAAAAATTTTACTTATTATTCCTATATTTAACTAAAATCCGTTACCATTTCATACACAATACAATCCAGAGATTCTTTCATTACTAGTTCCATTCTTTCTTTAGCGGTCTTCCTGCGTCAGAACTTTCTCCAGCTCTACATTTTATCTTGACACCTTTCCGAAGCTACATTCCAATCCTAGCAAACATTGAATCACCCTTTCATTTGAAAAATAGTCTCAGAGCACTTTAAATCTACGATTGCATTTATGAAAAGTCATATTAGGGTCACAGGGTCGCTTTTAGACACGGTTAATGGAATTCCAAAATCCTAGAAACGTCAGAAGATCGTAGGATAATGAAAAAGTCTGGCCAATGAAGTCTGTACTGCTTTTTAAACTATCGGCGACTTCGATGCATATTGCAATTCTATCGAAACGTCGGGTAACCAAAAAAGATATTGTACCTTATAGAATATTACGCGATTAAGTCCCGAGTTACTCGTCCAATATGGCTGTACTGCTTCAATCCTTGTACTCCATTTTGTTTTAGGTCTGATTTAACAACCACAGCAAGAATTTTTTTGAATTATTTCCAGGACAAAGTGGAAAGAGAAAAGAATATGTTCCGAAAGTCATAGGTATCCTGCTTAACTACGTGTACCTACACCGACTAAATTGAAGTAAATGATTATAATTATCACAATTCACAAATATCGAATATTCTTTCGCTTATTCTTTGGTGTAAATTTTGGTGTCCAGTCATCACGGCAGCTCTTTTATACCATTGTGAACGACAATCCTGTAGATACATATCGTCTTTCTCTAGTTGTTTAAGTATTTCATCAATTACATTTCAAGCGTCACTTTGTCTTATCTGCATAAAATCTAGCAAGGACTCTCTAACACGGACTGATTTCTTCTCATAATCAACTTCTCCAGGTCTCAGTAGTTATGACATTTGCTTATAATGTGTCTGATCAGGACTCGAGTCAAACATGAGACCGTAGACCGAACAGCGGTCGCCACGAGATAAATGAATTCATTTTTAACTTGTGGTGAAAGGCTCCGGGATTATTTTTATCATGAGTGAGATGTGAGAGTCGAACATAGCCAAGAGTTTTAATTTAAAAAAAGGTCCAACATTGCAGAATGCGATTTCATCGCTTGTGACTCCTTGTGATCTCGTAATTCCTGGGTCTGATCGGTACTTCTGTGTGATCAGTTTCTAGTTTGATATAGTAGACCCCTCGTGGGTGTAGCCGATTCGACTCCAATATCGTCGCTATAATCATTTCGTCATGGTCCTTGTCAATATTGTAACAAGACATCTTAGAACAGCATGAAGGTCTAAAAAAGTGCTGCATAATATAGTCTAGAAAATTATAACTACTATTCTTCTTTTTTCTTAAAATTTATCACTTCTATATTTCAAGCGCTTAGTGTCATCCAAGTGAGTTGATATTTTGTCATCGGTGATAAGATAATAAAATAATAAAGATTGTCTGTGTCTGCATCTATCTAAAAATAAAATTTCTATTCATACCCACCGAAATACCTTTTATAATAACTTAACTCATCGTTTATACATTACTAGCCATCTCCGCAGTTTCACCTGTGTTTATGGTCACTGCTCCGCTCCTATTAATCGTAGCCTTAGCCATAGCCTTCTCGATAAATGGCTATCCAACACTAAAATAATTATTCAATTCGAACCAGTAGTTCCTGAGATTAGCGCGTTCAACCAAACAAATAAACTCTTCAGCTTTATAATATTAGTAAATAAATTATAATACCCTTATCATTACATGACAAGTTTATACCAATTTCCTTTCTTTTTTACCCAATATATTATATCAATGAAATAAACCAATCAGAGATTCAAAAGATTAAAAAAAATTATCAGTAGTGAAATTTTCTCAGTGGTTGCAAGTCCAGAAGTAACTCACATGACTTATAGGTAGTTATCTACTACCTTTAAAAAAAATATAACCGACTTCAGTGCAAATACAGCTTGTTTGAATTTACTATTTCATGGTAAATTTAAAGGAGCTGTATTCATCATTCTTTCATTTCTTTTTTTAAAAAGACAACTCCCGTATTAGGAATTACTCCTATGTCGCGGGGGACTTTACAAACATTAAAACATACAAACAACGAACACAAAGAACACCCAGACTCGGGTGGGAATCGAACCCACGACCTATGGCATAGCAGTCAGGACCACTAACCACTAGGCCAACAGACCAGTCTTAGAGCCACCCTTAGAGTTAAAATACACCGAATAAAAAACCTTAAGTATAATAAAGTCAATAAAAAAATGAAATCGGTTTAAAATTAGTGAATTAAGTTTCCTCGTAGCCTAATTAGTTTGGCTACCTAATTTGGGCCACGAGGAAATGGTCATGATATCGCGTAACACAAAAAAAACGGTTGAAATGAGACCCTCCCTCTTTTTGGAAGTCGGTTCATGTTTTGGGGCCGTAACGCGTTACGTAACGAAGCGGTTTACCCTCCCATAAGAAGTTATCACTTCAAAAATATTTTTCAAATCGGTCCAGCTTTCTTTGAGTAATCGGGGAAAATACATAAAGAATTAATATTCTGACGAATTAATAACCTCCTCTTTTTTAAAGTCGGTTAAAAGTTACAATAAAAACTTTCGTGAGTGATATTCATGTTTATTAGAGGTTAAAAGTTCATAAGAGAGTTGTGAGCAGGGAGAAATTCCTCGAAAGAATCCTGTTGTACGAAGCATGAAGAAGAACTTCAATCACCGTTGTTCAAAGTTGAGTATGAGCTAAAGAGAGTATCTACCCAGATCGGCATTTTATTTGGAACTGTGCTGTCTTTTTTGGCGAATTGTTTTTTTACCACTTAGGTGATAAGAAATGTATGAAATCTCGACTTTTGCCTTATTCAATTAAGATAGCTAAGCACGCTACCTAGTGATAAACATGCTTACTAATCCTATTTAGAGATTTGGAAGAGCCCACGGAGACCCTTCTCACCCTACTCGAGGAGATAAAACAAAACTATTTTAGTAATGTTGTCTAAACGCGATAATACGAGTATCTAAGCAGAATTAAGCTGCCTGCCAGGTTCCAATTGGAACAAAAATTTGCTTTACCTTTACCTCCTCTAAACGAGTCTTAACGACTTTCGGATTTTTTTTCTTTACTTGTGCTGTCAGACCTTGCTTCTTACGAAATTTCATGGTAGGTTTTGATTTAGCTGCGAAATGTTCAAATTTGGTCAAATCTAAGGCTTAATGGCCGTGTCTTTTGATTGCGTTGACTTAGAAGCTTTATTTTTTTTCAGCTTCCAGGGACCGCTGACATGAGTATTTGATTTTAATTTAAACTTCATGCCTCCACAGGTTCCTGAGGAAAAGAGTCTTGACAGACACACCGACAGACAAACAGATATGACAACAAATTAACGACTTTCGGAATTTTTCCTTTACTTTTGCTGTCAGACCTTGCGTCTTACCAAATTTCATAATTCTAGGTCAATGGGAAGTACCCTTTATGTTTTGATTTACCTGCGAAATGTTCAATTAGCTAGCTGGCATGACACTGGTCAACACTGTCGATGAAATGGAATTTAGCTTAAGCAAATATTGGTAGAACAATGAACATACTGAATTTTCAATTTTAATTTATAGTTATCAAACATTTTATAATCTACGTTAATACAAATCGAATTGTATCCTGCCTATATTTTATGGTTGCCTATATTAAATAATATTATTATTATTTAATATATAGGCAACCATAAAATATGGACATAGCATTATTGCAATCGTACTAATATTTTTCGAAAGTTTGAATGGATGTTTGTTACTGAATCACGCCAAAACGGCTGAACATATCTGGATGAAATTTGACGCAGAGATAGATTATAGTCTAGAATAGGACATAGTGTACGGTTTACGCACAATATTGTAAAATATATAATATTATACACGTGCGTACAATATTGTATAAGGTATAATATTGTTTAGCTTATTACGCAAACTGGTCTATTCTTTTCCGTCTTAATAATTAATTTGAGTCTGTATGCACTTTAACTTACTAACTAAAGTAAGAGTCTTAACAGGCACACACAAATTGTTAAATTTCTTTAGCTTGTTTTGTTTGTTTATTTTTTGTTATTTCTTTTTGTTTTATTTTGTTCTTTAGCACTCTACTGTAACTAGCCAATGTTATGTACACCGTAAGTGTCATACATATCAGACCGAAGACTAAACAATATAATTTATAAATGTATTAATATGTATGATGTGGTTGTACTATTTAATAAATAAATAAAATAAATAAGTACCTATGTAAGAATGACTTTACATCGTATTATATTGTGTTTGCGTAACTAGTGAATAATAAACTTTGCAATACTACGAGAAGAGTTTTCTCTCACAAGCACACTTACAACTACAACATACAAACTAACAGTACACTGTACAGTTCACTCCACTGTAAATTGTACCTACACATAGCCCATCAATTTTTTTTTACCTTTTTTTTAAAGTAAAAGTGTGACCTAACACTATGTTAAGAAAGACAAAGTTAAAAATTTTCATTTAAAATTAATCATTTGAATGAAATTTTTTAGAAATTTAGGATGACCAATAATTTGTTTTAAAATGTTTTAAGTTGGTTTTTATATAAATTTTAATTTAGGAGAAATTGTTCAGAGGCTCTTTTTGAATTATTATTGCTATACTAAGGTAAAGAGTTTAGGTATTACAAAATAACATGGGATCCCACATTCCAAATTGAATTATCTTTAAAATTATTATGTGCATCATGGTGTAGTAGATTTATTATCACGAAAAAATGCCTTTTTTTTATGTGAATAACTTTGACAGACATTTTTATAGTTTGGATATTTTCTGCACAATACGGATGATAAAATTAATTCTAATTAAAACAAATTTATTGAAGTATTGGCAAAACAAAGTCTGTCGGTCAGCTAGTTCATAATCTATATAAATAAAAATCAATGTTTCTATGTCTGTACTTTAAGCGTTCCGAAACCATTGATCAGATTGTGATGAAACTTTGGTAGGGTGTTCGGGAGACGCTTACGAGTGTTCCTGGCCCAAACAAACCTATTTAAAAAAAAGAATAAATGGCATAGCAACGCATGCCGGTTGCGACAGTATTTAATAAATAAGAGATAACTGACTTGAGACATCTCAGACACAGACGGCCAGATGTTTAAAGTCAGTCAGTCAGATCCCAAATCGGTAGAGGTTGTACAATTTGTTGTGCTGCTTACTTATACATTACTAAATACATACATTATCTTACTAATATTATAAAGACGGAAGTTTGTGAGGATGGATGGATGTTTGTCACTCTTTCACGCAAAAACGGCTGGACGGATCTGGATGAAATTTGGCACAGAGATAGATTATAATAGAATAAATAGTCTGGAATTGCACATAGGCTACTTTTAATCCCGGAAAATGTACCGTTCCCGTGGTGATATTTACCAAAATTTCCACGCGAACAAAGTCTCGGACAACAGCTAGTTATAGCTATTACACCCACAAACAGAACAAACGATAATGCTCATCACACAAATATTTGTCCTAGACGTGAATAGAACCCATGACTTCTGGCTCAGCAGTCAGGGTTACTAACCACTAGACCAACAGGCATATCAGGGTAAGTATTTAATTTTGCATAAGTAATTTAAGGGCGAAATTGAGATTTCGCGCTACGTGTAAAATTGGCAAGTTGGATTTGTCTTTGCAAGCGGTTAGCAAGCAGGGTAGGCTATGACTGGGGTGGTGTTTAGAGTCAAAATAGCCAGAAAAATCTTTGTAAGCTAACAACATTGTGAAAGGTATACTTAGCATGTTCAATTGCAAGGTTCATTAAGTAAAGAAATAGTTTATCCTTGTCAGCAAAGAGTATATATTATGTTTTCTAGTTCCATTCTACTCTGTCATTCGTTATTTCACTGCTTACAGGGTGTAAGTAGTGAAATAAAGAATTGTAGCCATATCCTGTTTCACGTAGTTTAATCATTCTACACCCTTAAATGATTTCATCCCTAGATTGTTTGATTGTGGGCTGCCATCAACAGCCGCTAAATGGTCTAGCAGAAAATAATCGAATTTAAATTTTAATATTATAAATATAGTTCATTTAATATAATCATCGGTCTCATGGGCCTTACAGTATACATAAATAATAGGCTCGCGGAATCCCACGCACTCTCACTTTGGATCATGGACAGAACCATGGTCTCTAGCGAGAGGCTTCCCACACCAATAGCTGTCGCGAGATCGTTTCACTGCTGCGTCCATGCTGAGCACTCCACCAAAGTGTGGAGTGCAGTGTCCTCGCGACAGCCTCCGCAATGGTGGCACGCAGGCGATAGCTCGCGGCCTATGCGACACAGGTACTTACCGAACCGGTAGGAGAGGCTGCCATGTCGCCTCTGCAGCCAATCCTCCATGATAGGTCTTATCGCCACAATTGTGGCCTGCCCCGCCCATGAGCTCCTGCAACTCGAGTCACAAGTGCGTTGCCGGCCTTTAAGGTGGGAGTAAGGGAAGGGAGGAAAGAGGGAGTATGCGGGGAGGGGGAGAAGAGGGGAAGAAGAGGAGAGGGAAGGGTTAGGGCCTCCGGTAACCTCACTCACTCGGCGAAAAACAATGCCATCGTTGCTTAACTGCCGGTTTTCTGTGAGGCCGTGGTATCACCTCGTCGAGCCGGCCCACTTGTAAACTCCATTTACCCCCCGTCTTTTAATTACATAGGAAAGTGGATACATAACGATAAATAAGGAACATAAAATCTAATTAAAACACGTTGTCGGTTAGGGTCCCGACTGTAGTTAGTTTCATTCCAATATTTTCTTTTCGTTTTGTACTTTTGCGCATTTCAGTTAAGAAGGAATAGAAACTAATGAAAATAGTAACCAGTACAAAAAAGATAGATTGAAAGGCATGTCTTAGGCAACGGCTCAGCATGTATCACGAGTTATTTATACCAAAACCAGACAAAACATCAGTCACTTCCTTTTATATCAGTAGCTGATTACATGTATTGACTGGCCTGTTGGTCTAGTGGTTAGTGACCCTGACTGCTAAGCCAGAGGTCGTGGGTTCGATTCCCACCCAGGACAAATATTTGTATGATGAGCAAGATCCTTTGTTCTGTGTGTGGAATTATTATTATTATAACAAATTGATTTTTATTCACAGACACAGACATAGAGAGAGAACACCGGCTCACAAGAGATATTTAAGTTTACGGTACGCAAACCTAAATAAATATTTTTGGAAGTCGGTGTCTCTCAAGCTAGGGTATAGCTTGGGACTGGGAGATAGAAGTGCTATACGATATGCTGCTTGGTGAATCTAACTGGTGTCAAATTTTTTAACACATACTATTATTTACAATTTTAACAGAAAGAAACTATATTATTATGATTACATTTTATGTTGAATTACACTTTATGTTTTACTTGGTTGCCGTGGTTATAATTATACGAATGCCAAGCTGAGATTCTGGGTTCGATTCCCGTGTCGGAATGCATTGCATAGTCATACCCCACCCTTCGGGGAAAAAGGAAATACTTATGTGTATTTATAATACTTATGTCTTGTTTGTCAGACAATACTTAAGTATATACCTTCCAATAACTAAATAATATTCAATCATACTCTAAGAAAATAAAAGTTTAAGTGTTTTCAAATGTTCTGATCTTGTTTGCCTCACATAAATTAGGTATAAACTAGTTATAAATTAAATGATAATCAAAATTACATATAAATATGTTCAAATGCACATACCTGCAAAAACCCTACTAGTGCCAAGGGTCGGAGCAGTTACCATTCTAATAACTAATACCTACTACTTAATATTCAAGTTCCAAAGTTCTTCTCCCACTATACTATAATTTATTATAGACTAGCTGTGCCCGCGACTTCGTCTGCGTGGAATAGTGTATTTATATCGAACCAACAGCCTAAACAATAAGTTTCAAGCTTCTAGCTCTAAATATGACGATATTTCCATACAACTTATCATCTCCACCTTTTAACCCCTTACACCCCTATTTTCGCATTAAAAAGTAGCCTATGTCCTTTCTCAGGCTCTAGAATATGTGTACCAAATTTAATTTAAATCCGTTCAGACAGACAGACAGACAGAGTTACTTTCGCATTTATAATATTAAAATAAATAAAATAAATTAGTAAGGATAACTTAAAAGTAAATACAAAGCAACTTAAGTACCTTACTTTTTTATTATTTAGTATTTTAATGTGTCTACAACAATATCAGGTATCCTTAAACGGAAATGTGCATACCTAGCAACTTAATACATTGCTAACTCAAATAAAACCATCTCATGACTCATTTTTTACCTACTGTTAATTCCTTTGCAAGCGACCCAAATAATACAAAAAACCTTCTACCTGCTACAGAGAGGACTCAGATTTGGGCACAATACGGATAGCAGGCGGGTGATCTACAGCGATTATCTCATTTCAAAAAGTTGGCTTTTTGAAAATGTCGAGAAACGACGGCGGGAGTCGCGTCGATCAATATTTTGTTACAAGCTGTACGGAAGTTTGCATTATAATTCGGTACCGCTTAAATTTGAATCATCTCCAGAGCATTTCCTTCTATAATCGTGACGTATGCGACCGCATACAAAAAACAAATTCGTTAAAAAAACCGTTCCGAGTGCGTGTGAGATTAGTGATTTACTGTGATTCATTCAGTGAGCCCCCAAGAAGGGGAGTTTGTCCATTTTTATATTTACAGCGAGTCCCTCGCGATCGCGACATGCGCGTCGTCTCTCCGCCAGTCTCGTTACTACAGTTTCACGCACGTACACCAGCGCAATGAAACTGATGTAAATATTACTCCTACCATAATATTTACACGCGGATTGTTATTTTCAAAACATCAGTAATTAGTTTGAGTGAAGTGAATATGAATTCAATTGAAAAATAGTGTGTTTTAAGTGAAAAATACTTAGAATTTGTGTCTGAATTGCTTCGCTTCGATCCAAGTCTGAGGAAATGCCGCCCGTTCTCAATGTGCCTATTTCAGGAAGCGTTTCAGCAAAGAACTTTTCGTTCTCATAACTTACGCTAGAGGTCAGTATAAAGTAAGTTAAGTATATTAGAAAAAGTGTTTACGTTGTCTTTCAGTCTTAATTCTCTGAACTATGTGTACTTATAAGTATCGCATCTAGGGTTCAAACACCGACAAGCTTCCCTCTTTATCAGCCCTTCTCCGCCCTTTACGCATGATCGACCGGTGGTTTTGGGGTTCACTGTGCAGGGTAGGGTGCGGGTACTACATACGCTTACGTATGTATACTACAGCCAATAGTCTGTAGACTCGGTGTAGTACTACGATTGTACAATGCGCCATTCAACGTACTATCTAATTAAGCACTCGTAAACATTGTAGATGCGTTTTGTTTATATATTTATAAAAAGTTGGTATTAAAGCAATTAGTGTTGTATCGTGATGTAGGTAATTAAAAATATTGTTAACAAGTAGGTACTACTTAATAATATAAAATTATTCATATCGCACGACCATTGTATACCTAGGCACAAAATTAATTTGTGTTCAGAAAGATAACGATGCAATCTATACTTACCTGGAACTACCAAGTACCTTTAGATTGCAACGTTATCATTGCATTTAATTACATAATACTTGTACTTTATAGACTCACATCGTTACATTTTTAATGCTATAAATTAAAGAAGTAAATATTTCCATATCGTTTGCGTCACCTGTCGTCGCGTTAAAGAATGCTACATGAAACAAAAGTACAGGCAACCAGTTTTTTACCCTAACAAACCATCACTCATAACGGACTACTATAATATAACCCTTGGTTGTAACCGTGATAGTTACTGATCCACTCGTATTAGATAGATGATGTTATCGTCTTCATCGATGAAACCAAAGAGTATACAAACACTACGTTAGAGATGAAACGGCTAATCTAATGCTAAAATATTTTTTCAAAGCAGTCTGGTAGAACCTGAACTTTATACTATTTACAATTAAGTCGATAATAGTCAAAAACCTTCTTCCGTTAACAAGTAATTATTAGACTATTTTAAATTCTAGACTGTTTATTTACATAAACGTAACGTTAAATCGGAGTTTTAAAAAGGTGTTATTCATTTATTACATATTAAAAAGCTATCGTCATTCCTCAAATAACACACAAATTACAGGTAAAAATAAGTAATTAAATGTTTTACTGCATTATTTAATTAATGATTATTTTTCTGTACCTACTAAAATGTAAACAAAAAGAAATTAAGAATATGCGTACAATATCTAACTACATTACAAAAGATATATTAAAGTTATAGATGAGAAAGTAATTAATAACCAGTAACTACAGTAGAGTAATGACAAAAGAGTAAAATAATTAGGTCAGTTTAGTGAAAGGTACCTACTATTATAAGCGATTGAAATCAAAGAACAAAGGAAATAAATAGTGACTCACGACTCTACATTCTTACGGAGACAAATACGAGTATTAATTAACCACACTAGGATCTAAAATATTAGAAAACAGAGCATTTCTTTAAAATAAAAATATATATCAGAAAGACGTACCCGATTCAATCAATACCTTTGTAAACAAGTATCATTGAGCTTTTACTAAACATAATCATATTTGGACTTTACGATATAACAAAGAAAACATCGCAATGAAATCTAGATGTGTATTAGTACAGTTTATAATTAATCATCGTATTGCACTAATATATTTAAATTAAGTACGTACATCGCTTAGAAGGCGCACCAATTTTGTCTCCGATGCTCTACATGTGTATCTTTGTTGTATACTACTTTTATACTAAAATATCAATTGCAGCAATAAACTAATTATACTATCAGCAATAATCACAAAACAATCCTTATCCTTAACAAATTAACACGACTGTTTTAAGTTCTTTTAAATGTAGAGCCGTAATATTACGTAAAATAACACTAAAAACATGGTTACCGTAATAATAATGTGTATTTAAAAGCCCTAAACGCTTTATTGACTTACATTTCAATCAAAACACGAACTTGACAAAATGATAATAAAGCGAATAATCTTCAGTAAACAAACAAAATCAAGTAACATTATTGATGTACAGTCAATGCCGCTGCGTTTTAAACCGTTCGCGCAGTTTATAATAGATCAGTCTTAGCACAACATAACATTTTTATTGATGAAAAATGAGTGAAACGCCTCTATGTATAGATAGAGTCTAATAGAGTAGCGAGGTAACGAGTGTACTGTAGCGAGCGACATGTTTGTTTTCATACCGGTCCGAATTAACGTCGCGATTGGTTCAAAATCCATAACTGGCCTCCGAGAGCCAGGTGTCGTTCACACCGCGGCCTCGCGCCTCGTCTCGTTAATCACTCGTGTACGCTATTGTTAAAGCGCGGCGAACAGCCATCTTTGTCAAATTACATCGATTCAATTTTAATAATTTAATTTGTTTAGTGATAAAATAAATAATCGAATGGAACTAAACGCTGTGCTAACGACCCGTAAAGATGTAAAATCGTTTATATCGTTACATTCTCTTTTGTTTCACTAGTAGCTGACGCTCAGTTGAATGGAAGCGATACGACTACGGCGCTAACAGCCAGTCGACCATTAAAAATGATGGATGATGTCGTCTTTTGCAAAAACAGTGCTATGTGATGGTTTTAGTGAATAATGTGAAGGGTGATGCTAGTGTTTATGTTTGACCGTACATGCGATGAGAACTGCGTCGTAATTTGTTATACACATTGCATAAATGAGTGAAATGGCGTTGCGGAGCGCGCGGGCCCGAGCATGCGCGCCAGTTTCCTCGCAATTGCTAGGAACGCACTGAGTTTTCTTCGTTTACGTGTAAATCAAAATGGGAAGGTCGAGATTCCCAGGCAAACCACTTAAATTTCAAAACAGAAAACGCATTAGTGTTTTATCGGGAACTGTTTACCATGAAACCACTCCAGAGAATCACCCGCCACCGCGCGGCGCTACAGCTAATGATTTTACTGGGGACCAAGAGGTAATGCTTTATTTGCTAACAATTGCAGGTCTTTTTCTGTTATTTACAGATAAATAAAAGTGTACATACGGAAATGTTGTGTTTACGTAATAACTAGTAGCATTCGAGATTGTAATCGCATAGGTAGAGCGTCAAGTATCTATCTACGTACTTTGACATTTGCGTGTTCCATTTCATGTCAACAAAATATAAATGTAATATTTTGTTTTGTTCATTTAAGCTTGACATTCTAAATGCAGTTAAACAAGGGCCAAAACAGAAATATCGATATATTTACAAACAAACCGTAAACATTAGAAGACTTATCACATAACCTTTACATGCTAACATATTCTTCTCAATCTAAACATTTAGTCATTGTGTGATTGGTCATTGTGTTCAATGGCCTATAATTTTGAGCAGTTTATAGTTTTACTAACATTAACAGGAGTATTAGTACCAACATGCAAATCTATTGTATTCATATGTTGGAAAACTAACAAATATTTCCAGTAACATTATTGTCACTGCTTGTTACATTATGACTTGCATTTTTTTTAAATGTGTCTTAACAATCAGTTACACCTAGTCTATTTTTAGCATAGAAATAGTTTTTCTGTGCTAACTTTATGATATATTAAAAAAACATGTTACTTTGTCAAGGTTAAGTTTTAACCTTATCATTTTCTGTAATTAGGTATAAAGGGTTGTATGAAGCCACAAACCAAAAGTTGAAGTTGAAGGGTTGTATGAATACTATCTGGTGTATAAAAATTCGATAGAATATTTTAAAGAAATTAGCATAATTAGTTTTGTACTAGCTCATTATTTTGGTATCTGTTTCAGGAAGAAGAAAAGAAAGAAAATAACAATGAGAATGAGACAGATGAGTCCAACTTAAACAAAGTGACTGATGTATCAAAGAATAAACAAGAGAATCCAGTTAAAAACACTAGTGATTTATCTAAATCACCAGTTCGAACTCGGTCACAGAACAAAATGGAGCCTATTAAAGGTGAAAAACCTAAACCAGTTAAAAAAACAGTCACATTTGGTACTGTTGAAAGTTGTGAAGATATATTTTTCCCACTCAAGAAAGTCCCAATAAAACATCATGCTCCTCTTGTGCCTATCATTAAGAAGAAGTCATCACTTAAACAAACTGAATACTCAACATTTAATAGTATTCTAAAACCTGCAAAATTAACAGACTTGAGCTCAAAATCTAGCTCAGAATATCAAGAGGGATACTTGAGAAAGAATTTAAATCCTTTATCAAAACCCATGAACAAATTTTCACAGTTTAGTGAAAGCCGGTGTATGTCACCACCTCCTAGACACTCATCCCCAGTAGATAAAGAAACTGGTAGTTCTACCAAGTTTGTTTTGCCTATGAGAAGTGCACATTCATCAAGAGTTATAAAACCTAACAAGAAATTCATTGACGGGGAGGAGCAGACATCTGCCAGCAGCAGTATAACTACTAGCAAAGTTTTGAAGAAACCAAAGTTGAAACGATTAGTATTCAATAATTTACCCAATGATGATGACACCCCTGATGAAGAAGATCAGGACAAAACAAATCAAATTGAAAAAGTTAAAGACAATGCTCCATTGCAGTCATTGAAAACTTCAAACCTATTTAAAGATAAAACCACAAATTCATTTTCAAGCCTCAGTGTTGGTACTCGAAAGCTGCATGACATATTTTCATATGAGAAAGAACCAACACAGGATGAGAATTCAAATTTAGAGGGTCTTGAAAAGGTAAAAGCATCAGAGACTCCCAAGGAGGACAGAACTGGGCATGCAATGCGTAAGCTTATGGATATATCAGATGCAAGTAGCTCAAGTAGTACAAGCAGCGGCTCTGGATCTGAGGATAGTTGGGATAGTGCAAGTCCTGGTGGCAGTGGAGATGAGGAAGAAAAGCCACCACCTGCCAGTCCAGAAAAGGAGAAATCATCAGCATCACAACTTCTTAGAGGAAAAATTATTCTGAGAGAAGCAAGACTGCAACTAAATCCGCCTGCACAGTCAGCATCACCATTAGATGGTCCTTTTTCTACACATCCACAGTCATCCTGTAAGTTTTATAGGCACTAAAATATTTATTAATGATAAGTTTCTATTTAGAGGGTTGACTGTGAAAACCAGCTAAGTGCAGTCAAGTTAGTTTTGAGTTATTGTGTTTTAAAGTTTATCTAAATATATAAAATGAATTGCTGTTTGTTAGTCTCACTAAAACTCGAGAACGGCTGGACCAATTTGGCTACTTTTGGTCTTGAATTATTTGTGGAAGTCCAGAGAAGGTTTAAAAGGTGAATAAATATGAAAATGCTCGGAATTAAATAAATTGTAGGTGATACGAAGTTCACCGGTCATCTAGTACCTAATAAAAATCTGTTTTGACTTATTACATTTTAAAAGTATACGGTACCTAATAAAATTGCTATAATTTTAGTATGTACAGTATTATTTAGTAGTCACAAGACAGGTTATACAATATGTATAATAAAGATTTCATTTTCATATCTTGTAAAGCATCTAACAGCACTTTTCATGTATTTAGCAAATTTTTGCCAAAAATATAGTTTAAGCAGGTTTTTGCAGTAGACCCTTGATTTAGTAAAGTACTTATTCAGATTTGTATGTATCTTGTTTTGTATGTGTTCAGCTTTCTACATGTATTTATAAAGTTCTGTATGTGTGTGTGTTTTAGCTCCCAATCCTCCAACAACAGTTACTTGTGGAGTGTGTGGTGCCGTAAGATTCTATAGATTTGTAAAACAAGCTAGAAAATTTGGAATATTTTCATGTGAATCTTGTCGTAAGTTCATATCCAAAATGTTGAAAAAGGAAAAAACTGTCTCAGAAGGCTGGAACTGTAGTGATGCAGTGTCTGAAGGGTGAAGGTAAAACTTTTTTAATTCTTCTGTTTATTGTATTAAAATTAAATAACTTACTAAGCATCAAAAATAATTTCAGGAAATTGTCATGTTCCACCAATAGTGCGTTTCACAACAGTGGGAAGCTACTACGGTGTACGAATAAGGGCGCGATGCCCTGCATGCTGGCTCAAGATGTGTCTGAAGGCCCTTCCAGGTACCACCTAACATTCGGGCAGGTCTCACTGCAATGTTACCTCCTTTCATGAGATCAGGAGTAAAAAACATCTGGTGCTTTAACACAGGCAAATCCTCTACGAATATCAACAGCTAACACTACTATACCACAACCAGTGTTTGCCATTACAAATGGTGAAAATGAGAATAAAAATCTTTGGTGTCAAACCAAATACTAAGAAAATCTGAAGAAGTTGAGAAAGTCGAGGTATGTTGATTTTTGTGCTATAAGTCTTTGTAAGCTACATTCCGGTATTTTATTTATAACTATTCATTAATTATATTATTCATACTTGTAAAAAAACAATGATTATTTGTCTTCCAGGATAAAAACACCAAAAGACCGTTCAGCTGCAAACTGAATCAAATGAAGAGTTTAATGCAAGCAGGAAGCGTCAAATAACAAGGATAAAAGTTAGAAAAAAAAGATAAGGATGATGCCAAACAAACCGAGGATCCAAAAAGACAAAAGGTTGAACTCAAAGGCCCCAGAGTTAAACATGTATGTCGAAGTGCATCCATTGTTTTTGGGACAACCAATTGCTACATTCCCAACACAAGATGAAAAAGAAAAAACTGGACAAGAATTTGCAGCTAGAGGATGATATTACTTTGTCCGTGGGAAAACGATAGAGATACACCTGACTTGTCTAGCTGTGAATCTGAACTTGATTCTGAAAACAAAGCTCCACCTTTGGGGTCTGATAATGTTGTTTCTAAAGACATTGATGTAGAAGTACAGGTGGAAAACTAAAAAAACGTAAATTAGACCAGCTAATACCTGCCAAAACTCAGAACAAGGCTGAATCCAGTGAGGACGAAAACTGTTATGGATCTTGTGCCCAGGAAGACTTTTGCGAAACCCCTTTCTAACATTACAAATGTAAGTACCTGCTTTTTAAAATTGTTCACATCAGAATTTACAATCATTATCAATGTCTTGTTTCAATTTTTCTAGGTTCGGAGCCGCTCCCAGAAGTGTGGTCAGAATAGGCCTGAACTCATATGTGTAGACTTTTGGGAAAGCTACGATCCTGATGAAGTCTGCAGTACAGGCTTTGGACTGATAGGAAACTGGATCTTTCACTGTTGCCAGATTATGTTTCCTGTGTGGCAGCGCTGGCAAAGAAAAGGTAAATAATATTATAGATAGTGATTTACAAACACATAATATTTTTACTTTAGTTTATTTCAATGTAGGTGTGGCAGTTATCGGACAAAAGGGTTGAATCTGAACACAACTAAAAACAGTGTCCCAACATCAAACCTAGTGATAGTAGAGGTGGAGAAGCTTTGATACTACAGGAGAGTGGATTTATAATACATAGCCCTGAATTAAAAAAAATACGATAGTTGTAATAGCTTCTTCTCAATCTTTGTATTAAAAGAAACTATGCAAATGCACAAAAATACAATACAAATATTATAAATGTGGATAGAAGTTGTTAACATTTTTGTCTTAAGTTTGCCTGAATGGAGTTCATATAAAAACGATATTAGAATTTATATTCATCTATATATTTTTTTTTTAATTGTGAATAAGGATGTATGAAAACTCTCAGCAGGGCATTCATCGTATATCGTATCATTGCATCATCGATTTTCTGTCAGTCATAGCAGTGACTGGTAATAGTGATGGCAAAATTTATTGGCTATATTGGGTGCCTTATATTCAGATCATTTGACATTTGATACATTCTGGTATCATGATGGTTTTGTAGGAAGATTTTAAAGTAGGGGTATTTTTTATATTTAATGGTACTCTCATAATATATTTATTACTCATGGAAACATTAGCTGCAATCATCATTATTTAGAGGCTAAATGAAAAACGTAAAAGTTATTAAAAAATTTGCTACAAACATTATTAATTAGAGGCTAAGTGAAAACGTAAAAGTTATTAACAATACTACATATAAAAATATATTATACATATTAAAGGTGAGGAAATCAAGTTTCGTTTATTAGAATAGTTGTTTTTTATTTTAAATTATCTAATGTTATTGATAATAGAGGTTTCTTATCCTAAGTAATATTAAAAAATAAGAAAGTGAGTTTTGTTTTGTTAACTACTAAAACGATCACCATACATTTTGCATACAGGTTATCAGGGTTAGAGAAAAGGACAGAGTTTTACCTTTCAACCCGAAAAAAACCTGTTTCCCAAGAGATAGAATAATGACCTTAACGCAAGCGAAGCCTCGGGCAAAAAGTTGGTTCACAATACTTAAACATATATATCTGCATGCAGATGCTGGTGTGCACGTCGTGTTGCGAGTGGTACCACAGTTGGTGCGCGGAGGAGGCGGGCGGGCGGCGGCGGCTGGACGTGTGCCCGTTTGCGTGTCGTGCGCATCGTGCGCGCGTGGCGCCGCGCGCCCTGCGCTGCCGCGCCTGCGCCCGCCACTACCACGCCGCCTGCCTGCCGGCTGCCCCGCCCGGACCACCGGAGCGATTGGGCCACAGGTGAGAACTGCACGCCTTTTTCATCCCCCTTACCTATCTCACGAAATCGAGAAATCATTTCACTTTATTATTAACTTTCAGTTTTAAAAAATCATTTGTTTTCAATACACTTCATAGAATAAGAAACCATCATAAATTTCTGTTGTAAATTTGAGCATAGCTACAAAAGAAGTACTACTCTTACTCATAACAAAGGTACTACTAAGAAAAAGTAATGTTTTTATTATTAAGATACCACAGTATTTTTTTAGTAACCTATATATATTTTTCTTATGTAGAAAGTAGCAACTTTATGCTATGTTTTATAGTAATTATGTATATGTTTAGAGAGAGCAGTAATGCTATTTTGTTTGTAGCAAGGTATGTGAGATTTCCGTCCCACCTCATGTAAACAG